>JAWMAG010000013.1:16540000-16842500 GCA_037013455.1 Ceratitis rosa | reverse complement strand
TTCTATTCGTAAGTTGATGTAGTCGTTATGGCCCCTTGGCCTTTGCTGATGGAAGGTACTGTAGCCTCTCTGCGCCGAGTAAGCATATCATTTGACTGCCAAATGTAGAAATGTAAAACAGATAATAAGTAGTAATGTAGACCTTATCTTTAACGGGGCGCCAAAGAAACCAGTCACAAGGTGTTAAATCACAAGAACTCGGTGGCCAATTGCGATCACCTATTCTAGAGATAACACCATCCGGAAACTTTTCCCTTAAAAGATTGATGGGTTTATTGTTTGTGTGGCTCGTTTCGCAGTCTTTTTGATAGTAAACATTATCGAGATCAATAAAAAATCATTACTCATCTCTCGATCATGCCATCCATTCATCGTAACTATAGCTCTAGTCTCATTATCGAAAAAGTAAGCTCCAATAGCCAAATCGGACCATAAACCGCATCAAACTGCTACACGTTGAGGATGGAGAGGATTTTCAACCCAAAATTTATTGGTTTTCCGAGTCTCAGATGCGACAGTTTTGCTTATTGACGTAGCCATCGAGGTGGAAACGGGCCCCACTAGTCAAGATGATTTTTCAATCGAATTCCGTGTTATTTTCATGCATTTCAAAGACCAAATCTGTAAAGACACGATGTTTCTGATGAACGGCCGGATTGAGTTCTTAACTTAACTTTGTCGTATCAATCACTGAAGTTGGATCCAAAGCTTAGAACACCTTTCTTTTTGCTAAGAAAAAAAATTTGAAATTCATGTTGAGTTGCAGCACGTGCATTTGAACCAATTTCAACCAACTTGGAGTTTTCAACGAGATCTACCCAAAGTTGTTCATTCCAAAAAATCCAATAAAAGAAAATAAATTCAAGAAAACAAGACAGTATAATTGATATTGATATTTTTTTAAGAAAAATATGTCTCAAATAAAGAGAATAAGTAATGTCTACCATGCATGTTTGATTTATCCGTGCTCCCAAAAGTAGGCAATAGTTTTTTTCTTTTACAACACAAAGTTCTTAACCAGTTAATATTTTCTGGCACTTAAAAACAATCGAAAAATCATATTTTAAACTATTTAAAAATCACTATCCAAAACGTTATGATACTTTTTAATATTAATCAATTAAATTTTGATTTTTGAACTGCAAAAAAAATTAATTAATTAATTAATTGAATATCTGGAAATTTATAGTTTTTGAAAAGAATGCTTGTGACGTTGCTAGCAGCCCACAGAACATATATGTTTCCCAAAAACTTTTATGGAGCTTTAACGTCATGAAAGCAGATAAATATTTAAATGCTCTTATTCTTTTGATAAAAACTCTATTTTTGTAATTTAACTTTCCAATAAAACCTGATATATATTTATTTCCTTCCATTTTATTTTTCTAAAATACTTCGACACTTTTGAAGTTTCATTACATTCTTTTATATAGTGAGTATGCACATATACCTATATGCGTTTGTATGTATGTAACACAAAATACTTTTATTTAATACCATCGACTTGTAATAAATGTGCTTTATTCATCTTTTATAATTTGAAGATGAATTGATCATTAAAATGTGGATAGAAATATAATATGAGCAGCATATACTCATACATATGTATGTACCATATGTATGCAATATGGTGGAATGCACTTGCCTGACTGACGTTTACAAGAAAGCTGTCTACAAATATACATATATATTAATAGAATTCTGCCAACGGCAGCAATCAAGATTTATAATCTTTTAACGACCAAACATATCAAATAAGAATAATGAGAATATTAACATTGAATGACGTGTATACATACATACATACATACATACATACATAGGTACAAAAGACGCTTGGTCTTACTCTCTCATGGCAATATGTATGATGTACATATGTATCTGGGTTGATGCTATAGTTTGGCGCTCCACTGTACAGTAACTTGAAAGAAAATGATTTTCTCTAAAAATTATGAAAGAAAAAAATATTTTTTTTGATAACTATTGTCAGTAACAGAACAAAAAAAAAAACAACACAAAAAAAAAAAACAAAAAAAACTATGCTTAAATCTCTCTTAAAAACTACGTCTAAATTGAAGCTTGCATAAAGTCTATTAATTTGATTTCCGATTTTTAGTTATGAAAGTCAGCCATTCGCTTCTTCTCTGCGCTGTTGAAAATACCAAGTGAAACCAGATCGCTCTCCACTTGAACCTCCCAAAGGAGCGGAGATGTTTCCCTTCATTTCCTTCCACCAGTGGGTACTGCATCTAATGCTTTCAAAGCAGGAGTGCTTTCATCCATATGGACCACATGACCTAGGCAGCGTAACCGCTGTCTCTTCATTCACTGAACTATGTCAATGTCGCCATATGTTACGACGTTCCCAATTCATAAAAGACCATAAGTCTTACGCTGAACTCTGCTCTCGAAGACTTCCAAAGCCGACTCATCACTTGTTGTTATCGTTCATGCCTCTGATCCATATAGTAGGAGGGGTATAATGAGTGACTTGTGGAGTTTGGTCTTCGTCCACGAAACATGGGTCTTTTCCAAGGTTGCCTCATGGTGAATATCTAGTCAATGGATGACTTACCAGGTCTAAAGCCACACTGATGAGGCGAATCATCTTGTTGACAATGGGCTTTAGTCTTTCACACAATACACACGATAGGACCTTATGTTCGATATTATGGAAACTAATCCCACGGTAATTGGCACAGACCGTGAGATCTTCCTTGATTCCTTAGATTGAGCAGAGTACACTTAAATTTCAAAAGTCGGGCAGACTTTCGTCCGACCGTATTCTGCAAAGTAGCTGATGCATGCACCGAGTCAGCCCTTTAACGCCGTGTTTAAATATCTCAGCCGGTGAACCAGCGGCTACAGCTGCTTTGTCGTTCATTAAGCTGGGAATCGCTTTTCAAACCTTGTCATAGTCGGGTAATGGAACGTTTTTTCAGTTATTATCGACGATTTGGGGTTCGGCATCTCCGGGGGTTGCATTTTCACTGCCATTTAGCAGGCTAGAGAAGTGTTGCAAGTATGTCAGTATGCTCTAGACATCGGTCACCAGATTTACACATAGGTATGTTCCGATCTTGAAACCTTCGTTTCATTACCACATTTTTTCATATAATTTCCGAGCGTTACCCTTGTCGACTTGCTACTCAAGCTACTCAAGCTCCTCATACTCATGTATTTCGGTCTTTTTCTTTTTTTGTCAGAAAATGCGTTTTGCTACCCTCTTATTCATCCCACCCCACACGTGTAGTGGTCTATCGCTAGCTTGCGAGCTAGGCAGTCTGTTTTGTCTCCACATCGGACCTGCTCTTTTTCTGGTACTACCCAAAACCAATTGTTTCCGTAGCGGCGGTACGATGGGAGTTTGAGATAACGTTCCACAGTTTTTTTATATCGAGTTGCTGATGAGTGCTCTCAGTAAGCAGGTGTGCGAGTCTTGTAAAAAATGGTTCAGCTGTCTGTTGTGATTGCAGTTTTTCGGCTTCGAACCTTCCTTGTGTTTGTCAACGGGCGTTCTTTGATACACGGAGAGGTATGCGTATAAGAGTTGCGACAAAATATTGATCCGAGTCGGTGTTGAATGCCGCGCACATCTAGAATAGTGAAGTTAGCGTCCTTGGTCACACTATCCTTCCCTTCCTTCGGAGTTGGGGAAAATGGCAACGCGAACAAGGGATCTTGAGGACATCTTGAGATATGTATGTATGTATATTAAGCGATTTAGTTGGATAAAATTGAAAATCTCCGAAAGATACAACATTGTCAACTACCATAGTTTGCAGTGATATAAATTCGCCCGCCATGATTTGAAGAAATGCAGAGTTGCCCACATGCTTGCTACTAAAAGAAATTCTTACGATGTGTCTTATTTTGTCTTACTTTCAACATTTTTTCTCTTCTTTCTTGCAACATGCAAAGTTAGTATGAAAACTTTTCAAAACTTTGATGCCACAAATAGTTTCCATTTCAACGATATCCAACACTCTACGTACATACGTATACATATATTCTGCTGGCTAAGAAGTACGAGAACACCAAGTTGAGGTAAGAAATGCAAATTGTTTACCAAAGAAATAGTGCGTTGTAAACATGTAGATTTATGTGGTATCATATATACATACACGTAGGTACATACATATACATGTGAGTACGCTTGTATGTAGGAATGTGATTGAGTGTTGAATTTCTCTCTTGGCTATTATACAATAAAGTCAAAAAAAAAAAAAAAATCTATTCGCAGGGAAGACAGTTATAATAAAGAATGCCAACTATCTTGGCAGAGCGAGTTGTGAGAGGAGAATGTCATTTCTTGGCATGAATAACTCTCATATTTGACGGTATTCTTTTACACACTTGAGTCAATCTGCAAATTGGCAGTTGAAGATATTGATATGGTTTTTTGTCGCAGCTGTAAGTAAACACCTTTGCTTAAATTTACATTAAAACGTCAATTTAATTTATGTTCAAAGTTTTGAAAATTATGCTATTGAGCGCAAATGACCAAAAAAAAGGGTTAGAAATTGCCCTTGACAACGAAAAAGTCAAAAAAAAGTATAATATTTTTTATTTCTTTATTTTTTTATTTGCCAGCAGATCTTATAGATTTCTTTATCACAAAAAAAAATGTCTTCACATCATATTTGTACAGAAAATCGGCTGGATATGAGCTCTGATCATTCTCTGGCTTACCTAACTATATACGAAAGCAAAGTAAATAAGGAGCTACCATTTACTCTAACAGCTAAATATGTATACTGATTAGAAAGATGAAATCTTGAGCTTGATAAGCATCATTCAACACGCAGTATATTAAAGAAATTGTAGCAACAGACTGCGCAGAAAACCTCATTTTATTTTAATTTAATTTAATTAATTTTATTTTATTTTATTTTATTTTATTTTATTTTATTTTATTTTTTTAAATTTATTTTATTTTATTTTATTTTATTTTACTTTATTTTATTTTATTTTATTTTATTTTATTTTATTTTATTTTACTTTATTTTACTTTATTTTATTTTATTTTATTTTATTTTATTTTATTTTATTTCATTTTATTTTATTTTATTTTATTTTATTTTATTTTATTTTATTTTATTTTATTTTTTTTAATTTATTTTATTTCATTTTATTTTATTTTATTTTATTTTATTTTATTTTATTTTAAATTATTTTATTTTATTTTATTTTATTTTATTTTATTTTGTATTATTTTATTTTTCTTTATTTTATTTTATTTTAATTAATTTCATTTAATTTTGTTTAGCATTATTTAAATTAATTTTAAAAATCTTATTTAAAATAATTTTATATTTTATTATTATTTAGTAATATATAATATTGCTTTGCTAGAGCTTTTACTTTTCCTTTTTTTATTTCATGTAACTTTTCATTTGATTTTAAGATGTTTTATTAAAATTTGTTAACTTTTTTGTTGATTTTTTATTTTATTCTTCTATTTAATTTCGTTTTATATCAGAGTTTTTTTAAATAAAAAAATTCTACTTCAATAAATTTTAATTTTTTAAATACATTTAATTTATGTTATTTTATTTTTGTTTTTTAATTTAATTTTATTTTATTTTACAGATTTTTACTTTATTTTATTTTATTTTATTTTATTTTATTTTAAATACTTTCACTTTATTTTGTTTAACATTATTTAAATTAATTTTAAACACCCTGTTGAAAATAATTTTATATTCTATTTTTTTTTAAATAAAATTTTATTTGATTTTACTCGGTTTTGCTTAAGTTTTTATTTTTTCTTTTTATTTTATTTCATTTAATTTTTTATTTAATTTTAACATGTTTTATTAAAATTTGTTAATTTTTTGTTTTTTAATATCATTCTTCTATTGAATTTCGTTTTGCTTCAGAATTTTTTGAAATTAAAAAATATTTTTTTCAATATATTTTAATTTATTATATATATTTTTTATTTTGTTTTATTTTATGTTATTTTATATCTATTTGATTTAATTTTTATTTATGTTAAGTTATTATATTTTAATATATATAATTTAATTTTAGTTTGATTTATTATGTTGTATATGATTTATAACTATTTATTTGTATATAAATCATCAATGTACATTTGAGATTACGAGTCCAATATAAATTAAACTAACTAATATACCGATTGTGTTTTCTTTGTAAATTTCGTTATACCTAAAAACACGTAATGAAAAAATTTAACAACAGCAAGCTGCACAGTCACGTGGCATAAAATGTAGTTAAATTGCGGTGGAATGTCGGGGTTAGGGTTGTGGTTAGGTTGGCGTGGTTTGCGCGGAAATTCAAATTAATTAAAATGTGAGCGCTTGCAAAATGAGCTGCAATTTAGTCAAACAGCAACAGGAAGCATATACACGTATACAAGCAAACATACTCGTACGTGTATACATTTGTGTAGGCGCCAGTTGTTCATACTAACTGTTCTCTTGTACTTTGCGGAACTTAACGGAATTCCTCTATAAAAGCATCGACTGCGGGCAACGGTAGTGTGTGGGCGTTATTTTTGTTAGTTGTTATTGTATAGAAATATGCGAATACACGCTGTCGGCTACCATTTTTCCGTGTGCGTATTTCGCTAATTTATTCAGGTGTGATGGGCGTAACGATTCTCAAACAAATGTTAACAAATTCAAATGAACAAAAAAGAAACTTGTACAAAAACAACAACTAACAAGCTGTAGTTGCGAAAGCTTGTTCACATTTGAAAAGCAAAATGTTTGTTTTGAATGCATATTTGTTTGTATGCAGCTCGTTTAAGTGTTCTTAACTATACAATTTGTTAGGAGAAGTGAAATTGGCTCTTCAGGTTTTAGTTTAGTTTACAGTTGGCGAAATTGAAACTGTGTAATTCATTCGGTTGCGTTAGTACTCTGTTAAGAGAAGTTACCAGTGGTTTGCTACACTCATTTCTTATTGAGATTTTAACAGAAAATCTATTAGATTGAAAATGAGACTGCATCGATTGACACGGGAAACAAGGTGCAAGATATTATGGTATGAATATAATTTTGCTTTAACATAAAAATGCGTTCATAAATATGCTTTAGAGGATGGTAAATTATAATTAATATTAGGTCAAGTAACAAGTCATCCATTATTTTTGCTATAGATGACTTTAGTGATACAGATGGTGACTGGTGAAGAAAAATGGATCACTTACGGCAACGTCAAGTGAAAACTGTCGTGGTCGAAGGTCATTGAGACGACACAAACTGTCTAAAAAGCACCACTTGCCCGGAAGCGCCTCTCTTTGGGCAACAGGAGAGGAATACTGTTTCAGCAGGACGACGTCAGGCTCGCCAGAAGCACCAAGAGCTTGGTTGGGAGGCTCTTATGCATACATCGGACCTCGCACCAATCACTTTTGTTAGTATTTTAAAAAGAAGTCGAGGATTAGTTTGTTTTCATATTGTATAATTATGCAGATGTCACAAGGACATACATTGCTAATGCTACATGTAAACCTTCACAAGCTGATACAGAAATATCTGTATGTACAAAGTTCTGACTTATGTTAGAAAAATATGAATCATGTTTGGCAAATTAAAAATTTTGAAGAATTGTTTTGAAGTATATTACAACATTGTTTCTAAAATTCTTTCACTGCCATGTAAATGGAAATTTCTTACATACATACATAGGTTCATGCACATATGTTGAATTTTGTCAATTTCATTTTGTTTACATCCTGTAGCTGGTGGTACTATTCTCCACATTTCATGAACTTCATAAATAATTATTAAATTTCTGCTAACCAGCTACTACTTAGTAAACTCATACATTTCTGAATAACCATTCTCCTTTACCTTCTTCAAATTCAAATTGCTTCTAATGCGCTTTATTGCGACACTTTGCTTCCTTGCTACAAAGTGCGAATTTCAGTCAACGATTAACTCATTATAAATTTAATTCACTTTAACCAGCTGTTACAATATCATTTTCAACATTTGCATAAAATGAATAACAGCATGAAAATAACAGTAAAAGTTCTTTGCTACCATCTCATTGCTGCACAATAAATCAGGTTAGCTAAGCACAGTGGAGGAATTTAAAGTGCTAATTATGAATAAAGATTGAGTTCTACAGATTGACCCTGGCTTATGCAACAGTCTGTAAGATTGCAAATATAAATAAAAAATATCATATTTTTGATTTTTCAAAAAATTAATTTAAAAAAATACAGACTTTCTAAGTAGATCATGCTCGGCGAGACCTGTTGATTTATATGTTTATTTCATATTTTTTTCTTTTATAGATTTTATAGGTTACTGAAGACAAAGAAAAGGATAAATCAATAAATATTTATATTTGTACATACAAGTTTGTTATTTTAAACTTAAATTGTTGTAGAACAATTTTCTTCAAAGCCAATTACGCCAACGACTGTCAATTAGCAATGACGTTAATTGCTAACACTAGAATATGTAGTAAATATGTAGTAATTCGACTTTTTGTGTGCCATTCGCGTGTTGGTACCACGTGACGTATACGTAACCAAGCCCATTCCGCTTTAATATTAAAATGCATGACTGGTTGTCATTAAAACAATTTGTAATTAATTTAATATAAATAAAATAAAAACTATAAAACGTAAAATATATTTTGCAGAAAAAAAAATGGTTATATATAAACCGCAAGTAAGATCTACCATGAACGCTTAGAAAGCAAATACATATACGCGCAAATAACGCAAAGGTTAGGTTCATTTTATTTATATTTTTAATTTAATTTAATTTTATTTTGCTTGATATTATTTAATTTTTTTAATTTAATTTAATTATTAATTTATTTTATATTATTTTCTTTAATTTAAGTTTATTTAAATTTAATATTTCATTTAAAATTTTCAATTATATAATTCGTTTCAATTTTCTTTATCCATTTTAGGTCTTTTGATTTTATTTCGTTTTAGTTTATTTTATTTTATTTGATTTTGTTTCATTTTGATTTATTTTATTTATTTTTTATGCGATTTATTTTCAATTCATTTAAACTTAATATTAATGTTTTTTATTTTACTTTGTTTCAATTTTTGCTATTTATTTGATTTTATTTTAATGCATTTTAAGTTATTTTTCCTAATTTTAATTTATTTAATTTTTATTTATTTAATTTTAATGATATAATATAATTTAACTTTATTTAATATTTATTTTATTTTTATTTTTTATACTGTTTAATTTAAATGTCAAGTTTAAAACATTTTTTTTTAAACATTTTTTTTTACCTTATCTCACTTCATGCTCTTTTTATTGGATCTGATTTCATTTTATTTAATTTAATTTTATGTTATTTTACTTTATATTATTTTACAGTATTCTATTATATTTAATTTATATTGCTTTAGTTTATTTAATTAATTTTTTCAAATTTATTTTATTTGGTTTTTTATTTTATTTTTTAATTATTTTGTCTTGTCTTATATTATTTTAAGCCAATTTACTTTGTTTGAATTTAGAATATAATATATTTTATTTTACCATATGTCGTTTTGTTTTATTTTATTTTATTTTTTGTTATTTATTTTATCATTATTTTATATTTAATTTTATTTTATTATATTTTATTTCATTTTATTTTATTTTATATTATTTTATTTAATTTTATTTTATATTATTTTATTTTATTTTGTTTTACTATATTTTATTTCATTTGATTTAATTTTATTTTATTTTATTTTATTTGATTTAATTTTATTTTATTTTATTTTATTTTATTTTACTTTATTTTATTTTATTTTAGTTTATTTTATTTTATTTTATTTTATTTTATTTTATTTTATTTTATTTTATTTTATTTTATTTTATTTTATTTTATTTTATTTTATTTTATTTTATTTTATTTTATTTTATTTTATTTTATTTTATTTTATTTTATTTTATTTTATTTTATTTTATTTTATTTTATTTTATTTTATTTTATTTTATTTTATTTTATTTTATTTTATTTTATTTTATTTTTTTATTTATTTTATTTTTTTTATTTTATTTTTTATTGTTTTATTTTATTTTATTTTATTTTATTTTTTTATTTATTTTATTTTATTTTACTTTATTTTATTTTGTTTTATTTTGTTTTATTTTATTTTATTTTGTTTTATTTTATTTTATTTTGTTTTATTTTATTTTATTTTATTTTATTTTATTTTATTTTATTTTATTTTATTTTATTTTATTTTATTTTATTTTATTTTATTTTATTTGATTTCATTTTATTTTATTTTATTTTTTTTTATTTTTGATTATTTGATTTTATTTGATTTCATGTAATCTTAATGTATTTAATTTTTTAATTTATTTTGCTTTATTTTATCCTATCATATTCTGCCTATATAATGTTTTTGAACTGTGATACCTCATACAATATGATTTAATATCAAAAATTCAAAATAAAATCAAATTCAACATACAAACTTAGTTCAGAAAACCCAAACAAATATTATTTGTTAGCAAACTGCGTAAACTCAAGTCAAACATTGCAGCATATCCAGCTTCCAAATCGAATTGGGTTCCTTACAAGTTATTTGTTGAAACCTTTTAAATATACATTTTAAAATATTCATTGGTAAAACTGTATATTTACCTACATATATTCTTATGTAGGATATTATTTGCCATCATTGCTTGAGTTCACTTCCCTGGTTCTCGTCTGCACTGCAAATAGACTTTATTCTTACTAAAGGCTTTGCTTACAATCACACTCACTAACAACATATGTAATCAAATTGTAGCCTCAGTTGGTGGTCTTATTATAAGCATACGCATCTGCAAATATGCATACATAAATACATATACATATATATATACGTGTATATACTCGTATATCATACGTGTATGTGTGTAGTTAACCAAATCAATATTTGACTGTTGTTCACTGTACGCTGCTGAGTTGACTCTTCTCTTTGTGACGCTCCTTTGAGTATGTCTCTGAACGCTGAGGCAAACTTTTTGAATTACTTTTTCGAGGAAAATAATTCACTACGCGATGTATTCGGTGAAACTTGAAAGTTCGTTACATACATTTGAAAGATCTTAACATAAATTCTTACATATATTTCCATGTATGTAAATTTGATACAGAGAAAATATTTTTAAATAATTTTTGGTTCAATTCCTTAATAACGTGAATTTAATGGGAGACGGAAATATTGATGTATAGGGTACTGAAATAAATGAAATAACGAGAAATGAAATTAATACCTATAAATAGTTGAATGTGCGCTCCCTGCTGATGTAATGGAATTTTATATGTTGCATGACAGTGTGGTTCGGATTTTTTATTTGAACCTTGAATATTGTCGGATATTGTCATCTTTCCGAAGTTTCTATGTGGTTTCGATAGAATTGAACCATGGTGAAATGTGACTAGTTTCCTGCTGGATACGTAGTAGGCGAATTCAGTTTGAGTAAGAGTTGGATATTGTGTGACAACTTGTTCCTTTGTTGTGCCAGTTGGGATTAAATTTAATTCTACCTTTTTCCGAAAAGCCTTGAAATCCAAATTTAATACTTCCTCTTATCATTTTAATAGTTAAGTTCATACATGTCTAAGACGAGCTCTATATGAAGCCGGAAAGAAGTACAGTAGGTATTATAACATCTCATTTTTGGCTTTTTCTTTACACTTCCTACATGTGTCACTGCCACTTATGCACATGCATTGCCAATAAGGCGTTCCAACTCACCCTGATCGGTGGTCTAGCCCGTTTTTAGTGACTTTTGTAACCAGACGGATGATACTTTTGGCAATTTTCTTTCGTTTAACACAATGTCTTTGTTAGTTTATTGCCAACGCTTGGGTGAGTTATTGCTCAGTAAGAGCTTTCTCAAGGTTTGTCGGTGTACTCAGAGCGGAGGACTGGGCGCCCTACTAAATGACTGTTACAAAAGTTTGAAAATTCTATATACTAAGAGATAATCGCTACTACGCGATATTATTTATACCCATTGGTATAATAAAAGTGTATACATTTTTTATGCTCACATTGTCTTTGTATAGTGTTTTATTTTTGCTGACCATGTCGTTTCTAATGTTGACCTGGCCGTTCTGTGATTGAAACTTGGATTAATGTATGTCACTTATATCAATTTTAGGTAATAAAATATTTTAAAATAATTCGTTTAGTCTCCAGTCTCTTGAATACAAAGATTTATAGTATTTTTCAGGTTAATTATTTGGTATTTTTATACTTAACAAAAACAAATTGAAAATCATCAACTGAACGCACTTTTGTTAATCCCCTCGTATGTATGGTATATAATTCCATTTGTTTTTCGCATTGCCAATTAAAGCGTGTAATTTCTGTCTATTTTAGTGCCGATTCACTATGCACGAATCCAATTAAAATTACAAGTTTTGCAAAGAAATTTCCAACGCTGCCCTCGCCCTTTGTCTGCCACTAGTCATCGACCGTGCACTCTCAATGGCTCAACTAATGTTTTCTAGACGTGCGAATGGATGTAAAATATGCAAATTTTATTGTTGCAATGTTTTAGATTTTCCACTAAAAATACTGTATTTATTATACAATTGTATGAAACTGATAGCTTTGTAAAAAAAAAAAATGAATTCAATTAGCATGGTGTTGCTTAATTAATTTGATTTTATATAATATAATTTTAATTTGTTATAAAAAAGATTAAATTTCCAACACAGTTGAGCCATAAATAATCCGAGTGGAAATGAATTGTTGCGAAGACTTTAAGCTCTCATGGCAGGACAGCTTCATTTAGGCTGAAAATAGCAAAAACAAATGCAGGTTGTTAAAAAATTTAGCAAAAACCACACAACAACACTACTGTCACACAAAAAACAGATAACAAATGGCCCACTCGTTAAGCTGGTACTTACTGAGCTTAATAGCAACTAAAAAAAAACTAAATAAAAATAATAAAAAAAAATAATAAAAGAATAAAAATAAATAAAATAAAAATGTATGGCATGAGTTCGCGCAGAAACGCATTGTCAGACACCAAGTTGACCATAAAATTTAGAGTGTATCCAATAATATACACACATAGCGTGCAGTAGACCATTAAGACCACATTAAAGATGTGTACGCCCTTTGAGCTATTAAGACGATGGAAATTAAAGACACTTTTATATGATCTCTATTCTTTTAATGGTTAGGGAAAATAAAATTTTTTATATCTGCCATAAGCTCGAAGGAATTATACGCGCTCAAATGCGAAAAAAGTGCACGTGACTTTGGCGATGTCAATTTTAGTTGAGGTAGAATAAATAGGAGACTTTTACTAGACTTATTGGTAGATGCCTTGAAGTGTCTTTTTAACACACGCTGCTAACGTTTTCTTGCGAATCCCAATTTTTCACCCCACTCTTTATTTTATAACTTATTTTGTACTGAAGCATATTCTTTAAAACTCTGTGTATTCTCAGTTCATGCCGTCATCTTGAAGTGAATGTGTGGAGATCTCACTACGTCAAATAAAATCTGCAGTAGGTATACACAGGGTAATGAGAAAATTTTTTTAGAAAAATTAAAAAATGATTTTTTTTGTGGTTGCTTAAGTCACTGGTTCTTAAAGAAGACAATGTAACACGTTTCAAGTGGCACTTAAATAGCCACACCGGAGTGCTGAGTTCTCCAAATGGTGATTTTTGCCTTTCTACGTCCATAAATGACTTCGTAACATTTCTATTGTTCTTTTTATTTGGCTCCACACAAACAATGTTTGCATTTAAGCGTTTGATGGTAAGGACATAGTAAAGTTGAAATTGGGAAAGTTTTTCACACTTGTGTTATTTTTTGTTGTTTTTCGTTTACTGATTTCGCAATTTATTTTCATTTTAGCCAATTATGTGAACGCAGGTATTTACTTAGACCCACCAACAGAGAGAGGAAGCAAGTGTGTATTTCTGCGCAAAAAATTTAAAAAAATACACACCCATACGCACTTTCACCCGCGTAAGCGATCAGCGATAAAAATGAAAAAATCTCAATTTTATTAGTATCTTAATCGCTTCTCCCATTTTCCACCGCTATTCTATACTACCTGCCTTTCGCAAATTTCATTGTGCTTGTCGCACATAAATGTGGGAAAGTTTACATTAAGGACTCACCGCATAAGAGCAAAAGTTTGCCATATTTTTTGGTTAACTTTTAGGTGAAGTGGAGCGCGGTGCAGCGCAGTTTGGATACTTCTTTCGCTGGCAATAGCTTTTTTCTCTCTTTACTTTGGTTTCCTATAAAAATTCTTAGTGTTCAGATAAAAATTATCTAATACACTTTCATGCATACATAGTAGCTTATTGACCTAGCTGTCGGTCAGGCAATTCACTCGACTTTCACACGGGAAATTACATTCGAAAACTTGTATACTCCTTCGCCTCCTCCTCCTCCTCCTCTTCAGAGTTCGTAGCCAAAAAGTATTAAAATAACAAAATTGCCAACTCGGTGTATTCTAAATTACATACACACTTTGTATATGCCGCGGCTACTCATCTTGGTGCTGAACATTTGGTTCAGCCCTCTTGTGCTGTGTGTAATCTCCAGCCGGGGCTGTGGCTGTGTGTTAAGTACGCACGTAAAGCAAATAATTCCAATAATCCATTCACTATTTTTCAAGCAATACCTTACACTTTAAACCATAGAAAGCTCATGGTATTACCAAAAAAAGAAAAGAACATAATCATAATATAGAATAAAATAAAATAAGAAAAAAATTTCAAATAAAATAAAATAAAAGAAAATAAAATAAAATAAAATAAAATAAAATGAAATAAAATAAAATAAAATGAAATAAAATGAAATAAAATGAAATAAAATAAAATAAAACAAAAAAAATAAAATAAAATAAAATAAAATAAAATAAAATAAAATAAAATAAAATAAAATAAAATAAAATAAAATAAAATAAAATAAAATAAATAAAATAAAATAAAATAAAATAAAATAAAATAAAATAAAATAAAATAAAATAAAATAAAATAAAATAAAATAAAATAAAATAAAATAAAATAAAATAAAATAAAATAAAATAAAATAAAATAAAATAAAAGAAAACAAAATAAAACAAAATAAAATAAAATAAAATAAAGTAAAATAAAATAAAATAAAATGAAATAAAATGAAATAAAATAAAATAAAACAAAATAATTTAAAATAAATTAAAATAAAATAAAATAAAATAAAATTAACCAAATAAAATAAAATACAATAAAATAAAATAAAGTAAATTAAAATAAAATAAAATAAAATAAAATAAAATAAAATAAAATAAAATAAAATAAAATAAAATAAAATAAAATAAAATAAAATAAAATAAAATAAAATAAAATAAAATAAAATAAAATAAAATAAAATAAAATAAAATAAAATAAAATAAAATAAAATAAAATAAAATAAAATAAAATAAAATAAAATAAAATAAAATAAAATAAAATAAAATAAAATAAACTAAAATAAAATAAAATAAAATAAAATAAAAAAAAATAAAATAAAATAAAATAAAAAATGAAATCAACTAAAATAAAATAAACCAAATAAAATAAAATAAAATTATTAAAATACAATAAAATAAAATAAAATAATAAATAAAATATAAATAAATTAAACTAAAATAAAATAAAATTGAAAAAATAAAATTGAATAAAATCAAATAAAATAAATCAAAATGAAGTAAAATAAAATAAACTAAAATAAAATAAACCAAATAAAATAAAATAAAATAAAATAAAATTAAATAAAATAAACCAAATAAAATAAAATAAAATGAAATAAAATAAACCAAATAAAATAAAATAAAATAAAATGAAATAAAATGAAATAAAATAAAATAAAATAAATTAAAGTAAAATAAAATTAAATTAAATAAAATCAAATAAAATAAATTAAAATAAAATAGAAAAAAAATAGCATTAAATGAAGTAAAATAAAATAAAATAAAATAAAATGAAGGAAAATAAAAGAAATTTAAATAAAATAAAATAAAATAAATTTAAATAAAATAAAATAAAGTAATATCAATTTGCGATAGTATTTTCCGCCCACAAAATAAAATAAAACGAAATATATTAGTGGTAGTTTCAGTTTTGTACGCTGCGTCGAATTATTTTCCATAAACTTCTCACCTACTTTAGTTATCCATAAGTTTTTGTAAAACGACATCAAAGTTAAACTTGAAAGTATTTCGCTTTCCATTTTCGCTGGCATAAATTTTCACGGTTAATTGAAACTTAAGCAACTGTAAATCCCATCACTGTCATGGAAACTTTATTTAGCCTTAATTCAGGCGGTTATGCGTAGAATATAAAATCATAATTATAACGATAATTATAAAGAGGGTAAAAACCATAAGGTGAGTGGGAGAGGCAGACGATTTACGTCCTTATGACTTATTATCCATTCACCTGGTTTTCCCAATTCTTTCTCTTCAAAGAGTATACCTGACTGTGTTGTATCTTTTTCGTTTCAGGGATATACTGGTCTGTTGAGCCATTTCAATAAGCGACCAGGAATAATACGAGATTGGATTTAGAATTTACTGAGATGGAGTCCAGTGTTTCTATACTCGACGTACACTCATTATTCTATCTACATATTAGCTATTTGTACCAAAAAAAGAGGTGTCTCCAACAGGCATCCCTTACGCTGTCGTGCAATGACCAGTTGTATTATGCCGATGCTCGATGAACGTCCATATTATTGTTTTATCGTCAACATAAAATATTTGTAGAGTTTGTTTTTTATTTGTTAAAACAGGACTTTACTTTTCAAATAGTTCAAAATAAACAAGAATAATCCCACTTGGAGCCAATAACTTCTCAGGCTTGAAATGCCTTCCTGCAGTTTCCTCAGTATAGTCGAATTGTAGTCGGTTGCGAGCTTTTCGATCCGGAATGAATTTGAAATTGATCAGTTTCAACCCATTCAGGGATGTTTCGTCGAAGGGATTGAATTTTCCGACAATTGTTGCCCAAGACACCTACATCTCTTTGTTGCGGACTGTGCCAAGATGTTCATCCAACGGAGCGAAGTCCTAGTCAGTGACTAATTCTTCATTTTCCCACCAATTCACCACCAAAATTTGCTCTTTTTTATATATGAGCGCTTTAATACATATCGTAAGGACCATCGTTCTAGATACATGCACTCATATCGTGATCCTTTACAGCTTTGCTGGGGTGGTCATCAAAATTGTGATTTATGCAAAATTATTAAGTAATTATTTAATAAGCATTATTACATATTAACAACACAAACACTTTCACAAAATGCGATTAGTTGGTCATGTGAAAAGGATTAGCTATACTATTTATATAATTCAGAGCTTTTAAGCTTAACAAAAAAAATATATATGAAATGAAAATTTAAATATCAATTTTTGGTGATTAATAAATTTATGTCCTTTTTCAAACTGTTCCAATTGTAGGGGAAATGCTCTAGTGGAAAACTAGTATTTATTATGAGCAATTTAATTTGTCACAGTAGGTCACACACGACTTTACCCGCTTCGCTTGCTTAATCGTTATTTTTCTCTGTTTTTTTTTTGTTTTTTTTTTGTTTTTGTTTTTTATGTTTATGCATAAACGTGTGCACAAATTCACTTTGCGTTTTGCTCATAAAATATTTTGTAATAATTTCTGCTGCTTTTACGCAAATTGGATTTTGCTTTTAATTTCCCAATACAGCATATACTTTTTGTATTCAATTGAACATATACAGGGTTATCCATTTCGCGGCTTCGAAAATAAATTGAAATAAAATGCAAGCAATTCTCATTAAAAAAATTTGAACTTGGACATTATGTATGTGAAACACTACATCTTTCAAATGGTGGTCTACAGAATTTGCTGCAAACCACGATCTGAAATAATTTTCGACCACTTTTTGGTACACATTGGGCGGTATCTCAGTCACAACTTATCGAATGTCGGTTTTCAAAGGAGAAGAGTTCAAGGTTTATTCACATAAGCACCGTTCTTCACGTGGCTTCATAAAAAAAAGTTCAACTGTGTCAAATCGCACTATCTCGGTGGCCAATTGACATCAACAAAGAGAGAGATTAATATGCAATATCTTGCCACTGAACTAGGTGGTGCTCGATTACACTAAGTTCCAAAATCGTGTTGGTCTGTTGCTGATATCTATAACAAGTGGCCAAACAGAACAGACTGTTTGTCTTGTGAATACCTGTGCACAAGAACACCGAGGGAAACTGTAAGTTCCTAGGCAAGGTACGGCTAAACAGATTCCTCTCGATAGAGAACGCATTGGAATGTCTTTTGCTACGTGCAAACTGTTACTCAAGAACCTCGTATATGAACAACCCGCGTCAAGGTGGATATTTACTGCTACCTAAAAGCGGGTATGTACAAAGTAATAGAAGTTGTGACTGGGCACTGTCTAAGATAGGGCGACACGCGAAAAGACTAGGGGTTCCTTATAGAAGTTCATGCAGAAGCTGCAAGTGTGGTGAGGAGAACTAAACGATCACCAATCTCTTATGAGACTGTCCTGCTTTGAGCAAAGCCAAGTTTCGGAATTTTGAAATATAGCCGACCCCCAAGGTCATGTATCTAATTAGGTTCATTAGACCATCAAAATACCTGGATAATGTAGCTTGAAGGTCAAGTTTTTATGGCATCACAATGGGTTTTAGTCAGACCTAAGAGTAAATAATACGATGGCGATCCATTTCCATAAATACTTAACTTTTAACTAAAACAAACCAAATCGACAAAAAGGTGTACGGAAAAAGAAGTCTGAAAGCGGCACACATGTAGCTCAATGGTATAACCATTGGCTCGAGCTGTGGACATCCCAATTCGGGACCAAATCGACAAAGGGTGGCTGGAAAAAGAAGTCTGATAAGGAAAACGTGGTGAATTCCGAAATAGCAGCTAAAAATTCCACCGTCCACACTGTTTTTATTTATTCCGAAAAATATATGGTCTGACAGTTCCATAAAACTAAAAACCCAAAACATTTTTAGTTTGACAGTTAAGTTTGACAGATGTCAAAATACAACCCTGTTCTTTATAAACCTCGAAATGAATAACCTTATATAAAAGTATATGTTATTTATATATACACATATACCATATACATAACCTTGCTTTTGTAAGCACTAACCGTAGTCGTATGTGTTACAAACAACCGCACCACGCGCTTTGAGGTTTTTATCATGCACTTTCTTCGCTTAACTTCAACTTCAATAAAAGCATGAAAAAGTGCAATTAGCTTAGTACAAAGTAATTTCCTTGAAATTTAATAAAGTTCAAAAAAAAAAAAAAATAAAAATAAATGAATAAAAAAATCACGGTAATGGATATATTTAAAGCACGTTTTTATACTTTTTACCAAAATGACTTCTGAATACTCAATTACCACTAAAGGCTTTGAGCATACACTAACTTTGACACGCTGACTGGTTGTCTTTGGTCGTGTTGTGGGTACTCAAATATGGGAATAAAATCGAATTGCCATTTCTGTGCTGATTGGCTGTTTATATTGATTTTCTAGGTATCTTTAGCTGCAAATTGATGCAGTTAAATAACATATATCAGTCTATATATATACACATATTTGCACGTGTATATATGTAAATGTCCTGTTCAAGTTTTTGCTGTTGTTGTTGTTGTTGAGTAGCAGTAGCACATCTGCGTTTGATATTCTTAGTCCTTAGTCCTTGGCCAACATTTGTGTTTTCCATTTTTTTTTATTCTTATTTTTTTTTTTTTGTTTCCTTTTGAGCAATTCAAAATATGAAATAGTCCAGCTGAGGCAAATGACTATGCAGTCAAGCTAATGTACGATTATGCTATTCCAGAACTACGTGTTTGTGTAATTTATATAATATTCACCAACACCAGCAGGCACATTTGTCTCAATTGCAACATTTTGTTTGAAAACCATATTTTCAGTGCAGTTGAGAGACTTTAAATGTGATTTTAAATACATATATTCACTTATTGTGAGGTTTTTGTTCTTTTTTTTCATATGATTTTAATCACGAATTTATTATAAATATTTAAATCACCTAAATCATGCTCTGAGGGAAATTATCTACGACCTCGAAGTTATGACTGTCAATCTGTTCAGCTTCGCAGCTCGTATTATTTTCTTCAGTAATAGATTAAAGAAGTCAATCTATAAGGAATCCCCTTACCTGAAACTTCGCTTGATTTCAGTAGGCCGATGAGGTCCTTTCTGAACCTTACAGAGCTTTTGGCATTATTTAATGTCAGTTTACATAACCGTATAAGTTTTTCGGGAATACCAAATTCAGAGCCCGCGGCGTAAAGGGTGCTCTTAATCGTGCTGTCGCAGGCGGCTTTAAAATCGACGAATCTGTGTGCCGTTCCTTTTTTCACGAGACTTTATTATTTTATTTATCTCAAGAGCATACAGATCTTTGCCGCTCTACCACAGTGTTCACTGGTCACTTAATGAAAAAGCTCACCATTTACAGGATCATACTAGATTTAAAGTAGTGGCAAAGTTATTACCAACGCCGATGATATCGCCTGTGCTAACAGAGGTAACGTTCCACAGAAACGTATCGCCCTGGTCTACCTAATGTGACCTCAGTCTCAACTCAAACAAAGTAGAACTAGTGGTATTTACAAGGAGATACAAGAGAGATAAAAGATCTCCACTATGAAACCACCAGTGCTGCACGGTGTTCAACTTAGCCTGGGAACAAATGCAAAATTCTTAGGAGTCTTTTTAAACAAGAAGCTAAGCTACCGATGAATCTACGTTTCGGTAGTAAGACCAACGCTCTTTGACGGGACGATTGTGTGGTGGCCAGACGCAAATAAAGCTAGTTTCATAGATACAATTCAAAAATGTACTTAATGTGATGCACTGAGGAGCACCCCAAGTGAGGCTTTGAATGTAATACTTAATATCTTGCCACTGGACTACGTGGTATATCAGTCGGCAGCAAAGACTGCACTTCGTCTTAGACAGTCAAATCAATAGACCACTCAGTCATGAGGGCACTCGTTAATATTGAATAAATATGATTTCATACCAAGATATACAGGTATTAAAATTTATAATTTCTCCTCATCATTAACCTTGCAGCTTCTGCAGTATCTTTTATAGGAGGCCCTTAATATAATACTGTCAGTACTCGCATTGCGTCGGACAAATCCCAGACATATTTCGAGATCTTTTCTGATCCCATTTTGGCCAGAGTTGTCGGCATTTGTGGTAGGCTTTAGTTTCGTTCCACCTCCACGTCGTCTACTCCAATGTAAATTTCTTGAGAAACAACATCCAATTGGTTCAATATTAAGAAGAATTTGCTTGGTCGTACCTTGCCTAGCAAGTTCATCCACCGTATTGTTTCCCTCGATGTCCCTATGACCGGGAATCCACTTGAGAGACAGTCTGTTCTGTTTGGCCATCTGCTACAGAGAGCCACGACAGCATACCACAATTTTGGAACTCAGCATTAGCGAACTCAGCGATTTTGTTGCTGCCTGACTGTCGCTGAAAAAGAATATATCCTTATCTTTAAAGCTTTGATTTACAATACAAAGCCTGAAAGAGGTTCCATCAGAGGCTTAACTGAAAAGACATCTCAAAATCATGAATCTAATGAGGTTTATTAGAGAACCAAAATGGCTGAATAATGAAGTATAATGGTCAAATTTATGTGGCTTTACAATAGGTCTTAGTCAGTCAGTTCTAAGTGAATTTGATACAGTAGATCGGTAGCCACCACAACCTAACCTAATCGAATTTCGATTATTTTTGTTTTTAATTTTTAATTTAAAATAGAACATTTGAACGCACATCTACATTTAGAAAGTTCCATACTTACAAGATCAAATTTCAATTAATTGAACAAAATCAGATTTTTTTTCTTGCAAGCCCTTGCCAAAAACTCAATTTAAAAATAAGTAAACCAATTGAAAACGGATTAGTGTCATATTATGTGACGTGATGATGTGAGGGCACACACTTTTTTGTATCAAAATAGATATATTTATAATATATACATGTATATGTCATATGTCAGTAAAGGTAAGGATGAATGCGCCCAATATTGCCATCTGCCGTGTGTCACCTTGGCTGTGTCAACTGCCAGTTTCGGAAGTTTTCTCTCATAGACTTATGGAATAGACAATTTATTTCGTTTTTAAATCAAAAATGTTTGGGCATATCGATTTAACGCATTTCTTTTATGTCAGCTTAGAGTTCATCAATCTTTTGTTTCTTCTTTTTAAGTTACACATATATAATATGTACATACAACATATGTATATAAGCGTATAAAGGGTGTTTCAACAAAGACGTTGAAACCATCCATCTTTTAAGGGAAAAGTTTCGAAACCGTGTTATCTCTCGAAGAGGTGATCGCAGCATTGACCACCGTGATTTAACACCTTGTGATTTCTTTCTTTGGGCTCACGTGAAAGATAAGATCTACGTCAAAAGGTCAACGTCGATGCAAGACCTCAAAGATGTATTCGTGTAGCTATGATTTTGCGATTTGGTGATAGATAAAACTGATACAGTCCTGTAAGAGTAGCCGTGGTGGCTTTTGGCTGATATTATTCTCCATTATAAATGGCATATCTTCCTCTTTACTTAGATTATTCAGTTAATTAGACATTCGATAATTTTTCTCAAAAAATGTCATTTTTATTTGAATATCAAAATAAAATCTCTTATTGGAGAACCCTAAACTAGTCATACTTAATTCTTAAAACAAAACAGCTGTTTTCTCAAAAATGTTGTTTTTTTTTTATAAACAATATCCACGTCAAAAAGGATCTGTATAAAGCGATCCCAACTATTGGTCAATTAACAAGTCAAACATTATTTTTGCATTAAACTGAAGGCCTTACATACCAAATGTGACCAATTCTTAACTAGCCAAGTCATTCGTCATAGACAGGAACAGATGGTAATGATTTGCCGCGAAGTCTGACCTATAAGGTGGGTGCATAAAAACAAAGCTCTCGGAGTTTCTGGCGAGTGACTAGCGTTGTGTGAGGTCTGGCGTTGTCCTGATGAAACCCACCCAATTCTCCCCCTGTTGCCCAAATCTGGGGACTTCTGGAAGTCTACTTCCCTCAGACGGTCCAATTGCTAACAGTATATGTCAAAATTCAGAGTTTGACAGTTATAGGAGCAGCTCTTAGTAAAGGCCTCCTTACCAATCTCACCAATCTTGGCTTGGAAACCGTTTGTGCCTTTCGATCACAACTGTTTTCGATTAACCTTGCTGTAAGTGATCTACTTTTCACCATAAGAACTTTATGCTTGGACAAGACGATTGCTATACAAAAGATTCTTGCTTTAGTTCGAGCACTGAGTTAGAGAAGTTTGAATTTTAAGGCTACCTAAGGTTCCTGGCAAGTCGGCCGCAATAATCGAATGGTTAGCACAAGGTATTGCCATTCTGAATGCCAGGGCTCGAATTTTGATTCGAGCAATGTTCAAATTCTTCTAATATCGCTCGCCCCTCGGTAGGAAATATCAAGTCCTCCGAGTGTACTTCTGACATAAAAATCAAAGAGGCTTAAGACGGCTTAAAATAAACTGTGGTTTCTGTCATTTTTTGGCAAAACATCAAAAGGTAAACCACAAATTGGAGAAGGAATGCGCCCGAAAATCGCCTTAGCGGTTACAAAGTGCCAGTCGTATACATACATACGTATATGGTTCCTGGAAATCTGATAAATTAACTCTTTGCGGCCAGAAACTCAGGATATTTCAACTTAAACTATGGCTTAAGGAACAATTTTTGAAAGGTTTGGACAAAGATAGTGATTGATTTAAATACATCTTTAAATTTTTTTTTTATTTTAGCATAGAGAAAATTTTGAGATTCCACATATAAGAAAATTAATAAAGGATCGTGGCTGATGTTGAAAAATGGTCTGAAAATTATTCGTTTGGAATTCAGAAAAATTTTCTTAGAAACAGAAACAGTTGGAAGCTATGCGAAGCTTATTGAATTGATATTGTCATCCTTTCAGTTTGGTTGTAATATGAGCATGAAGGGACACTGAAAATCTGGACGAACTGAGTGAAGAGCAAGGCGAACGATAAAGACATTCGAACTATGAAGGAACGTTGCTGGGGTCACTGGAATACTCACTTAATGACAGACTCATAATCATTGGATTAAATTCTGAAAATATTTTTGTCTTTTTCTGCGAAATATAGAAAAATTGAATGATCAAACTTTCTGAAAAATTTTTTATGAGATTATTGTTCTACTCAACACAATTTGCTGAAGACTATCAAGTTTGCCCAACTCTTTAACACCCTTTATCCAAAAAAAAATGTCACAATCTACACGTGTCACGCCAACGGCCTACAAGTGCCTATGTGTGTGTGTGGTATTAATGTAAGTGTATCAAATTAAATTAAGTGACATCTTCTATCATTTAGAAATTGAATTCCAAGACATTTCTTTTATTATGCACTCAACCATTGAATGTCGATCAAACGTGAAAAGGTGACTGAAATTAAAAGAGGAAAATCTGTTTGAATCGTGAGTTGTGAAAATTGAAGGTAATTTTATTTATTGACACTCGTTGTTGTTGCTAATCGGTTGACATTAAATAAAATTATTAGATGACTTGTAAATTGTACTATTAGACATTTGTTTTGAACAAAAAAATATAAGAAAGAAGAAAACTTTTATGACAATTCAATTCAGAATACCCAGCAGGTAGGAATGGTAGAATAGTTATCCCCATTTGAGTTATCAGCCTGGAAATATACGCGAATGAATCAAAGCGCTCCTGGTGGTGGTGTATTCTCAGAAAACCCTCCTATGGTACTCTCTTTCAGGCTGCGTGACCATTGCAGTATCTTTCAGGTGAAGAAGCCATCTCTAATGATAAGGATGTCTTCATTTTTAGTGACAGTCCGGCAGCAATAAAAGTACTGCGCTATTTACGCTGAGTTCCAAAATATGGACTGTTACGGCTTCAAACAGAACATACTCTTTCTCACATGGGTCTGCGGTAATGGGGACATTGTTAGGCAAAGTACGACCAAGCGGATTCTTCTTGATAATTAACCACTGGGAAGCTGCTTCTGAAGAAATTTGCATATGAACAGACTGCGTAAAGGTGGAACGAAACAGGCAGCCCTGACCAAAATGGGTTCAGAAAAGAGATATGTATTGGTTAAATAGATGGGATATGTCCAAAGTAATAGGTGTTCTGACAGGCCACTATCTAATCGGATGACATGCAAAGAGAATAATGGTTCCCCATAGGAGATGTTGCAAAAGCTGCAATGATGACGAGGAGGAGGATACGATCAAAAATCTTTTATGTAATTGTCCTGCTTTAGGCAGTTGGCACTGCGGTTTCGGAATTTCGGTGCTTTACTGCTGAATAGTCTATCGAACAAAGCACACTTCAAAGTCATGGATCTAATGAGGTTTATGAGAGATTCTAAAATATGGAACAGCGAAGTCTGGTCTAGTTTGTGTGGCATCACAATGGATCCTGGGCAGTCAGGTCTAAGTGTAATGACTGCGGAAGAGCGTAAGCCACCACAACCTAACCTAATATTCTTATCTAGTTTGCAGTAAACTACTAAAGAGCTCTGCTTCGGTCCCTGATTCACAACGAAACCGTTCTGGATGAATATAAATGTTTCTACTAAGTAACAATGGCCTCACATTCCGATCCTCTCCTGATTGAAAGGCAGGTAGGTAGCTTACACTTTCCAGGAGATTTGCTGTACTCGTGAAATTTTTGCCTTAGTTTTGTGCGCTGTACTGATCTTAAGGTTAAGGGACGGAATCCCATTATCTTGGACTATGTGATGTTTCAAGCATAACTTGTTTTTTCTTTATTGTCCCCTAGGATCGCTTCTATTAGCCTTTGCTTTGACATTTCATGATGGTTTACAGGCCTTGCTCTCAACGTGTTTTCTCCAGCTAAGATTTTTTTTAGGAGGGATTACATCCTGTTCTGTAAAGTCATGCTAAATAGGTGAATTTTTTCCGCGGATCTCGGATTCTCGCTGTCTTAAGGGAAACCCTTCCCTCTTTTCTCAGTTTACCGAGATTTTTCTCCTTTCCGTTACTGACTTTATGAAGGATTGTAATGTTCAACCGAACATAGGATGTTAAGTACTTCCACATAAGCAAACTATCTTAGACTTCTCCATGGCAATAAATGCACTTACTACATAAGAGATCATTTTGCAAAATTATTAAGATGAAAACTCTAAATGTTTCCTTCCGCCGCTGCTAATGCATATTAAAATTCGTAAAAATTGTGCGAAAGAAAATTGAATGAAATATGAGCCAATGCCAAACCCTTAAAACAGTCTTTCATAAAGCGCAGCGGTTTTTTTTTCTATTTTTTTTAAATTTTTTTTCAAAGCCACACCCCATCCATTCTGCACCTTGGCCAACCTAACTCATTAACAATTTACGTATTTAGTATAGCATACTTATACATTTTTATAGCCTAACAATTGCTCCACTTACATATATACTCGTACGGGGATTATGTACTTAAGTGGTTGCCACCTGCTAACCAGCATTTTTTATGTTTATTCAAATTGTAGACGTTAATGGTGTCAGAAATCGTTAAATTGAAACGCTCATAATCTCACTTATACAGAACGTAAATATGAGTAATACTCACAGCACATACGTGTACACGTACATGCTAATCATATCAGCATAAAGTGTCGCTAAAGGATCTGCAATTAAAGCGGTTGAACATTATCTTCTGATAGGACGCCGAGGAGCATGATGAACTCCTACAGTGAAAAAGAACAACGAAGAAGTCAAAAAATTCTGAGTCATCATTCGGGTAATCAAATCGACTTATCCCCATCACTAAATCCTTGCCGAAAAGAAATCTCTCCATTATAGATGAGGAGTAGCTGAGCTTTGTCCTCGACGATTCAATTTTGCTCTAGAGGATCACAATTGGTGAAGAAACTGCAACACGAACTAACAACAAACAAAGCATTCTAGGTTTGCTGAAGTGTGAAGAATTTTTATCGACTGGATCAGAGAGTTGATTCAGACAAATCTGGCTTCCCGTTCACTTGTACTCAAACTAGTCCTTCGGGTTTTGAGATAATTCAAGCAAACTTAGTAAGCAGATATTGGTCATGTAATCATGGCAGCCGCAATAGCCGAATGGTTAGCATTTTGTACTGTCATTCTAATCCTGGCTTGACCGATTCCCTTGGCAGGGGACGTAAAGGACTTCGACTATATTTCTGATCTAAAATGAGAGCTCCCTAAAAAAGCCATCGGCCGTTCGGAGGCGACTTAGAATAAACAGTAGGTCTCTTCCCTCCCAGACTTCAAGGTGCATTCCACGAATTCCTTACTTCGGCCGTAAATTACTTCAGCGAATGCAAAGTATCAAGCGGTCGGATCGGACCACTTCAACATATAGCCCCCATGCAACAGTTTTGTTTAGAAATAAGGTTTGGGTAAAAAATTCGTCAATAAAGGATCTTCTTATTCATTGGTGTATGTACCGCTTACGCCAATATAGCTGAATCAACAATAACACGCCATTAGATTCTTCTCTTTGCTGTTTGGCGCCAGTTGGAAATACCATGCCATGTCGTTCTCCATCTGATCCTTCCAAGGGAATGGAAGTCTTCCTCTTCCACTGCATATACTGGCGGGTACTGCTTCGAATACATCGGACTACATGTCCGAAGGAGCGCAACTGCTGTCTCTTAAATCGCTGAACTATGCTAAATTCTTCGTACGTCTCATGCAGCTTACCATTCGGTCATTCGTCTGCAATATGTGTCGTTGCTAGTGTGCAAAGGTTCGTAAATTGCTTACAAAGTTTCGAGTGTTCTTAGTCGCGACTCATCCGACGTTCGTTTTGATGTAATAGTAACCGCAAAAAATATTACCCAAATTGGTTTTCGGGGAATATTGCGAAAGTGACAATCCTTAGCCGAATGTAAATTCTGTTCGTTCCGTTATAAAGACCCAACTGTCGCGAGAACTATTGGATTTTAGTTGCCTTTTACGATAGACATACCTTAAGACGGGTAAATTCTTGTACTCCTAACTCGCAGGGGTTCGTTATAGTTATCGTTCATGTTTCTGCACAGCGAGACGGCAATGATAAGCGACAGATAGAGTTTGAACCAAAGTAGAGCCGGTTGACGTCTTGACCGGTCTTCGTCTTGATATATTTTTTCAGCAAATGGTGGGTACGATAGCCGAGTGGAAAGTACGCACTGGCCCGTCCGAGCAATAGCCAAAAAAAATTTATAGAAAATTAATTTAAAATACAAAATTAAGATAATTTTTTTTTAATTACGATTGGCACTCGGCAGGTAATGTAAACCAATTTGGATTTCTAAAAAAAATTAAAATATAAGAAAATGCATATATAATTGACGCTTTGTAACCGCTGAAGCGATTTTCGGCCGAGCTCCTGCTCCAATTTGTGGTTTTGCGTCTTCAACAAATGGAGGGACCTACAGTTTATATTAGAGCCTCCGAAAGGTTGGAAGCCTTTATTTCATGTCAGAAATACACTCGGAGAGTCTGAGGCTCCCTACCGAGGGGTGACAGCAATTGGAAAATTTAACTTAATTTTTTATTTAAATTAATTTCCTATAACTTTTGTATGTAGGTCGTACCAGGATTTGAACCCGGGCCTTCCGAAGGGCGGTACGCCGTAATGCCAACCACTCGGCTACTGCGGGTATTAGGTCAAAAATGCGCTGCTGAAAGTTATGCTAAAAAAATGTTGACATACCGTGAAGGCCGTCTTTCACTTGCCGTTCCCACTGGGGTTGCTAATCGCAGGCGATTTACATTACAAATTTGCAAATATTCCACACTCTATCACCGAAATTTCTCCACAGGTCCCTTAAATTATTCCACAGCTTAAAAAAATAAGAAATTTATGTGCCTACACATAAGGTAAGCACTTCACGCTGGTTAACCTCAATTGCGTACTCGAGCAGTCTTTAGCTAAAGCTCGATGACATTCGACACGTTTCACACTCACTTTAACGTATCGCTGTCGAATTCTCGTTACTGCTGTTTATTCAATTTATGTTTGCGGTTTGTGGTTGCCTTGTGTACTTGCCTTGTGTTACAACAACTAATTCTGTATAAGTGCAAGTACTACTGACATATTTAGGTATACGCGAGTATTTATGTAAAAGAGAAGTGCTTTTAATGTTTCGGCATTCATAAATTGTTTCTTTGAGTTGAAAGATCTTTGCCGCGTAAAACAAATTATTGTCAGTTTCATCGTCGTAAAACTGTAAATATATATATGTTTGAGGAGAAGATTTCCCGTATCCTGATTTATTACAGCTTTAAATTCACGTTCGCAAATTTTTTTATTAGTAAACATTTAGGAGTTGGGCGAGCATGTCATTGGGAAATCATCAGTTATCTTATGTTCGGCCATAGTAAGTTTATGGTAAACACGGGTTATAAACCTTACCCGAGGGATCTTTGTTTGAAACCCTAGTCAGACTAGCATCCAAAAGCCTTTTCTTATTTTGATCGCACCTCGACAAGGAATCTTAGGCCTTTTCACTGGTTTACTGGCATGAAATGAAAGCCGCTCAAGCAAATCCAACGGCTTTTCAAAGGTAAATAAACTGGAAGTTTCTCTCTGTCGCTCCTGCATAAGAACGATCACTACTATTCAGTAACTGGTATAACAGTTAGGTTAGGTTGGACTCGCTGCCACAGTCGGTCTCACATAGACGATATTACGTCCATAGTGTTACCAGACATACTACAAGACCAAGGTACACGGCTCAAACGCTCAAATAATACTCTTTATTGCCCGTGCCACGAATATAAAAAAAAAAACAATTTCCGGAAACTTTCTGGTCTTAATATATACCCTTGCACCATATTAAAGCTTCATGGAAAAGTATTGTCTTCACAAGCACAACGGGAAAAGACCCCAAGTGCAGCCCAACATCCTTCTACATGTATACAGGGCCACTTATGCCTTCTTCACTCGCCCCTCCACTTTGACTCTCAACGACAACTTGCTATCGAACGCAATTCCCAGCTACTTAGTGCTAGGTTCCAACTATAAAATGGCGTCTCCCCAACTTTGGTGTGGTCCAAGCTGGAACATTGTATTTTCTTGTGACTAGTACCAAATTAGTTTTATCGGTATTAATCTGAAGTACTGCAGAACTAGCACAGTTGTTACTTGTTCTAAGTACCGGTTTTCCCAGACATAATATAACAGTAAATTATCTAACATTCGGTTTTACACGAACTTAGTCTTCCTTATTTATTTCAATATTAATTTCCTTAATATTTTCTTATCAAAAATTCAATTTCCGTTACAATGTATGTTAAAACAACAAATCAATTACGAAAATACCAATTTTTCTACATACTCTCATATTATTAATATTATATATATACAGTTGTAAGACCGTGAAGCGAAAGCGGACACATGCCGTGCTGTACATACATATGCAACGGAGGAGGAGACATTTTTGTGGCAAAAAAAAAGTTCTTAAAATATATGAATGCTAAAGTTGTGCTACTAAATTAAAGAAATGCATACATATATACATATATACTCATATATTAAAATAAAAAGTTGTCTTATAAAATATTTCTAAAATAATTTTCAAAAGTTTTGCATTTGCTTGCCTCTACAAACAGTTGAAAGCTACTGAATTTGTCTGTATGTACAGAAATAAACTAATCACAAAATTTATGTACAAAAACATTCAAAAAAAAAAATAGAAAAATATGTGGAAATATTCTAAATATTATTGCAGTAAATTTTTGTATTCCAACATTGTCTTTCATATGCAATAAATAAATACGAATACATATGTCTCATGCAAAACTACACATCCTAATTCATTCATACATACTTACATATATTATGTGTATTGCCTGTACACAACTTATACAGATTCCGTTACATTGTATGCTTACATATTTATATTATAAAACTATGTATATGTGCAATATAAATATACTCGTATTTAAATATGTATTAGAGTACTTAAGTCGCATGACTATAATTTCAACATATGCCAAAGCAATGACTATATGACTTAAGAACAACATTGTCGTTTCGTTTTTTGATTTGAAAGTATAATTCAGTTTTCGTTTAAAAGCTTGCAAGTTTTGCATTTAGGTAATATTGAAAGTAATTCATATGATTTCGCCTGCTTCTCTAATGCCAATATACAGAAAGTTACTCATACGCACCGGCAAATTCGAGAATTTATATTATATATGGTATGTACATATGTTAGAAATAAAAATTCTACTATAAAATTTAATCATAATAAGGTTTGCATAAAGATAACTAAAATATTGCCGAGAGTGCTATTGTTTACTTTTCTGTTAAGGATATTAAGAAATTCGAATAAGTACTAATAATAAAAAAATAGAAGAAAAATAAATAAATAAATAAAGTAAAATAAATTGAAATAAAATAAAATAATACAATATAAAATTGAAAACTAATTAAAATTAAATAAAATAAAGTAAAATAAAATAAAATCTAATAAAACAAGACAATATAAAACAAAATAAAGTGAAGTAAAGTAAAGTAAAGCAAAAAAAAAATTGTAAAAAATTAAAAAATATAAAAATAACATAAAAAAATTAATTAAAATAAAATAAACAAAAAAAAACATGTTAAAAATAAATAAAATTTAAAATAAATAAAACTAAGTAAAATAAAATCAATTAAACTAAAATAAAACGAAAGAAAGTACAATAAATAGAAGAAAAATAATAAAATTAAATAAAATAATAAAACAAACAAAATAATAAAAAAATTAAAATAAAATAAATTAAAATAAAATAAATGCTGGCAAGGCTTCAGCGCCTTCAGATGTTGTTTAAAACAGTGGACTATAGAGGAACACTTAAGGTCTTGGAACTCTTCCTACCTCTAGGACGTACCACTAAATTATTGTGGGGCAGCGTGGATAGTAGATAGACCAAACTGTTATTCGGATTAACAAAAAAAAAAACCGTAGTATTATTCTGGATGTATTAACGGAGGCTCTAAGATATCATCTCTATAAGCTAGATGAAGTGAGTTCGGCGGTTTCCAGGGCATGCACAAAGGAGAGAATGGCTAAATGGTGGAGCAATACCTTTGCGAGTGTCCGGCCTTTAGCTGATTGTGACGTCAAAACCTCCATGATGCGTCAGCCTCAACCTCACCAGCCAAACAAATGTTCACAAAATTACAGTCGATATATTTTTATTTCCTTATAAATATTTTCTTTCGAGTTTACATTCTTATACATATTTACGTATATAATAAACAAAATTGCATATGCACATGAGTATAATGAAGTAATTAATACGTCATCTCTGATAGCTTCGCTTAATTAAATTCGCAATTATCTATGTTGTTGGCAGAAATGAAATGTTTCTAGTGCGCCGCATATGTATTTACTCGTATGTGTGTTAGTGTAACAAATTTACATAAAATCATTAAACGTTAAATGTGAATTTCGTTGCATAAAAACCGCTATAAATTACCATTGTGGTGACATTCGACAGGCTTATCAATTAAATTCTCATAATAACAATTAAGCAAATAATAATTATAATTGCATCATAAAATTAGTTACTATTATTGCGTTGAAACTTCCTATTATTTTATATTACATACATACTTATGTCTATTGCTATACATAGAGAATACTCATATACATACATATAAGCGAACTGCGTCAATACTCTGCCAGACTCATATTGTACACTCGTACAGTAGGAATTTTGACTTTTTGACCTATAAGCAAACGCATTTCTAACTGAAACATAAATATTTGTGTGATTTATGTATGCACATATGTATACCTAACACATTGATAAGTTTGTTAAACTAGATATTTGATAAATTGTGCCAATTGCAAGAGCCAGAGACTTTTTTCAACGAATTTCCCACATCAAATGGGAATTACTAACTCATGCAAAACTAGTTCCAAACTCATTCACACAAAAAAAAAGCATAGTAAATAAAGTGGAAAAATTTAATAGCTCTAGATTTTATGTGAATGCATGATTGCGATACGAAATTGAAAATGAAAAAAAGAAGCAAAATGCAGACACGTGTGTTGAGGGAAAGGAAAAATATGTAGTTGGAGGCAATTTTTGCGCCAGACAAATGTGGCCATTTGTTATCTAAGCCTTTTTCCTTCTGAGTTGTGGCGGACAACAACTGTTTGTCATACGTGTACAAAGTAAAGAGCAGAAGAAAAAATCACAAAAATTCAAATTTGATATTCTTGTAGTGAACGGCAGATATTAACTGAGTTAGGGCTGTCTGCTCAATAAGTTGAACAATCGCTATTATGTAGACGAAGAGTAGTTGTACATCTATACAAATGAACCAAAGTGATAGAAAAATTTTTGATAGTTAAATTTAAACAAATTTAGTACAAAAGCGATTAATGTAAATCATAAATAGTTTGCGAAAACGAAAAGCTTATATTATTTTTATTACGCTGAAAAATGTATATTACTAGAGGACGTTGTTTTGGCTTTTGAATTTGAATTTTGTTAAATTTGCATAGTAATATAATTTGTAAAATTACTTTTTCTAACTGCGACCTCCCCCCGGCCGGCAATATCAAGCCCTAGAAGTAGATTTCTGGCATGAAATCAAAACTCCTCCCAAAAATCTATCGGCCGTACGGAGGGGGCTTAGAATAAGCTCTAGGTTACTCCATTTGTTGGAGAAACATCAAGATGCAAAACCACTAATTAGAGGAGGAGTTTGGCCGAAAATCGCTTCAGCTGTCAGTTGAGCCTTCTCCTAAGCCCATCGAGAAGGAGCGCCTGATTCACCAGCTTAGTATGACCTTATCACCGTACAGCTGCACAGATCGAGCTGAATACTGTATTAGACTCAAGTCCTATCTATATAGACTCAACTTCTACATACTTTTAAAATCAGTACAAATCAGTTAATAGCCAAGGAAACCATTTTTGACTAAGTGTAAAGACAGTAAAGAAGAAAAGAAAACCAATAGTGACAAAATGTGCTGTTAAGGCAGAACGACGTAGTGGAGTATAGTAGAATGAAATAAAATTTTCTCAATAAGTTTGCATATTTTAGAGAAAGTTGCCACATGCTGAAAAATGAATTCTAAAAAATCTTATTAATTGCTCGATTTACCTGGAATTTTGTATCTGGAAGCGGTCAGTCTGTCCTTAATTAGACAGCGACCACTTTTTTGTACGGAAAGTGTACCTGGGTCAGATATTTCCCAAAAATCGAATCGGTACTCAGTAGCTTTTGCTGATATTTTCATGAACATAACTGTGTTGCGGAACAATGATTAACATATTTAAATAAAATCGTAGTTTTTTGCTTAATTTTATATGGGGGCCACTTTTTCTTCCGGAAAATTGTTTACGTTTAATCTAGTGAATAATAGGCATCCTCAGGGTAGCCGTACACTGCGCATCAAAAACACATTGGAGCTGTTCCCATTCACTTTATGCGAAAGTTTGCGGAAGGATCTTGATTTGCGGGCTTACAAAATCCAACTCGTGCCGAATGGCCACACGTTTGGTGAGTGAACCCAAAGCCAACTACTGATTCCGATTTTCTCAAGAAAATTTCGTTTAGCGCTGTGAGCTTCATCGCCGGTTCAATAATAGACAAAATAAAAAAAAATTGTCGCATTTGGAGTGATAATAATTCACAAGCCATTGCTGAGACGACGTTAGATACTCAAAATTTCCCTGTTTGGTGTGCTTTATGGGCGGAGGGAGTTATTGGCTTATATTTCTTCAAATATATTAGTACAGTCAATAGGGAATGTCATGATTAATGATTTATTTGTACCTAAAATGGAGGATGTTGATGTGAAAAATAAGACCGCGCTACATATCATAGAGCCAACGAGACAATTAATTTATTGAAGGAAACTTTTGGTGAGCGGATTATCTCACGACATTATCCTGGTTCCCAAGATCGTGGGAAAGAGAATGTTAGACGGCGATCACTCGCGGATATAATTTTTAAAATATAATGACAAGCCCTTATCTTTATAATAAAGCTAAATTCTTGGCCATAACATGAAATTATGTGAATCAGACGTCTAAAACAACACATCCTTTATAAGACTTTCAGTAGCGAAAAGGTAATTACTGTAGTTTACAGCAGCTGAAGGGCTAAAATATTGAATTAGAGTGCGTCCGTGGACTACGAGGTCATATTATAGTTCTTTAGGGATTTCTCCCTCCTACCTTCATGTTGCCTAACGTGGCCGTTTCTGTGACTCCTACCGCCGCTCAATAACAACTCTCTATTAACTAGGAAATTGTTGTGAGTGGGACTAAAGAAAGGAACGGGGTAAAGCTTCACTTCCTGTGTTCATCTAAGGCTGCTCCAAACGAGTTGAGTAGTTTATTTAAAATAAAAAAAAAATACCTAAAATATCTTAATTCCCCATTTCATAGCTTTAAGTTTGTATTTACACCGCATCACATAAATACGCACTTCACACTTACAAAACATACCGACAAACATAAATAAATTTCACTTTAATTATCTAAACAAAGCAAAATTACAACCAAACCAACCCAACTCAGCAAGCCAACTATTAATTACGCAATATTTATCCACTTTTCAGCCTCGATGGCAACACAACAACATCAACAATGGCAACACAACAACAATAAAGCAACAACAAATTAAGTAGAAAAACGAAAGCGCAACGAAGTGTATTGACGTGTGGTCCACTAACTAAGCCCACCAACGTGGAACGGGAGCGCACACAGTCGGAAGCTGAAGTAGTTGAATAGCAAGCTAGTTTTTAATATACGCCCTCAAAGAGAAGGGCGATAAAGAAAGGAAAAAGTAGATAAATATAAAAACAACAAGAGAATGCAGAATTTATTGCTATATAGCGCAGCGAGTGCTGCCCTAGCAGCGGCCACACTAGCACACAGCAGCGCAGCGGAGTTAAGCTACGACTCGAGGGCAACAATAGTAGCAGCAGCAGCAACAGCAGCAAGCGCCGCAAATGACACATTGTCACTGTGGGAATTGACAACGCCCGCGACAAGAGCTACTGCAACCGCAGCGACAGCAGTTGGTATGAGAGCAACGAATTGGAGCAGCAGCCACGGCGGCCGAGGTTTTAATTTAAAACAGAGCAGCCTGGTGGATGAAGGTGGCGGTGGCGGTGGCGTTTCAAGTGAGAGTGTTGTTGCTTTTGTAGACAATTTAATGCAAGCTCTCACCACTACCGCCAGCTACAACAACAACAGCAGCAGCGGTAGCAGCAGCAGCAGCAGCAGCAATATAAATGATATCAACAACAACTTAAGCTACGACAACAATCTCACAGCACTGGATACAGCAGCGGTCACGGAAATACCATTTGTACCATATGTCATGCGACCGGAAACATATATTGTGCCAGTGTTGTTCGCGCTCATCTTCATCGTCGGCATGCTGGGCAATGGCACATTGATTGTCGTCTTTTTGGGCGTGCGACAAATGCGTAATGTGCCGAATACGTAAGTACCTACATATGAGTTTTTATGGGAGTACGAGAGATCTGAGCGGTGCGCGTGTGTGTGCGTGTGTGTATGTGTGGGAGTGTGGAAGGAGTGGCGTTTGGTCTACGGGGAGTTGCCTCAGCTTGTATAAGATTTAATGAACTTGAAAACAAGTCTTATTGTGTCCCATAATATGCCTGAAATTATTAGTTCATCTCCGCAGCTGGGGAGCTGTTAGTTACAACATGTAGGCAAATACAATACATCACCGTTAGTTGGTAGCACAGTGTGTGTATGAGTACTCTTTAATTCGATCGGAAAGATATTCAAACAAAAATCGCATGTAGCCAGCAGAGAAGCAGCGAAAAAAATTAGCTTACTGCGTGAAATGAATATTAAACACACTCGCTTATACGTATATATGTATGTATGTAGTAAATATCAAATTAAAGGCAACAAAAAAACAATGTTTCTTTCCTTACAAAGGCAGCTCTCCTAATTTCACCAGTATAGGCAAAGAAGCCCCCCGCCAATCTACGGTTACGTGCTCAAAACACGAAAACAGTAAATGAGTCTGCTGGCGGCTTGGCAAAAAGGGGAAGGAGAAACGTTCATTACATTATGGCAAGCATATAAAGCATTTTTTTTTTTACACCCACATATTTGCATTTTATCTCCCAACTTTAACTTTACTGCCACCCCCCAAAAGCTATTTTGTCAGCAGGTGTTATATGTCATTGTTGTTGTGTTTGGTTCGTTTGTGTCCCCTAATTGAATACGTTGGCGGTGTACAAACATTGTTGTAGATTTTCTGTGAGACCTTTACGTGTGGCAATTAGAGTAAACACATACATACATACCTATATATCATTCTTCTACCTTAAATTTAGACAAGTACTTCAAAGAAAAAATTACGTAAATTAATTTTGTTTAAAGAGAAATGTAAAATATGGTTCGATTAGGTGGAAAATAACTGAGTTAAAATGTAGATACATAAATACCTACCTCAGTTAACTCCCAGAGTGGCCGCTGAAAGCCATGCGGAGCAAAAAGCTGATCAATATTTCGCCGAGTGGATACGAGCTTCATCCGAGGCGTTGTTACAATTTTCATTGGAGCTGGTTTTTATTCAGCACACAACATTATTAAGCGATTAAATTTAAATTTTTTACATATTTACCTATATAGCCAGCCGCCTGCTTCAAGACCTGCTTCTTAAACCGAGTATGCCGGAGTGGCTTCACTGAAGTGTTCTCTCTTTTAGCCGTAACTCAAGGCACCACACGGGTTTCCAGAGTGTAGGAATTGAATTTACCCCCGCGACTGTCACTGTTGAAAGTCATAACTCCGAAGTCGTAGATAACTTCGTTTATTTATTGAAACCAATATTAACACCAATTACAACATCAGCCTGGAAATCCAGCTCAGAATCACTCTTGCCAACAGGTGCTACTTTTGACTGAGTAAGCAACTGAAAAGTAGAAACCAAGCTCTACAAGTCGCCCATGGATATACATAAATATGCTATTTTAAAATTAATTTCCACTAAATCAGCTCTTTGAGATTATTTGGTTGCTCCTAGCAAATCTCCTCTCTTATTCACTGTTGAAAATATTAAATCATAAATGCAAGCAAATGAATATTAAATGAGATTAGAAGTCATACATACATACATACATATGGTACATACATATATTTATGCGTATTCATATGTGTATTTAACCGGCTCTGAATTAATATTTGCATTCACTTGCATATTGTTGCATCATCGAGAGTTGAATGGTCATTGAGTTGCATTGTTCGAGCGCACTTATGAATGCAACTGAATGCGAAGTAATCGACTCGAAGGTGCTTATATTGACTTAGTAGTACATGGGGCATAAGGTACGTTTGCATTTACACATGTACCATATATGTGTGCGTGTGTGTATAAACGTGCCCAAGTGAAATTCACTAACTGTTTCGATGACTTCTGCGTCAGAATGGAAAATCTTATTAATTCTGATTATTTGCTATTTGTAAACTGATTAGTTATGCTAAATAGCATGCAAAGTTGTATAGCCGGAGTCGAGTAGAATTGTTTGATATGTAGAGAGAGAGAGAGAGTGTAAGAGGGAAAGAGAGAGAGAGACAGGAAGAGAGAGAGGGAGGGAGAGAGAGTGAGAAAATGAGAGAGAAAAAGAGAGAGAGAGAGTGAGAGGGGAGAGAGAGAGTGAGAGAGACAGGAAGAGAGAGAGAGAGTGAGAGGGAGAGAGAGAGTGAGAGAGACAGGAAGAGAGAGAGGGAGAGAGAGAGAGTGAGATGGAGAGAGAGAGAGAGTGAGAGGGAGAGGGAGAGAGAGAGAGTGAGATGGAGAGAGAGTGAGAGGGAGAGAGAGCGAGAGAGTGAGAGAGAGAGAGTGTGAGAGGGAGAGAAAAAGTGTGTGTGAGAGAGAGACAGGAAAACAGAGAGGGAGAGAGAGAGAGAGACAGGAAAACAGAGAGGGAGAGAGAGAGAGAGTGAGAGGGAGAGAGAGAGACAGGAAGAGAGAGAGGGAGGGAGAGAGAGTGAGAGAGAAAGAGAGAGAGAGAGTGAGAGGGAGAGAGAGAGAAAGAGAGGGAGGGAAAGAGAGAGTGAATAATAATATCAGTCCAAAGTTCTGCATATTTAATGTTTTGTTTTTTTAATTTTATCTCTGTGAAGACTTAAACAACACCGACGTAGTAGACACCACTTACACCCTTAAAGTCGTATCAAAAATGTTGCGCTATTTATTATTCCGTCCTACCATATGTTGCAGAAGGATCGACAATGTCGACTTCCAAAGAGGCGAGAAAAAGAGGAAGACATCCACTCATTTAGAAGGATCAGGTGGAAAGCGATCTGGTTTCACTTGGTATTTTCAATAACCGAATGACGCTATTGGCGATTCTACTATTCGCGGATTTTAAGTATTTTTATCCAAATTACTGCTTGATATAACATTTTCGGAGATATAACAATATTCTCTCCAAAACAAAAATTGGGTGAGGTTATGTTGCCAGTCCACTTTATTAAATTTCTTTGTTCACTACATGATAATCCTTAATGCAATGTCTGTTGACGCTCCCACTCGATGAATGAATGCGAAATCTTTCAAAAGTAAACACGACTGTCCTTCAACGAAATTTAATTATTCACTTGATTCACTTGATATAAATGTAACACCATCGATTTGGATTAAAGACTACCTGATGTGTAGCAGAGAGAGAGAGAAAAAGAGAGAGGGAGTGTGTGTAATGTAAAAATAAACTATCTTCACCTTCAGCCACATTTTGGTCATCACAAACAATCAAGGAGCAAAACTTTTGTGACTTCAGCAAATAAGAGAAGCTGCTGACGTCTGGTCATTCTTAATAAAAAAAATGTAAAAGTATGTAAAGAATTGACACATTGGACGGTTGATTAAAAAGTTTGACAATGACACACCAGAAATTATCTGAGAAATGTGGGAAGATGTGGCGAAATAAGTTTTTGTCAGCAAAGTGAACAGTTTTATTTTTGTTTGTTTTCTTCTTTTTTTTTGACTATTTTTAAAACTGTTCATTACGTTTTATTTGCAAAAATAAACAATTAATTCGTCAGCTTGTTTAAATATAAATAAGTTTATCACAGCATATTAACCGAAATATATTATTTGGTGTTGGGTCGGCCGCGGTAGCCGAGTGTTTATCATTTCGTACTGCCCTTCCTACATTAAAAACCCATCGGCTCTTCGGAGGCAACATAATACTGTGGATCCTTTCATTTTTTACGAAAACATCAAGGGGGACACTCTGAGGCGGACACTTTGAGGCGAGATTGCTATGTGAGCCAATTGATTTCCTGTGATTTTTTCAAAAAGATTTCATATAAAGGAAAAGGAGCCGCAAGTTCGTTCAGTTGTCATAGTTTTGCTCACTCTATTTTCGATTTCTATTGCGTAACGCAAGATGAGTTCTTACCAAAAGAGCCATCAAATATTTAAAAACCCAGAAAAATAAAAGAAATAAGACTTTTGGCGGAGATTGAAGAGATCAAAACCGAATCGCTGAAAGAGGTGAGGGAAATACCAAAAAGGGCATATCAGTGCTACTTCGATGGTGGGGAGAATCGCCTACACAAATTAGGGAGACTGTTTTCGTAGAGCTTTTGGTAGCCGAAATTCCTTATTTCCGTAAAGCTGATTGAAAGATATGACGATTATTCTGAAAAAAGTTAAGATGAATCTACAATATTTATTGAAAGGCTATTTATTCTACTACCAAACGACATCGCATTAGAGAGCACTGCCGTGAAATCCGCCATGAGATTGATGGTCCGCGCTTTATTAGGGAAATAAAGTTTGAACCTAAATACGTTCCAAGTGGGTGGATGGTGCAAAAGCATACAATCCTCAAATCTACACCGATGGATCAAAAATGGTTGATGGAGTGGGCACCGCAAACTATTGCGTGGAGCTAGACCCCACCAAACTCTTTCAGCTTCTAGAATGCTGCAATATTTTTCATCCGGAAGTCTTCGCCATAGGGAAAGCTGCTGATATGGCTAGGATATAATCTCATATCATACTGCGTTAGAGAATGCGCTTAGAAGCAGGAAAGCAGTTGACATGAAGGCCAAGGGTATACGGCATATACGGTATGGCTACGGCTACAAATATGCATTATGGATAGCGAAATAGCTGATGAGATTGTCAAAAGTATCAATTTCTCTCAAAGAAGCAATCGTTACTATTGAAAAAAAATTTAAACAGTCGATTTCCACAAGCTTCTCTTTAAAGCGAATTTTTAACCAGCAAAATGGTTCGCCATGGACAGGACTATAAGGTGGATGCATATGAACCTCCCAACCAAGCTCCCGAAGCGTCTGGCGCGTCAGTATCGATATGTGTGGCCTGGCGTTGTACTGATGAATATAATTCCCTTCCTATAGGCCAAAGCTATCCGCTTATGGACGATTGCTTACTTCAGACAATCCAATTGTTGACAGTACAGTTCCGAGTTGAGAGTTTTGCCGTATGATCGCAGCTCGTAGTAGATAATTCCCTGCCAATCCCACCAAACATACGGAAAAACCTTTCCAGACGGAAGTCCTGGCTTGGCCACCATTTCGACCACGGTCGATTTCGCTTGACGTTGTCGTAAGTGATCCACTTTTCATCGCCGGTCACCCACCGCTTCAGAAATGGGTCAATTTTGTTGCGATTCAGCAGCGATTTGCAGATGGAAAATCGGCCCATGAGGTTTATTCTTCGCTTTAACTCGTGTGGCACCCATACATCGAGCATCTTTTCGTATCAAGCCTTTTTTAAATAGTTCCAAATGGTTTTTTTGTGCAATCTTTAGCTCTTGGGTAATCGAAACAGTACTTACTTGGCGGTTGGACTCGACAATGTCCATGATTTTATCGAAATTTTCGACAATTGACCTTTCACTTCGTGAAACATCTTTTACATCGAAATTACTGGAATGAAACCGAAATTGTACACGACTCACTGTTACAGGATAAAGACCATAACACATTTTCAGTCGCCTGGCTTGCGTTATCGCCCTTATAGAAGGAAAACTCTAAAATATAGCGTATTTTATCTTCGCTAGTGTCCATCTTTGACAAAAACTGTGTCAACCAATCACAAAAGTGTCAGAAAAGTTTTTTTTAGTACGAAATGTCATCTTTCTGACGCCATCTAGCGGAACCCGATCGGACTTATACAACACGAGATACAGATAAATAATGCCATGTATTGGAAAAATAATGGATTTCTTTTTACTACACCTAATATATTACGTGCTCATTAAATGAAATATATTTCTATTGTATATATTATATCCATCCCTCGTTAAGTTAATAACTACTGACCAGACAGAGTTTTAACGCGAGTACTCGTATAGGCAATCACCACTTACTTAGCAGCAAAAAAAATAAAAAATAAAATAAAATAAAAATGAAATATTTCAGACATTGTCATCCACTCATATCTCTTCATTTCTTTTCCAGTTTCACTCACTCTAAATTGTCCTTTTTCCCAGCTTCTTAATGTCTGGTTAACTTTGTTTTCTTCTCTGTTTTTTTTTTTGTGTATTTATTATTATTTTTTTTTATTTATCTGTCATACCAATTTGTCTAAATTTTGATTAATGTCAGCACAAATCTGTAACACTTGGCAAGAACTTTAGCAGATAAGCAGTCGAGCGTACAGAAGACCAACAAACATACATACATCAGTGCCTATTCTTGCCTAGTTCAGATGCCTGTTTTTAGTAAAACACCATGTCCAGTTTCCATTAGACCAGTTGTGGTGGTGATGCAAGTAGATTTATGGCAGACAATTTGTTTCTCTACGCCGTAATTGAGTGAGTGATATACGTAATGTACTATATACTATGTATGTATATATATAAATTGGCCTCCATCTAAATGAGTGTCAACAATAGAGCTTGGAAAACTTTTCAACATTTTCAACCTTAGCAACAACAACTTCAAGTGTCTTTGTAATTCCTTTCAGTTCACTGGCGCTATCAGTGAGTTACCATTCAATTCTGCTTTCGTCGGTGCATAGTAAAAACAAATCAATAAATCAGTTTTTGCACGAAAAAATTCTATTGAATGCAAGAATCATGTGATGTTATTTGTCTATTATCCTCCCACGCACACCCGCATACACATACATACATATTTTATATTCTTTAAAGTGCAGCGGAGCGATATTTCTAAGGCTGAAGGGCAAGTGAAATATTTTATTGCTAAATCCTCCTCGAAAATACATTCAGTGGGATCGACATTCCCTGTCGAGATCTACCCATATACTCATATAATATATAAATATAATTTGCGATTTTTGGCTGAGCTCCTGCTCCAATCTGTGGTATGTATCTCGGGTTGTTTCCAACAAAAGGAGGGACCACGTCCCACGACAAGACTTTGGTGGAGTTAAATGAATTTAACCAAGTCCGTATCAGAGATCTCCAATGAATATTGCCAAAATGGATTGAGCTGAATAACATTCATAAGATATTTGCACTCATGCCCAGCCGAATTCAGTCCAACAAGAAATCCAACTTTGCTCCCCAACGTGTATAAGACTTAAACTCTTTGGCTCTACTCCACTCTACCCTTGGAGTAAAGCCAACGAAAACTTTTAACGATGTGCGATCTAAGTCATCGGAGTCATCTAACGGACGGTCCAGGAAGCAAGCTGTTTCGACGGGTTCGGACCAGAGGGAAAGTAGGTTGGATGAGTTGCTTTCAGGGGGCATACAAAGAGGTGGTTAGTATTGTGCGGGACATACGTTAGGTAGGTAGGAGCTTCTTCAACTACAATATCCAGAACTTAGTTGCGCCGGTAGCTCGAGCTCTTCATCTGCAATAGGTGGTGGTTGGACTCCACGAACGCCATTCACTGGAAGAGAGTTTTGGACCGTGTTGACAGGGTCTCGGTGTATGGCGTATTTCCTTTCTGATTTACCTAGGTGGTGGTTCGGCATCTAGTAAGTGTCTGCTGAGTGTTCCATAATTCGTAGCGTAGATGCCTCGTTATGCAAGTGATGCTCTGGCGACCTGTCACGGTCCTGGGGGTGTGGTTTTGGCAGACTTGTAGCTTTTTCATCTGTGCCTCGCTAGTCCCCGGCGCCCAGATCGAAGCAGTATAGTTTCTGACCGCCCGGCCAATTGCCTTATAAGATGCCAACAAAATTTCTTTGCCTTTTTCCCAGGCGAATATCGCGCAATCATCGGCATATGAGATCAGTGAAACCTCTTCCGGTGGAGGAAAGAGTTTCTAGAAATAGAAGTTAAACAGCAGTGGTGAGAGAACACCACACTACGGAACTCCTTGTTTAATCTATGAGACTTGTTGTATAGATTCAAAAGCAGCTTTATTGACAGGATATATTACAATGGATTGGTATACAGTAGTAGATTTATGCAACGTACCGGGATTGCGATAAACTTCTGCAATTTTCCAGCTATCTTTAGAAATGGCTCGCTTTACTTTGAAGCCGCAGATAATATCGTCTATCTCGAGACCAACCGTAACACTAATAACAATGTCAGCCTTGAATTCTGGCCAAAGATTTACTATTACTAACATTTTCTACATACGAACATAGGCCAAACTTTTCAAGTCCCTCATTATCCCGTCTTACTCTATGTTATGGAGGCATGCACGATAATTACATCCAATAAGTCAGCTTTATAAGGCTTTGAAAGAAAGGTTTTGGGTAAAATGGTTCTCCAGGTATAAGCGACGGCAATCAATGAAGATGATGAGCTGTACTATATGAGATATATGGCGTGGTTTAACAATTCAAGAGACAGCGACTTCCTTCATGTTATTAGGATGACCGTAATCACTGTAGCTTCGAAATAATTCGATACGGTACCCGCTGTTGGAAGCAGAGGAAGAAAACGATCGCCACTCCTTAGAAGGACGAGGTGGTGAAGAACTTTGCTTAACTTGACGTCTCCAAATATGTGCCCATTCGTTAGAGGAAACGACTTGCGTACGCCATGCTTACGGCAATTAAGCAGGAAAATACATACATATATATATAAATAATACTTCTCTCTATAAGACAAGACTTAAAAGCACTTTTTTAAGGACAAAAAATGTATTCAAATAATGCCACACTGGCAACCCTCACACAACAATATTTTTCCGCTTTTACTACTTTTCAATTATGTATGCATCCACATACGTGTATATATGTACGTTTACGTACAATATTTCCAATATTCATATGTATTTATAATCTTTGCATTCCATTACCGTTAATTGCTTTTCTCCTACCATACAGTTACATTCTCTCCCTGGCGATTGCCGACCTACTGCTCATCCTCACCACTGTGCCGCTCACATCGACCGTCTACACCGTGGACTCTTGGCCATGGGGCAGTTTCCTCTGCACACTGTCGGAATTCATTAAAGACGTGTCGATTGGTGTTTCCGTTTTTACACTTACAGCACTCTCCGGTGATCGGTATTTTGCTATAGTGGATCCATTAAGGAAATTTCATGCGCACGGTAAGTACGAAAAAGCATAAAGAAGGAAGGGGTAAGGTAGAAAGAAAACAAAAAACTGTAACACTTTCAATTGTATTTTCATACACAAAAAGTTGAAGTGAAACAAAACACACACACACATATATAATTGTATTTATATATATATGTATATAAATATGCTTGTCATCTGCAGGTGGAGGCAAACGTGCCACACGCATGACCATCGCCATTGCCATCTCCATTTGGTTATTGGCCATAATCTGTGCCCTACCAGCGCTCATCGGCTCCAATGTGAAGGTGAGTAAATCGTAAACAAAGGCTTAAAATTCAATTATATATATGTATATATGAAAATATTTCCATATAGTACGCATAGATGCCCAAAAGGAAAATATTTATTTTATATTTTCTTTTTCCATTTTATGCCCACTTTTCTTCGACGTAAACAGAAACTGGAAATCAATAGCAACAAATCATTCGACATCTGTTACCCCTATCCCGACGAATGGGGCGTTGATTATGCCAAGTCAATGGTGCTAATGCGTTTTCTCGTCTACTATGCCATTCCACTGTGTATAATTGGCGCTTTCTATGTGCTAATTGCGCGGCACTTGATGTACGCCGCCAGCGTGCCGGGTGAGATGCAAGGAGCTATGCGACAGGTGAGTAGGAAATTACAATGTCATTTTACACCGGAATATTTTCTAGTCAAACTCGACATCTCATCCCCTGAAATGCTGACTAAAGTTGATAATTAAGTACGAACATAAGCATTGTTATATATATGTACCATATAAAAGCACGTGTATGGGTGTGTAGGTATGTAATTCGGTATTATGCAGAGAGCTCCAATTTCTTATTATGAGAATCTTCTTCGGGTAGAGTTGGTCAGCAGGCGTCATTAATCATAGACCAGTGAGAGTTGATACGCGATACTTGCAAAAAATGGTAGGCTATCCGTTGCACAGTGGTGCAGAGAGGTAAAAAAAAGATTGTTTGGAAATTGCAATTCATACTTGTGGAGTAGAAGTAAATTATTTTAATAGAAAATAACTAAATATTTCGTTAAATATTACCGAGAAATCAAGAGAAAAGTACACTGAAACCACCACTGTCAACCAACTGGGCAATTAAGCCAAGTCCAGACTTAAGACTGACAATGTTTCAGATTCAGAAAAATAAGAAAAGCTCAAATAAAGTTGAAGCGTGTGTCAGCTCTGGCTAGAGAATTCCAAAAGGGAAGTTATTACCAGTAGACGGATGGTAAGAGACTCCAAGCGCCAAGCAAAGCTTAGTATGGAGCTTTACTTATATTTGGACTTCAATTCTATGCTTCCAGAAATTGAAGAAAGAGCGTAACAAACAAGAAGACTGCAGATATTAAATGGGAGCTGACTATGCTGACAACAAACCTGGAAGACACATAGATTAGTGATGGCAGACCTTGATTGAGGATACTTTGAAGCAAAAGCAAGGTCTCCTTAAATAATTTGATTGTCCCATCTTTATAGTAACTGCCCCAAAAGGCTTCCGTCAAACAAGTTTTCCGATTGGTCTCCTAGTAGAAGTTTATCTTTTTTCTAACTACTGAAAAGACCTATCGTTAAAGACAATAAAAGCTCCAAAAGAGCTAATACGTTTGCTAAACATGCGGTTAGATGACATACGAGCAGATTGATCTTCCAGACTCCTTAGGAAGGCTGGTGAACGGCTAGAACAACCATAGCAACAAAAGATCAGGTAGAAAGCGACATTCCTGCCATTAACAATTGATAGGGAAGGGGCTCAGGTAATTTGAGATTCACCTCTAATAGAGTCAATTCCTTGAGTGAGTGTGTGAGCGTAGTCGTCTCGACGAATGTTAAGAAACAGTAAGCCAAAAAGAGACTGCAGACACTACCCTTTGACTACGCTGATACGTGTATTTATGCCGAGAAACCCAGAGAAGTGTGTCTATTTTTGAGCAAACCCTAATTTAAAAGATCCAACAAATGTAATTGTAGCACTTGTGATTGTTCTGCCCTTGTATTCAACATAAAGGATTTCCCAAAACAAGTTATCGAGTTGATCTTAAAATTCGTCGAAAGTCCGCTCCCTTCTGAATTGCGAAAAAACTTCAAACTATGGCTTATCCTCAGGCGTTTAAAGGATGAAACCATGCCAAAAAGGAATCTAGTGCTACAGACAACCATATTTCGGGCACCGGCGAAGTTGATCAGCCTCAGCCCATTTGTGGAGGTTTCGTCGTGGAGGCTGAATTTTTCGACAGTCGCACCAAAGATACCTTCTTTGCCCGCCCTAGCGTTGAAGTCGCCAAGCACAATTTCGACGTCGTGGCGGGGGCAGCGCTCATAAGTGCATTCGCGACGCTCGTAAGAGGCATCCTTGGTCACGTCGTCCTTCGCTTCCGTCGGGGCGAGGGCGCAAATTAGAGTGGAGTTGAAAAATTCGGTTTTGATGCAGATTGTGGCGAGACGTTCGTCCACCGGAGTGAATGCCAGTACTCGGCGACGGAATCTCTCTCCCACCACGAAACCGACACCACATTTGCGGTCCTTTATATGGCCGCTGTAGTAAATTTCATAAGGACCCTCCTTCCTCCGCCCTTGTCCCATCCATCACATCTCTTGGACAGAAGGACCGAACATTTCAGGTACATGCCCTCAAATCGTAATCCTTAAAACATTTCCGGTGGTCGTCATCAAAAGCGGGATCTCTCATCAGAGGCTGAAATTGATTTTTTATTGGGTTGTTTTTTCATGTGGTGGGTTGCAAACCCTGAGCACAACCGCATGGGAAGTCGTGAGTTGCTTGAACCATATGCTAAAGAATCGTTTGTGCCCACTCCCAGATGAATGGCAGTCAAAAACTTCTGCACATGGCCCCATCCCAGAAAATGTCTTGTAAAAAATTACAACAGTTAAATTATACAAATTCTTCAAGAAAGCTATATAGGTATCTATATATTTTAGCACTCCATTTCACAAACTGGCAACACTGTACCTTTTAAAGAGTCTCAATGTCAACCACATACCTACCACTTTCTCTTTATCCATTGTAAATTTGTAAGTGTGACTAATTAAATTACAGCCCCACCCATCCACTGGAGTGCGGGTGTGTTTAAGAACATAATTTTGTTGGTTGCCGATGATTAATTCATTCAAGTCAATTCCTTACAAAGTTTCAGGTCAAATTTCAAACACCAACACCAACATTGCGGGCGGACAAACTGTAAATTTATGTATATTATGTATGTATATATTAGCCACGAGCAATTGATTGAGTGTGAGTTAATTAACGACCCGAGAAGTATGTGGGTTTTGTTTGCATTAAAATGAGATAAGAAAACATTTCAAAATGTCTTAAGGAAAATATTTTTCAAAATGACCCTTATCAAAATAGCGATATAGTTTTTTCTAAATATTTATTTATTTTTTTTCTATTTATTTTTTTTTTTTAATTTTATATATTTTTTTATTGGTTGCTAAAGCGGAATAGAAGGAAAAGTATATTTAATTCAGTTGAGTGGGGGGTGAAGAAATAATTAATCGTATGATTTGGGTGTTTCTCTGTGTGGCTAGAGTAAAAAAATGCCCCATAACTGTCTAGGACTGTATGCCAAAACCACAAATTCAACCAAAGTCTTTGAGACATTTTAGCTTGCTTGAATAATTAGTAATGACTATGATTCATAACTTTGCATTAAGGAGCACAGGAAGAAAAAAAAATTAAAAATTTTAGTCTACTAAAAAATATACACCAACAAAATCACTTAGTGCAAGATCCGGACTATGAGGTGGTTGCATAAGAGCCTTACAACCAAGCTATCGGAGCTTCTGGCAAGTTACTATCGATGTATGTCGTCTGGCGTTATCCTGATAAAGCACAATTAGCTCTCCTGTTGACCAAAGCTGGGCTCCTCTGAACAATTGCTTTTTTCTGTCGGTCCAATTGCTGACAGTACAAACCCGCATTAAAAGTTTGGCCGTAGGAAGGCAGCTTATAGTGGTTGATTCCTTATATATTCCACCAAAAACACAATCCTGTCTTCGAGACCTTTGGACATTGCTGTAAGTGAACAATCTTTTTGTATTCAGTAACTTCTTTGATCCCTAATATTCTATAACAATTTGGGTCGTAATAAATCCATCAAACTTTCAGTTTTGGTACAAAACACCAACTTGTCTTTTTGAACGAAGTAGGAAGTCTACTGCTTTTCAAGATATCTAAACCATGGGGAAGGCACTTCTGGCAAAACTAAGCACCCGCTTCTGAGCCCGGTTCCAAGCAACTAAGCAACATTTTCAGAGAGATTGATTTGGGGCCTTGCAAAAGAACGTTAAGTAATACCTGATATGACTAATAGGGTCGCAAAATAAAAATATGGACACTTTCACGGATGGTCCACTGAAAGAACCGAAGGGAAACTCTCGTTAATAGTCAAATTGTCGGAAAATTTCTGTCAAACTTCAAAATTTAGTGACACTTCAAAGTGAGACAATAAGTAAAACTGCACCCCAGAGTTTAGTTTAAAAACAAAATCAAATTAAATATGAAAGAGTCTTTGGTGGAGGACTCTAGCCTGATCGAATACACGATTAACACCCAACAAAAAGTTCACACTCACCTCATATTTATACTAATTTTTAACTAAATAAATTTATTTACTAAAGATTCTTCGGAATAACTCATTTCTGCTTTATTTAAACGATTAAACAGTACACACCAGTGTTGTAAAGTAAACGCGAATTATAAGCAAGTTGAAAATAAGCCAGCTGTGCGTTCTTTTGCAGCTCGGGTATGAAGGAAAACATCTTTCTTTATTCAAATTAGTCGAAAATCGTTAAATTTTTGAATTTTGTTTTTTAAAGCCGAAAATAAAATTAAAAAACCGGCGCTAAAAGTAAAATATTATGCTTAATTGGATTAGATATGTCTTCATTTTATTGTAAAATAATCAAATTTCTGTAAAAAATTTTAAATTTCTGTAAAATTTTTCGTTAAATTCTGACATTTATTACTGATTTCCAAACGTAAGCTTATATTTTTACTCTTATTTGTTTATCTATTTATTTATTTATATTTTTTCTTATTTTTTATATATATTAAAAACTAAATTTTTTCATATATAACTACTAATTTTTTTAATTTCCTTAAAACTTTGTATAAATACTCAATATTTTTCATCAAAAAATTAAGTTTTGAGTAGTGACGCTTACTCCTTTTGCCCCTTTTTGTTACGGTGGTTTTAAAATGTTTTCATATTTCCCAACTTTTTTCCATTTCATTGCAGGTTCACGCACGTAGAAAGGTTGCAGTAACGGTATTAGCATTCGTGGTTATATTTGGCATTTGCTTTTTGCCCTATCACGTCTTCATGCTTTGGTTCTATTACTGGTAAGTGCTGGGAAATAAAAGTAAAGTATTAAAATAAAATAAATTTTAAATAAAATAGCGTAATACAACAAAACTATTCTAGGCATTTGTAGTCAATACATACATATATACTTATGTACACATATGCTAGTAAATTGTCCTCCCTACAGTACAGTCATGAGCATTAGTTTAGCACACATCCTTTTTGGCTTTTATTTCATTTTGATATTTGATTTTCTCTGATTTTGATAAGGAAAAATGATACTTTTTCCAATCCCCAATTACTCTTCATTCACGACATAGAATATTCTAATGAACTCAATACAGAAGCAAAAGACTTGAGCGTAGAAAGCCTTAAGTCACAGACATCTAAAGGTGTTTTTCTTAGACACACGGTTTTGAAGAAGAAAAATAACCAAAATAATTTAATATTATTATAAATAATTTAGCTGCATTATGAAGATAAGGGTTTGCCATTATGTTTTAAAACTAATTTCGGACAAGTGACCGAAAAGTTTCCAGCTAAGAGGGCAAATTTTCGACCACTTTTTGCAGCAATCGGGGTCGTATGTCAGCAAAAACGCGCCGAATATCCTCTTTCAAGGCGTCGATCATCTTGGGCTTACCTGAGTAGACAAGAAACTCTACATAATTCTACAGAAAAAGTTCACCACAGTAAATTAATTGTTTCGTTGGCTGTATGGCATGTAGGAACTAAAGTCGTCCTTATCGATAATACAGGTACGAAAAAGTCATCAATCATCCATCTAAATCACGGCTTCAATTTCGAAGAAATGTGCACCAATGATTCGCTCTGTAACTTTTTGAGGATCCAACGTCGTCTCAACAATGGCTTGTGAATTATCATCACTTCAAAAATGAAAACTTCTTTTATTAAATTGTCTATTCAACCAAAAATTTACTTCAATGCTGCACCAAATTTTCATATAAAAATTGGGATCGGTCCCCATACACCAAACGTGCGATGCCCTGTATGGTTGCTTGGCTACGAGTTGGGTTGCGTAAGCCCGCAAACCACAGGTTTCACGTAAATAACAATATGAATGCCACGAAGTAAGCTAGACCATTCGAATCTATACTTACACCGCGGGGAAAAGGTAGACTAGCTTCAAAAAATTCTACTTAAATACTAGTATTTTGAAGACGAAATTATACTAGTTTGTTGTAAACTACAGTTATACTAGTATTTTTCGGTATAATCTGGACTAGTTTGCAAAAATTCTAGTATAAGAACTACTATCTTGCGAACAAATGCATACCAGTTTGTTTTTTTGCAAACAAAAAAGCAGCAGAACTCATAACTAAATAGAAGCTCCGACCACACATTATTAGACTTTCCACTACAACAACAACAACCACATATTAAGGTGTTTTTTTATAACATGTTCAAATGTAAAAAAAGAAGAACAGTCCTCAAATATATAGATCGATATCTGAACCACTTCCTGAAAAGAAATAATATACCAAATTTCAAGTAAAGTGAAACATAAGTGCGCTTTTTCAAATAAGTTGGTCTCTAGTCAACTTACCGTGAAAGCAGTTTTTCAATACCTTCCTTAAATTTATCTGAACACACACAAAAAAATGCGTTAAAATCGCTCCAACCGTGTGGAATGCCTGAGGAGAACTAGTTATCAACTGATATGAAACAAACAGTATTTTAACTGGTATATATGAACTGGTATTAAACTAGTATGAAGCTGTTGCATAGGTATACTGACAATTGACTGTTCGTAGGACATTGCCGTGTTAAAAATACCAGTTGCTTGCATAGAAAATAGATGAAAGACCATAACGGTGCGATTTGCCAGTGACAGTCCCGCTGTTGTCGTTTTCAAAGAAGTTTAGTCTAATCCTACCACCGCACCAAAGAACGCACCAGATAGTAAGTTTGTTTTTGGGTATATTGGCCTCTTCCGAGTGAGAAATGTAGAAGAAAATTTTTGTTTGAGAAATCGCCGTCCACTGATTGTTGTTAAAGCACCCAATCGACGTATGATACACGGCATTGTGAATGGTTAGCTGGCTTCGATTGTTGTGCGAGCTGGACTTTATACGGATGTAGGTGGAAGTCCAAGTCATAATATGAATGTACCGTGAGAAAGACACAGCTCTTGAGAACGTCGGGAAATAGTTACATTCGGGTCTACGACTACACTTTAACTTGCAGGAACGAGCAGAACTATTATACATAGGCCGTGCAATATCTGTAAACGATCTAGTATCTTCAAATCTCTTTAAAATTGTATCAATTGTTGGAGTAGCTGGACTATTATGTGCACTATAATCTCCTCTTAAAACACGAAACGTGGCAAAGTTTGAAGAATTCTCTCCATATTCGGTTTTAACAATTTTAAGGCTTAGTGGAGTTGTTAAGTGATCCATTTTCATAAATTCCTGACTTTTAACTAAAACAAAAAATATGTTTGGTTTGACCTTTAAGTTTGATAGATATCTATTGGGTTGCCCAAAGAGTAATTGCGGATTTTTCATATAGTCGGCTTTGACAATTTTTTTGAACGGCGGTGACTCTGTAATTGCTTTTTAGAAAAAAAGTGGGCGAAATTTTGTTTACATTTGTTTGTTTGGCGTCAATTTTAATATGGAGCCCACAAAAGAGCATTTTCGTCATATTTTACTTTATTATTTCCGTAAAGGAAAAAACGCGGAGCAGGTTGCTAAAAAGTTACGAGATGTGTATGGTGATAAAGCCTTAAAAGAAAGACAGTGTCAAAATTGTTTTCGCAAATTCCGTTCTGGAGATTTTTCACTTAAAGATGAGCCACGTTCAGGTCGGCCAAGTGAAGTTGACGATGACGATATCAAGGCTTTAATCGAATCGGATCGTCATGTAACTGAGCGTGAGATAGGAGAGAAATTAAATATACCAAAGTCAACCGTTCATTATCACATAAAAAGTCTTGGACTCGTAAAAAAACTTGATATTTGGGTACCACATGAATTGAAAGAATTTCATTTAACAAACCGAATCAACGCTTGTGATATGCACCTTAAACGCAATGAATTCGATCCGTTTTTAAAACGAATCATAACTGGAGATGAAAAATGGATTGTTTACAATAACGTCAATCGAAAACGATCATGGTCCAAGCATGGTGAACCAGCTCAAACCACTTCAAAAGCTGATATCCACCAAAAGAAGGTTATGCTGTCTGTTTGGTGGGATTGGAAGGGTGTGGTATATTTTGAGCTGCTTCCAAGGAACCAAACGATTAATTAAGATGTTTACTGTCAACAATTGGACAAATTGAATATAGCCATCAAGGAGAAGCGACCAGAATTGGTCAATCGTAAAGGTGTCGTATTCCATCATGACAACGCCAGACCACACACATCTTTGGTCACTCGCCAAAAACTGAGTGAGCTTGGCTGGGAACTTTTGATGCATCCACCATAAAGCCCTGACCTTGCACCATCAGACTACCATTTATTTCGATCTTTGCAGAACTCCTTAAATGGTAAAACTTTCGGCAATGATGAGGGTATAAAATCGCACTTGGTTCAGTTTTTTGCAAATAAAGGCCAGAAGTTCTATGAGCGTGGAATACTAAATTTGCCGGGAAGATAGCAAAAGGTTATCGAACAAAATGGCAATTATATATTTGATTAAAGTTCATTCTAAGTTTTATTAAAAATGCATTTACTTTCTTTTAAAAATTCGCAATTACTTTTTGGGCAACCCAATAAATGCAGCTCTGTACTTTTAACACCACGGAGTGGACAACCCTATATGAGAAGAATAAAACTTAAAGTTATTTTTCTATTGTTAAAAAATTGAAATTTGAACGAAGTGAGTGCATGTGTGTGGTTTTTTTCTCTTTTTCTTTCTACCCTTTCCAGCTTTTCGTAAATTTTTCTACTGATAATATAGCAGAAACCAACAAATAAAAATATTTTCTATTTTATTTCTTCTCAGAGCAGAGCATAGGTTTGGGAGTTGGAAACATAATAATAACCTCAAATAATGAGTTTTGAATTTTTATTTATTTTTAGCCATTGCTTAGATGTGTGCTAAACTTTCACCCAATACTGTATTTAGCATATAGTAAACTCAAAGTCATAATAAATAATATTGTATTATATTATACTCATATTTACAAACATTTTTTTAGCAATATATGTACGAGTATATGTATAATATTACGGCTTTTATTCATAGTTATTACACATGATTACATATGCAAGAGTGTATATGTAAATATGTATATATATATACGTGTATTAATATTCACTAACGTTTTCTCTTTGATTTCTTTTCTATTTTCATTTTTTTTTATTTCTCTTCGTCAACATCATCATAATGATTATTTCTGCATTTTTAAAGGCCCACCGCACAGGATGACTACAACTCCTTCTGGCACGTTTTACGCATCGTCGGTTTTTGCTTATCCTTTGCCAACAGCTGCGCCAATCCGGTGGCTTTGTATTTTGTTAGTGGCGCCTTCCGCAAACATTTCAATAGGTATTTGTTTATTCACTACAATGCTGACGCATGACATACAAGCGCCTCCTGCCCAAACGGGGTAAGGAAGTTGCACAGAATACTAGTACTATGAATTTAAAAAAAAAAACAAGCAAAAGCCCGAAAACCAAAAATAAGTAAAAAAAAAAAACAAATAAAAATAAAATAAAATGTAAATCCAATATAAATCAAAGATATTCGATTAGAAAAGGATAAAAATAGCACAACAAAAAACACAAAAAAAAAAAATTTAAAAAAATAAAAACAAACACAAATTGAAAAAAAGGAAAAAAATGAAAATATGTGAAGCATGCAAATCGATCTCCTTCTATATTATTTATTTACATACAAACATTTCAACATGCATACATTGGTATATACCTATACAATACATGCTTAGTTACTGTATCTATAGAAAGCTTACCATCATTGCTCCCAACAAGGTCACACTCGCTAATCCCAGCTAACCTATGGCCTATTTGAGTACTGTTATTTACTTTCGTTTGGCTTTGGATAGACATATTTATTGGGGCGTACAAATCATATCGTTATGTAAGATTTACTACTTATAGTCTCAAGTGTGTATTTTAGAAATTTTTATTATGTTTAAAGCACTTTAAAATATTGCATTCCCCACGTGCACTTACATACATACATACGAGTACATCATCGTTATTCATTTAAGCGTAGCACTTAGTTCAAAGAAATTTAGGGACTTATAAAAACCTTTAAACTTCTCTGCCTTCGCTTCCTTACTATATTGATTTGCTGAAACTGAAAATCGAAGTAGATTCTCAAGTGAGCTTGAGCAAGCAAAGTCCTTTTTCTTTCCGCCACTTCTTCTTTTCTTTACGCGCTTATAGCCAAGTCAATACTAGCGCGCCAATCGGTTCTTTTTTCCGCTGTTTGGTGCAAATTGAAGTGGAGGTCTTCGAGATCTACTTTATCGAGAGAGAACTTTATGTTTCAATTTCCTATTCAGTCCTTTGGCTACTTAGTAACGACTTTTCAACGATAAATCGTGGGTTTTCCGAGCCACAGATACGACAGTTTTGCTCATCAAAGTAGCCATCGAGGTGGAAATGAGTCTCGTCAGTCAAGATCATCATCTTCGATGAAATTCCGAATCATTTTCATCCTCCCAGACCAATATCTAAAACAACATTTTCAATAATCCTGTCCTTTATCATGAGAACCACATTGGTTCCCTGGTTTTATGAGTACTTTAATGATGCCGAGGAAACCTCTAAAGTAAATATTTCTACGTGAAGATCTCCCTCTACACCATTATGCTAAGCGCCAACTAACTTAAGAACCTTCAGTAGAGAATGCGGTTACTAGAGTCTATAAAATCAAAATAGCAATAGTATTTAAAGTTGCTCCAAGTTTAAGCTTCCTCAAGGGAGCTACCCAGCGATTGATGCGATTTTCGACCGAGCTTCGAGCTCTCGCTCTAATTTGGTGGAACATACAGTTTATTTTAAGCCGCCTGCCGATCAGTCGATGAATTTTTATGGGGGGCCTCTATATCATGTCAGAAAAACACTCGGATCGCTTCACATTCCCATTAATTTTCAATAATTTCGGACCAGCCCCTCTCAAACCCTAGTCTTCAGATTGGCAGTACGCAATGCTAACTACTCGACTATTGCGGGCGCATATCTCACTTTGAAAGAATTATGGTTATTTTTGCATAACGATTTTAATGATCAGCCCGATCGTGTAGTCGCCAAAGTCGGATTATGGAACACACGTTAGTATGATAACTTTAAACCCAAGGCACGTGAAAAGTTTAAGCGAGTTCATTTCACAATTGAATTATTGTTGCCGTTCATAAACCTTGAAGTTTATATTCCAAGAGACGCGCAGAAAAATCCTCTACATTTTTTCAATCACAAATTTTTAACTTCTTAGGTGTTTGAGAATTTTTTCTCTGAAAAATTCATAAAAAATTGAGAAAAACAAGGTACAAAGGGCACCGTGGTCTTCTTGTGGGGATAAGGAATCTACTGGACCACTGGAGTGACAGCATTTAGAAAAAAAAATTAGGAAGAAAAAAGTCAAGCTTCGGAGGGTACAAATATAACATACACGGTGTGTCCCAAAAATAACCGAACTTTTTGGATATAAAATAGTAAAACACACATTATATTATCTTTGAAAGTTATTATTTATTCAAAATAGGTTCCATTTGACTCAACACAACGTTTGGAACGATCAACCAGCGCATGCATAGATTTTTTTTATGTCATTTATATAAATGTTCTTCAGTACCTCGGTTACGGCTGCTTCATTTTTTTTAATTTTTTTTTTAATTTTTTAAACTTCAATTTCAATTTTTTTTTCAAGTTTAACACAAAGTTTTATATTTGCTCTTTGTTCCATTTTTTTTTGGAGCCATTAGCACGCTTTTGGCTTTATTGAAATGGCTGTCACTTTTACATCTGTCATCCGACTTACATGAAGTCAGGTGCGTTTGAAAGAGGATGAATGTATCTTTTTAATGTTGCAAATTTTCAATAGATGGCGCTGTATGTTGTATGATTTAAATATAAAGTTCGGTTATTTTTGGGACACACCGTGTACTTACTTTCGCAACGCTTCCACGCACGCTGTGTTATCCACTTGAGGCACTACACGCTTGCACTTTGCCCAAAAAAAAACAAAAAAACTCTAGATAAATTTTGTTACTTAAAGCTTACACATATGGTACATACTTACGAGTATACACAACGTACCATCATAAACTTTCAACCGGCAAATGCATTCAACATTTTTATTTGACTTGTTTTATTTCCCTTTTTTTATAAAAATTCCTTTTCTGCTTTTTGTTTGCTGCTCTTTTTTTCCAACGCATTTCACCAACTTTTTCTAGATACTTGTTTTGTCAAGGACCCGGGGCGCGACTCAAAAAACGACACCCACACAACGATACGCTCTGCATGCATCGCGATGCCTCGCTCACTAGCACCGCCTCGAAACGTTACTATTCATCAACGCGGCGTTCGACGTGCCATCATCACAACAGCACCATACGAAGGTGAGTGTGATTCAAAAGAGTGCGAGTACTTGGTACCCAAATACTTGTACATACACTATATGCAAATGTATGTAGAGAGAGGTGTGGTTGGTTGTATGCCCTACAGTGAATTAAATCCCATTCTGCTTTATTTCAAACTCTACTATATTTGATTGTAACGTGAAATCGGATTTCGCAGACAACTTGATTTACTGTAGGGCAACTGAGTATACTCGTATAAGTGAATTAGGGCACATTCAATTTGTTTGAATACAGTAACTGACGGAAATGATCTTGTGTATGCTATGTTTTTAATGGCTTGAAATAATACAGAAAATTATTTGTAATAATTTTTTTTTCTTTATGTTGTTCGCTAACCGTTCGATATGAACTTTGTTCTGGTTTAAAAAAAAAAAAAAACAAATCTAAAAATATTTCGCTTATACCTACATATATGCCTTTCTAAATTTTATGGCCAAGTTCTCGCTGGGCTAGATGAATTTTAAAATTATAACTAACTCAGAACGACCATTGGATTTTTATGAGGAGCTTTTATTTTATGTCAGAGATATACTCGTAGGCTAAATATTCCCAGCCGAGGGGCGACCGCAATTAGAAAAATTATTTTTCTATAATTTTAAATGCCGGTCGAACCAGGACTCGAACCCTGGTCCGCAATGCACACCATTCGGCTATTTCGGCCGCCGCCGAGTGATCTCATAATTACCGTGGTGTTTCTTCGATAGAGAGAAGTTTACAAATTTTTTTGCCAACATATCAACGCGTTCTTTCCTTGATATAATCTGCCGGACCCTGCTTTCAATCGCTAGTTCTCCTATATATCAATTTATATCTTTAGTGCTATTGGGAGGCGTTTAATAAAACCAATTATGGCATCTTTTAGCAACCCGGCTAATGCTTGAGTGACTTCCACTTAAGGTACTCAACCGTCTTTTCACCTTAAGAATAGTATCAACGGGTGGGGTCTACAAGACCTTCGTAAAAACAAAATTCATAGTTCCAACTTTTAAGAAGTTTATTCATTTTAATAGTTGCGAGACGCCTAACATCTTCACCGCCTCATAGCTCCTAAATCGAACTCGCCTTTACTTCTCTGTGGAGTATTTGTCTGGTGGCCAACACTCAGGGTGACTCTAACCACCTTCAAATGCCAGGAAATGCAAAGAATGCTAATTCAACGTTCTAAGAATTGTTCAGCACTGACGAACGGAACTTTGCTATTGTAGTCGTCAACTGGGACTGTTTGATCTCGCCTCCGAGTAATTGAAAAGCTTAAAAATATTTATCAGACTGATACCATTTGTCTTCTACAAAACTTTTGATCACTTCCATCAGTCACTGTATCAAGCAAAATTCAACAATTTTTACAGCCTAAAAGTATGCCACATTTGATGAGTGTGAGTTTAATAAAAAAAAAAATCCATTTTATTTTTATTTACTTTCATCAACTGCAAATCCACCACTACCACTACAACACCGTTATATTGTATGAACTATACATATATGTATGTACATGCTGCAGTCGCCTACAAGAGACCACCATCACAATGGTAGCGAATGGCAGTCAAAATGGCGGTCCACTCACCGATGTATCCGACATTGCATTAGCCAGTGAATTGTGCGATCACGCGCAACACTACCAACAGCAGCAGCAACAACAACAACAACAACACCGCCACCACCAGCAGCAGCAGCCAACAAACCCGCATCAGCAACAATATCGTCAGTTGTCACTTATGTGAGGTAGTCGACGATGGGGATGCTGCCAACAGTCGCAGGCGACAATAAATGGAGCATCGCCAGAACTACAAACTGCAACTACAAAACAACCACAAACAACAACAACAACAAAGTCAACGGCTAGTACTTCGCATAAAGTTGATGAATTTTCAACAACGCCAGCAACAACAATAGCAACCAACGATTTAACGTTGACAAGTTTGGCGAGTGGAGAAAGTTCGAGTATCGAGATGCGCGATTTAAATGCACTGAAAGCGAAATTCCATAGAAATGCAAAAAGTATAAAATCCCTACAGTATGAGGGCCTTCAGCAACAACAACAACAACAGCCAGGACAACAACAAAAACAACAACAACGACGAATACATTTTCACATTGTTGGCTGTGCGCAAATTTGAAGTGATGACAAGGAAAAAGTAGAAGAATTCCAGTTGAAGAAATTCGCAGAAGAAAAGAATTTAAATTCGGAAAATGCAGGCAACAGGTTTTAAATAATATTTTCTTGATGCAGAAACTATTTTATGCAAATTGTACATACATACATATATATAAGCACAAAAAGAAATTTATTAAACAAAAGAAAACTTTTATTGTTTTTTTCTTGGCAACAACGATTATAGTAAATCAAAAAAAAAATCAAAAAAAAAATCAAAAAACAAAAAAGAAAAACAATTTAGTGTGTAAAGGAAATTTGAAGAAAATTTTTAAAAATTAATGTAGTCAACTTTATATATTGTTCAACAATTTAAGTGTTTATGTACATATATATGCACAAGTGTGCTTAGATTAAGTCACTTACACGTATGTACTTACGTTAATTTATGTGCCGACGAGAGTACAGGGTTATTCATTTTGCGGTTTTGAAAATAAACTTAAATTATTTGGTTTTTCATGAAAATCCTTTTTCAAAGTGATGAAGCACACTTCGAGGTTCTTTACTTTTTAAAGAAAAAAAAAAACACAGAAAATTCAAATTTAATTTTTATATTAATTTTATTTAGTTTTTATTAATTTAATTAATTATTATTTAATTTTTATTAAAAAGAACATTCTTTGGCATTTTTTTTTTTTTTTGATATTTATTATTTCTTTCAAATGTTGGTCGCGTTGGTCTACGTCTCACATGGTCCATCCGTTGAGTCTAATTTTTGATGACACGTTCGAGCATTTCGCCTGGTAATTGGCGAATGACACGCATGATGTTTTACTCCAAGGCCTGAATCGAAGCGGAATTGTCAGCATAGACTTTAGACTTTACATATCCCCACAGGGAAAAGTCTAACGATGTAATATCAAACGTTTTTGGTGACCAATCGAGCCGCCAAAATGTGAAATTAACTGCTCTCCGAAGTGTTCTTTCAATAAAACCATTGACTGATACGATGTGTGGAAAGTGGCGCCGGCTTGTTAAAACCAAATGTCGCCGAGATCACGAGCTTCAATTTCAGGCATCACATAGCCGATTATAATGGCGCGGGAACGGCCGTTCTCGTTCTCGGCGGCATCATTTTTGAAGAACTATGTACCGATAATTCCAACGGCTCACAAATCACACCAAACCGTTGTTTTTTCTAGACAAAATGGCAGTTCTTGAAACTGTTCAGGTTGCTCTTTGTTCCATTGAGCCAGAAATGGGTCTCATCACTGAACAAAATTTGGTTCGAAACCGTCGGATCTTCTTGGAACTTTTCAAGCGCTCATGGAACGAAGCGATGTACCTCTACTTGGATTACCCGTCATTATAAAGTTTGAACTTTGGCATTGAAACACTACATCATTCAAATGACCGCATCGCCAATTTTTTTCAAGTACTAAAGTGTTTAAGATATATCCGCATAAGCACGGTATTTCGTGTAGCCCCTCAGTGACCAATTGACATCGCCAAGACGAGAGACTACGTGCCCGGCAAATTTCTCTCACAATAAAGTCATATTCGCTCACGTTGTGTGGCTGGTGGTTCTTGCTGAAACCACATATTTTCCAAAACGTGTTCTTCAATTGTTTATTATGTTTGACAGTTATATTTGACAGTTGTCAAAATACAACTTTGAAAATTTTGAAACCACGAAATGGATAACTCTGCATAAAGCATTTATTTTGAGATTTTCTGTTGAATTTTCGGTTTTTCCAAGCACTCAAAAATAATAATAAAAATATTTGTTAGGTAATTAAATTAATTAATTGACTAATATGCATGTGTATGCATATATTCTTTCATATATATGTATAAATATTCAGTGTTTACACATTGCTTCGTACTAAGATACATATGTATGTACATCATAAATATTGCATACATACATATATATGGTATGTACATATGTATATGTATAATTATTAGAATTTTTGACACTTAAAATAATTTTACAAAAATTTTATTCTGCCATTTTCCATATTTCTATGTACATATATACATATATACATACCTGTTTATGTATATCTTTAAGTGTATACATATATTTATACATTTATAAATATATAAGTCTGTAAGTATATTGATTATTTGTAGAGCTTTCGCTTCATTAAACATAAACTTATAATTCTTAAGAATCTTATATGTAAAAAGATTATTTTAATTCAATTAAAAAAAAATATAAAATAAAATAAAAATACATTTTAGCACAACGAAAAATCTATTTAAATAAAATGCAGAAAAAATATCTGGATTATTTTTTATTCTTTTTATGCTTATTTTTTACAAGATCGGAAAAGCAGTGTCCCTCACGGTTTATATTTCCATGGAAATACAAAACATATTTATTCATCATAAAATCTACATTCCTAAAATTGTTATATTTTCTTCACTATATACATAGAAATGTGTTTAGACGTGCGGTGCCTTACAACATCTCCGAAACCCGCGAATTACTCATTACTCTGTTTTTGACCACTCTGGGCAACACACTCTGCTTAAACCGGGGCAAGCAGCGCACAAAAAGCCGATGTCTCTCCTTCCCCCAGTAGTGCAGTTGATTAAAGCCTTCCTACTCCCATCTTTTATACTCCATCTAAGCCCAGCAGCATGTCAGCATGGCCTCCGTAAAGTGCACAGTATCACAGGGGCACTTAAAGTCATAAACACCCAGATAGTTCAATAGCTCATGGCCTCAACCAAAACCAGCACTGCGCGCGAATTTGTCTGGTATCATTGGATTTGTCAAAAGTTTTTGAGACCGCCAACCATACAGTGCTACTACCTCACAATGAAGCTGTTCTCAATGCTGCCAGAGTTAAAACGGTGGACCATGAACTACCTGAGTGGCTGAGAGTCATTGTTAGAGTTCGGGGTCAAACTTCTATTCTATTAAAAAGAGAGGAATCCTCTCCCCTTCAGTTAAACTTTCACATCTCGAAGCTCCTTTTTCCAACAGGCGGCGTTTCTTTTGCCTTACCATGTTACATTTGTGGGTTCCAGTGGAGGTACCAGAGTTTGGCGTCGCCATCAACGGAGGAGCACCGAAGTCGAGACGCACAACCGACCGAGCAATTCTAAGTATCTTTTTCTCTATTGTTTTCTCTATCGTTTTGTCATGCCAACAGTGTCACTCCCATCGTTACGTCCGTTAGCATCCCGTATCCAGATCATTAAAGCCTCTAAGGAGCTTATAGATATGTAGAAGATAGTGAGGAATCTCTTGATCTGTTAGTAGTATTAACATCTTTTATATTTATATACGAGTATATAGGTATATATGACGCCTTGTACCCGAAGCGGTTTTCGATGGATCTTGTACTCCAATTTGAGATGTCTTGATGTTTTCCCAACAAAATGGAGGTACCTTTAGTTTATTCTAAACCGAACCGCCGATGGATTTTTATGAAGAGCTTTGATTTTTATGTCGATCTCGGTCCTTTCTAATTGTAGTACACAAGGGCTAACATCTTACTTCACAATGAGTCTACAAAAGACTCCAGGAGACACTGAGTAAGCGTGAAGCAGATGAACTAGCCAGATTAGGCACTACTTAACAAATAGACCCAGATAAAGTAGGAATGCATATGGCTCTGGTTATGTGTTAATGTGTAATTGAAATTTATATTAAAGATATAACTGAGTCTTGCTGAAAACAATCCCTGCTGACCCGCTCAGCAAGTAAACAAACGTGGCCAGTATTTAGGTAATATGGACCGCAATTGCCGAGTATTAAAAATTAACTCGAGGTTGGCTTATGCTAGGAGGGCCACGCCCTCGTCAGTGCAGCAGACTATTGAAAACCACACCACAATTACTGTAGAAGCTGCTTTACAGGTGCAAGGATTAGTATAGAAATAGAGGCACAAATATCGTTCCAGCTTTTCTTGATGAGATCTAGGTAATTGCACATACAGGGTCCGCCATCTAACATTTTTTTTTGAACTAGTGGTTATTTTGAGTGTGGTAACACTGATGCTACATCTGATTCTACAGAAAGTTAGTTTTATCCTTCCGCTGAACGAAAATGGTTGTGTATACGATTGAGGAATGGGCAGATGAGCGCTTGGCCGAAGACCCGGCTACGTCAATAAACAAAATTGTCGTATTTGGGGGACGAAAAACCCGCACGTGATCGAAGAGAAGCCAATGCATCCTCAGAGATCCTGGTGCGGATTTTGGGCCGGCGGCATCATTGGCCCATTTTTCTTCGAAAATGCGGCAGGAGCCGCCGTTACGGTCAATGGCGCACACTACCGCGCCATGTTAACGGATTGGTTCTTCCCGGAAATCGAAGAGGAGGACTTGGACAACATTTGGTTCCAGCAAGATGGCGCTCCGTGCCACACAGCCAACGTTACGATCGATTTTGTGCGCACTGTTTTAAAAAAAAAAAAGTTACGTGGCGGACCCTGTATAGTTCAGCGAGGACTTGGTATACCTACATAAATAATATTCCTGCGTAGGTAAATCGAATTATTCTAAAATAAATAAACATTTGATTATTTTATAGTAATTGACAGCACCAGCCCCACCAATGAAAGTGAAAAATTCGGCGGTTAAAAGCAACAAAGGATATTACTATAAAATAACTAAAAATTCACATCCCCACTCAATGTCAAATGTGTATGTATGTATGGTATATACAAAATATGCAAAAGCGTACTTTTAGGCGCTATAGCGTTGAAATGTGCTTTGGAAGCAGTAATAAAAGTGAAATCGATACAACAGTGGCTAAATACAGAGATACAGAATACAGAATACAGAATACCTTCATGTGCTCATATCCTCTTTAGCTTACAGCTAAAAAAAAACTACAAACAAACTAATACCATAACAGCGCTGCAGCAGTGGTCGTGACAATAAAATGGGATGTCGCGCAAATCCTATACATTGTTGACATTTTTATACCTTCTGACAGTTGCGCGAAGCACGTAACCATGGAAAATGGCATTTTTTTCTTTCTTCTTGCCACGCTTCGTCCTTTGACTTAACGCAGTTAGTTTGTTTTTGATTCGTATCATTGAACCGTTGTTAGCGTAAAATTTGCTTATAAAACTGTAATTTTTATGGTTTTTAACTCGATTGCTTTGGTTGTCGCTTGGTTTGAGATATTAACGTTGATTGCCATTGTCGGCGCTTGGCGTCAGAGGAATTGTTCGTTTTTTTTTTCTCATATACGTATTGAAAACTTCTTCCGGTAATTTGATATGCGCTGTGATTAGTTGTAGAATAATTTTTAGGTTATGTAAGATTATTATGGGAGTCGAATCGCAGCAACTAAACAATGATCCGAGTCGATGTTGGAACCTAGGAACGTACGCACATCTAAAACACTGGATATATGTCTTCCATCTATCACAACATGATCGCCGTGGTTGTAGGTTTTTCAGTCTGGTTACAGCCAGGTAGGTAAATTTTTTTGTGCTGGAATCTATTACTAATGACAAGCATATTTCGAGTACCGCCGATCGAGCTCAACCCATTTGAGTATGTTTCGTCGTGGAGGCTGAATTTTCCGACAGTTGTGCCGAAGATACCTTCTTTGCCCACCCTGGTGTCGAAGTCGCCAAGCACCATTTTGATGTAGTGGTGGGACAGTGCTCATAAGTGCATTCGCGACGCTCGTAAAAGGCATCCTTGGCCAAATCATCCTTCCCTTCCGTCGGGGCGTGAGCGCAAATTAGAGTGGAGTTGAAAATTTTCATTTTCATGCGGATTGTGATGAGAATGTTCATTCACCGGAGTGATTACCAGCACTGGGCGACGGAGTCTCTCTCCCAAATAAATCCGACACCAAATTTGCGTTCCTTTATATGGCTGCTGTAATATATTTCACAAGGACCCACCTTCTTCCGTCCTTGTCTCGTCGATTGCACTTTGTGGACGGCGTTGATGTCAGCATTTAATTTTCTGAGGACTTCAACCAGCTGGGGCAGCGACACCTTCCCAATTAAGAGATCGGACATTCCAGGTGCATGCCCCAAAATTGTGATCCTTAAAAATAATGGCGGGGGGTTGTCATCAAAAGGTAGGTCTTTCATTCGAGGCTTTGGTTGATTTATTATTAGAGTTTACTTTTCATGTGGTGGGTCCCAAACCCTACGCCCAATCGCATGGGATTCGCCTTCTGCCATTAGCTTGCCTCTGTTAACGGTCTGCCGTCGGACCACGAGTTCTATTTTGAATATATGCAATGTCTCTAAAGTAGACCCTTTAGTTTCTTATGCTCTACTACTTCATACTCGATCTATAACATTCACTCAATAACTATACATCAACATGGTTCTTCCAAAAAGCCATACTCAGCACTAGAAGTACCCAGTTAATGCACGGCTCCAGCCAAAAGTAGACGCAAACGTCAGCTGTGCCCTTAAAATCCTTCATACAAGTTTCTAGGACACGCTCGTCATAAAAAGTTGGGTTGATCTTTCGTGATTTAGTCACTCTCAATTTCTACACACAACCCATGGACTTGTTCTCTTCACTTCGCCAAGAAAAGAATTTATTGTTGACTACTAAAATGTTATTCGCCTCAAGCCAGTTGGGAAGACTTGAACTACTTGAACCATGTCACAAGAAATCTCCACATTTCACACTTTCCAGCACATGATACCCTCCTCATGATTGGGCTTGGCTTTATGTTTGGCGCTCATATCGGTTTTACAATGAAGGATCTTCGTTAGATAAACTCTACTAAACTCTCTGCTGTGTTATCTCATAATAACGATAAATATTTGCTGTGTTTCAGTAATTACATAACTATATGAAATATTATATTATGTTATTATAAAATATTTTTTTTTATAATTTCCGCTCTACTTCTCTGATATAATTCAATTGTCTCATATAATTTGTCTTCCTTTCAAACTTTTAAGGTGGAAAGCAGTTTTAAATTATTTAAATATCCTAACAACAATATGGCCTATATTTTGTCTCACTACTCGCTAAAGGAAATAAACATTCTTACATATTTATGTATGTATACATATATATACGCCTTTAAGTGCTTTTTGTGGCTTCATTCAAACTGATTCACAGTTCGCGTGTAATTGCTCGAGTTTCCCGCCAATTAATTACTGCAATTCAACAAAAGTCCTTATCTAATTGCAACCAACAAACAAAAAGCAAAAAACAAAAAAAAAAAAACAAAAAAAAAAACAATGGGTGTGTAATAATGCCACTGTTGCTGTCAGCACACAGAATGAAATGTAGTAAATAACAACAAGAACATAAAGAAACATAAGTGTGCGTGCGTATTTAAACAAAAATATCACCAGAAATTAGCACATGTTAGTATGTTTCATATACATCCATATACATACGAGTATGTATATAAGCTTTCATATTTATATGTGTAATAGACACGCCACTTGTTTTTGCAACTGAAATACATATTTGTTTGTACATACGAATGTGCGTGCATATGTATGTTTATGAGATTTGTTTTGATGACAACAATGCGTGTAATAATAGTAACAATTAAAAAAGAGTAATTGAGTAAAAGTAGAAAAAGAAATTTTGGCGTCAAATGCATATTTACATATTTATACATATTAAATTGGGTATGCCAGACGTGGTGAATAAAGGGTTCAATGAACTTGAATTTAAAAAATTATCAAATATAATAAAAGAAAATAAAATAAAATGAAGCTATGCATAAAAAAAATTAAATAAATAAATAGAATACCGTTAAAATTAAAAAAAAAATTAAATCAAATTAAATTGAATGAAAAAAATAAATTAAATTAAATATAATAAATTAAAATTAAATTATATGACAATAAATAATAAAAAATAAAATTGAAGTAAATTAAATATAAGAAATTAAGCTAAATTAAATTAAATTTAATTGCTTTAAATCATATTAAATAAAATATAAAAATAAAATGAAATATAGTTTATTGAATTCAAATTAAATTAACTGAAATTAAATATAATTAAAAAAATAAAATAAATTAAATAATATAAATAAAAAGAAATAAAATCCAATAAAAAATAAATTACTTCAAATAACATAAAATACAAAAAAACTTAAGAAAACTTAAATTAAATGAACTTAAATTATAATGAATTAAAAATAAATAAAGCTAAATATAGAACTGAAATAAAATTAAGTTTGTTTAATTAAAATTAAATTAAGTTACATATAATTAAATAAACATAAATAAATAATTAAAAATTTTTATTAAATTAAAATAGAACCAAAATAAATAATATAATAACAACATAAAATAAAGTAAATAATAAATAAAATAAAATAAAACAATACAAAATAAGTTAAAAAATTAAATAAACTAAAATAAACTAAAATAAAATGAAAAAAATTAGATTATTAAAATGAAATAAAACAAAATGAGACGACAAAAAATTCAATATAATTATATAAAACTAAATTATATTAAATAAAAAATATAAAATTAGTTAAATTATATTAATTTAAAACTAAATAAAATTAAATTACAAATATTGCTATAAAACAAAATAATAAGAAACAAAACAAATTTAAATAAAAATATATAAAATAAAATAAAGTAAAAAGAAATAGAAAGCAATAAAATTAAATAAAGTAAATAAAAAATAAATATAATTAAGATAATTAAAATAAATTAAATTAAATATAAAAATAAAATAAAAACTAAAATATTTTATTTTAATTAAACCTATATTAAATTAAATTACAACCGAAAAATAAAACAAACAAAAATAAGATAAAAATATATAAAATTAATTGAAAAATAAATAAACTAAAATAAATTAAAATTATTGAAACGAAATAAATGAAAATAGGACGATATAAAATTAAAAAAATAAAGATAACATTAAAAGAATTATTTAAAATTTAAATTAAATTAAATTACTCATAATTCTATAAAATAAAATAAAAAGAAACAAAACATTTAAATCTGAAAAAAAAGAAAATGAAACGAAATATATTAAATAAATTATTAAACAAATAAAGATAAATTACATAAAACTAAATTAATTTATATTATATTAAATAAATAAATTAAATTATATATAAAAATAAAATAAAAATAAATCATTTAATTAAAATTAAGTTACATATAAAAAATTAAAAAAAAAAATAAAAAATAAAATAAATTAAATTAATTCCCGGGAGGCCGAGATGCGTGTGTATGAAGAGCAAATACAGACAAAGGTAATGCTCGAAAATTATATGAAAAGATACGACGGCTTACAGAAGGTTCCAAGACCGGAGTAGACTCTTGTAGGGCACAAAGAGGTGGTTTAGCAACCGTTGCCCGAGTATACTGAATTGATGGAGGGAAAACTTCTCCAGCCGGCTGAATAGCAGTGAAAATGGAGTATTCAGAGATGGTGAACATGAAACCACAATCGATGACGCTAGAAAAGACGTTCCTAACCATGAAGAAGTTCGAATAACAATCGCCCGCTTAAAAAACAACAAAGCTGTTGAAGCTGACGTCCTACCGGCAGAACTATTTTAACATGGCGGTGAAGAGCTGACAAGGTGCATGCATCAGCTACTTTGCATAATATCGATTGGAATTTAAGTGTGCTTTGCCCAATTCATAGAAAAGGGACACAGTCTGCGCCAATTACCATAGGATTAATTTCCTTAATATCGCAGCGTTTTGTGTGAAAGACTAAAGCCCACCGATTAGACTTTATCAGTGCGGTTTCAGACCTGGTAAGTCAACCATTGATCAGATATTGTTGGAAAGAGGATCGATATCAATTTCTCTTCGTCGATGTGAATGCAGCATTCGACAGCACGAAAAGGAGCTGCCTTTACGCCGGTGCCGCTATGTCCGAATTTGGTATCCGGCTATGTAAACTGACGTTGAGCAACACTCAAAAGCTCCGACAGTATCGGAAAAAACCTCTCCGGGCCGTTCGATACCAAACGAGGTTTCTAACAGGGCGACTCTTTAACGTGTGACTTCTTTAATTTATTGCTGGAGAAAATAATAAGAGCGGCAGTGCAGAATAGAGAAGGTACAATCTTCTAAAAGAGTGTACAGCCTGGCCGTGAGTTCTGCTTTCTACAGACTGGATAAGATCGCCTAAGCGGAGTCTACGTCAGTAAAGTAACCTATAACAGTACCTAAAAGTACCTGCCTAGAAAAAGTGGGCGTCATTTCGGATATGGAATCAATTCAAATTGGAATCAATATCCGGAGTAATTCCCTCATGCATTTGCCACCAACGATTTCCTGCTGGTTAACGCCGACAATGGGAATAAAAAAGACACACCGTTTACCAATCTTTAATTTCGCCTTATTCATCGCCAATTATTTGCGGTTATGTTTTGTTGAAAACTATGCGAGGAAACGTGCTAAGAAGTGAAGTTTAAGCAGCGCAAAAAAAGTCGGCGGCGGCGACAACACATGCTACAGACCACTAAATACCTATTGTACGGCACACAGCGAGCCAAAGAGCGAATGAAAAAAAAGCGAAAGGACGGAACATGCAGTGGGAACATAAAATTGCAACAAAATTGTTATCGCGCAAAATTAAATGGAAGCAAACCTAGCAACAAATCTAAAGAAAAACAACAACAAGGCAAAACAAGTTTGGCAAAATACGCGTATACCGGCACTGCTGCTTAGAAGCTGAAAGGAAGGGACCAAAAAACAAAAAAAAAAAAAAAACAAGAAATATTGAACAATCGGAATGATTGTGAGTGCAGCGCAAGAATGCAGTGTTGCTGCTATAACGACAAAAATAAAAATAAAAACAATAATAACAAAGGATATGCAACTGAAACAGGATGATAGAGCAAGAACGACAACACGCATAAGCCATGACTGCCAACGGATACACTGAGCAACAAGAACACAACGCAGTGGACAAACATCCACACATACAAACATACATGAGACTGCGTAAGACTTGCTGCTGTATGTGAAGTGGCCCGCTTGAGTGCTCCTCGGCTTTAGGTTTAGCAAGAATGCCATGGCATATCAGTTTATTTTAGCAGCAATAACTTCCAGGCCACTGCTGCTCTTCTTTACACCGCTCGCTGATCACACGCAGCTTTACTTTAAGGCTATGTGCGGGTTTAAACGATTTATGGTCAATGGCTGCGGCTGTGGCGGGCGGCAGCAACGAGACACACGCCTGGTCAGTCAGAAAGCCAACAACAGGCTTTGCGCTCACAGTATACTCGAAGGGACAGGCTTAATTACAACAAAAACAATAAAAACAATAATAACAACAAGGAAAAGACTAGCAAGAGTTACATACATACATGAGACATACTACAAATAGCAGCCGTCAGCAGTCTTCTGCCTTGGCGCACGTTAAGGCCGTTGGCAGTGGAGCAGATGTTGCCTGCTGGGCAACAAAAAAAAAGAACGCAATGGAAGAACGCCATTTGTGAGGGGGGGAATCAATTCAATCGATCGTAAATATGTAAGCAGTTGGCAGTGTGTGTAAATATTAAAGGGTCCGTTAGGGGTTGGGAAACATTGCGGACGGCGAGTGCAGCTGGCGGCGGCCGGTTTTGGAGCATGCAATCGAGTATGTACGTATGTGAGTAAGCCCACAAGCATGATTGCAGCTGTCGCCTGTTATTTCTAGTGTTGCTGCATTCATTCCCGGGCACACAAGTACGTCGCGGTAGCTCTTAATAGCCGCGCGTCTTTATGGTAGGATTATCTAATTCACAGTCAACAGTCTAATCTATCATTTATATCTATGCCAGTTGTATGTCCTCGTCATTTGAAGACAGCAAGGAGGCGAAATATTCTACGCTGATAAACTTACACGTATGTCTCTAACTTATGTGTGTGTGTGTGTTTTCAATGTGGACGGGAAATTACCAGCGACAACCTTTGGAAGATCTGCTATACAGAACACCCTGAGATATACTATGTATCTTGAAAAAGTGCCTAAGGAGCAGAACTACACCACCTCCAGTATGTGTTCCGACAATCTTTTCTCCAGGAGAATTCCAAAGAGTAATGAAAGGGTAAAACACCAACGCTCTCTATCAGAAAGCCGTAGTCCTCTTTACGGAGGACTTAAAGCTCGATGGAAAAGTGGGGGCTGTAGAATCTACTCTCCGATGCTGATTAAACTCCCTACTAAAAGCCACACTTCCATGGTCTGGGTACTTGGACACAGTGACAGCCCTGGTAATTGCATGGCAACCAAACTGGCGTGAGAAGAAACCCTTCTATAAACAATAAAACATGCACACAATGCAGATTTCAAGTTGGCCTTTACCAACAAAGTAGACTCTAAATGGCTGGGGCATACAACCTTTACTTCATATGGAATGGTAGGAGGTCGAACTTTTCAACAAGGAAATATACTGATTTTAAATATATCACTCATAAATATCTCCACTCTTGGCGCCAGACCCTTTTTGGTGTAGCTCTCTCTCTTTCTCTGTATTTGGAAACTGCATCTAATGCTTTCAAAGCTAACCCAGCCAACATAGTCTCTGCGCTCGTACTTTGAAATTAAGTATTTTTCCAGTTCCCAATTTTTGACGAGCCATAATAGAGGTGTGATATCTGTCGTCGGGACACAATTGGATTGTTAATGATTCCGCAAAGAGTAACAAGCTCAATTTTCATTTGTGTAATTTACACTTTGGCTTGTCCGCAAGACAGAGCATTCTGATTTAATTGTTTCAACCCACGTTTGAAGTACGCCAGAACTTTTAAAAGTGGTTTTCGGCTCCACTACTCTAGCCAACATTTGGCGATGTTAGATTTGAGGCAGTCGACGGCTTCTCCTACAGGAGTGCAAACATTATAGAACACCTTCTCGCTGATCCGTCCGTAGTTCCTTGGCTTACTTGGCTAACGTCTTCAATATTGGCTCTGGAGACATTTTAGATTCCCTGCCGATGACAAAAATATATCTCTTCAGAAGCGTGGGAACATTTTTGTTACTTACAAGCCCCCAGCGCATATCTACCACATCTTTGATAGCATTAATAGGTACTCTTTTTCATCATTGTCTCTCGTAACCGGCTCTATTGGTTTACCTCCTTAAGAGTCTGGTGGGCTTAAGTCCATTTTGGGGCTAGCCACGCTTGTAGTTTGGCTGGTTCCCGCTGCCACTACTTGGCTTGCGCTATTCCGGCGCGCTTCCCAATTCTTTTGGATGGGTTCATATCTTTTTTGGGACTTCCAGAGTTCGTGCCTTAAATTTCCAGTTTCGTGTAGATCACTGTCCCTCGTAACTTTCGGTTCTTTGCAGAAGAAGTGGACCTGATTTTAGTAATTGGCGGTTACGGTAGCCGAGTGATTAGCATTGCGTACTGCCATTCGGAAGGCCAGGGCTCAAATTCTGGTACGACCAACATCCAAAAGTTATAGAAAATTTATTTAAATAAAAAATTAAGCTAAATTTTCTCTTTGCGGTCGCCCCTCGGCAAGGTATGTCAACCTCTACGAGCCTTTCGTGGGCGGCTTAGTATAAACAGTTGAAGTGGACGACTTCTTGGATCAATTCCTCTCTTCCCAACACGAGCTCCGGAGCGTCTACGGTGACAGCTAGTTTCGGTTTACATAATTTCTTTCGAACTTTGGCTACACTCTTTGCTCCTTTGGAAGTAAAACAATAAAATAACGGCTTTTCATTCCTATCCACGAACTGTTTTAATGTACATACATACATACTTCAACCCCCTGCAGAAAGGACGACGTAAAATGCAAGTCGCTGTATTCCTTGTGACACACTCCGTCCGCAGTACTAAATACATATGTACAGGAGTAGAACGGAAAATACACAATAACACTTGCTAGATCCTGGAGCTACAAAGCGACAAACGGCGCAACGAACACCAGAAAACTACAAAGAAGAGAGTAAAATGGAATACAACAAACACATAACAGGATCAATGGAAAGAATAACAAAATTAACTTCAACATAAAAACCACACACGCCAATAGACAGATGCAGAAACAATATGCTCGTATATATATGTATATACATACATATGTACATTTATATATGTAAAACTATGGTAAATAAAAAGTCGACCCTCCTCAACGGAGCGAGAACTACAAAAATTGGAATTCACTAAAGGAGAACAAAATATATATGTATGTATGTATGTATGTAGGTATGTATGTATATATGTATAGAATAACAGCAAAGTCTAAACGATCAGTAGGTAAAAAGAAGTTAGGGCAAATCAAACTAAATTCAACTCAACTCAACAACAACAACAACAACAACAACAGAAACAACAAAAACTCATAACAACAACAACAACAACAAAACAACAACAACAACAACAACAACAACAACAACAACAACAACAACAACATACAATTTGGCACTTGGTAAATGAAGCCAAAACCAAGCAAACACAAACAACATTAAAGCATTTCATACACACACACACACACACACATACAAACACACAAACATTTCTTCCATTCGTTTTCTGTTCTGTTCTGTTCAGTGAGCAACGCGGCGTTAGCGCACGTGAAAATATCTCGTAGAACACGCTTTGTATGCGCAAAGCGCAAGCGCATCAACGAGCTGACTCTATACTCGTAACAACAACAACAAAAACTACAACAACAACAACAGCAAGTCATGTAGAACAGCCGTGGTAGAGGCCAAATGTAATGCGAACATGCAATGAATTTCAAAAATAAATATACGAATAATGAATAAATGCAGCAGCACAAGCACTGCCAAAATACATACATACATACATAGTAACAAACATATAAACATTATTTGTAGCCATGTCGGTGTGTAAATGTATATGCGACCATATGTTTGAGCTAAATAAAAAGGTAGGCACTTAGTGAGATACATATTTAGAGAGACATACTTACATATATATTCGTACATATGTACATATACATACATACAGTATAGTTAGTATATTCACTCACCACATACCTGTACAATCGTCGTCACACTCACCTATTTGCTCACTCTCTCACTTACTTACCCATTGACTGTCTGGCCAATATTTGCGCTGGCTAAATGTGTATCGGCAAATTTCAATGTTATGGACTGGAGATCCCAGTGAGCAATTTGAATTGCTTCAATTGTTGTAATGTAGTTTATATATGTGTATTTAAATGAGATAAAATTGGCTTTTTATTGTATAACAGCGGATTTTCGATCCAGCTCCTCCTTGCATTTTCTCCAAAAAATGCGATTAGATGAGTTGGTTTTAGGTGTCATACAAAGAGGACACGCAGGACATACGTTAGTTATGTCGAAATCAAGTCCTAAGACCTAAGTTGTGTCAGTGTTATGCGGAACTCTCGAGGCAGCTTGAACTCTTGGTGGTTCGACTCCGAGAAAGCCATTTACTGTCTGTCTGTACGCTATCCTATCCAGTGGCTGTTGTTGTAACCGCAAAATATTCCCAGAATTGGTTTTTAGGAAACATTGCAGGAGTGACAGTTCTTGGCTGGATAAAAATTCGGATCGTTCCGATATAAAGACCCGACTGTCGCGGAAACTGTTGGACTTTAGTCGCCTCTTACAACAGGCAGGCTTTACCGCGGGTAAATTCTTGAGTGGTTGTTGTAGGGGGCGCTGAATGCAGTCCTTTAGGTCGAGTACTCCCTTTCTGATATGCCCGGCCAGTGGGTCGGCTTCTAATAAATGACTGTTGGGATGCCCCTTACGGCTTGCACAGCAAAACATTATACTCCTTAACTCGTAGCATAGATGCTTCGGTGTGCAAGTGATGCTCTGGCGACATCAAAAGATTTCCTGTTACGATCCTGAGGGTGGAGGGCCTGTAACTTCTTCAACTGCGGATCGCTAGTACTCCGTTGTAGTCTTCATTGTATTGCAATGAAGAAGTGGGAAAGGTCGTCGAGACAACAGTTCACTTTCGAACATACCATAAGTCTTCAATGTTCTGACCAGATGCCAATATCGAATAATCATGAGTATACATATGAGATCAGAGAAACCTCTTCCGGTTGAGCTGAGTGTTTCAATATATAAAACACCACCCTGCGGGACCCCTTGTTTCATCTTTTCGAGTTTCGGTGCTGGACATCGAAATTCTACCTATGATTGACGACCACTCAGGGAGCCTGCTCAACCCCGGCGGTATGGTGCGGTGGCATGAACGATGACTACAGATGATTTAGTCGGGCTTGGAAGTTTCTGAGAAAAAAGGTTTTAAATTAAACTGATGATCCTCTGCGCATTGGGAACAGTGAATAACGCAGGCGATCGAACGACTAATTGTACGAGTTATATGGTGACATTGATATGGTACAGCGAATCAAAATAGCGGCTAACCAGCGTAGGTCCGGCTGGGTAAGAATACCCCAGTTTTGAAAGTTTTCACTGCGGTATCCGCCGGTGGAAGTAGAGGAAGAGAAAGACCTTCACTCCTTTTGAAAGTTAAGGTAGAGAAGGACCTGGCTAAAATTGATATTTCCAATTGGCGTTAAACAGCGGGAAGAAAGGACTGTAAGCTATAATCACGTAAGCGATGTCTACTCCAGTAAAAGAACTGTTCGCTTGGTTATTCAAAAGGTGATACCAAGGAAGCCAACAAGAATCAATAAATTTTAGCACAACTCATATACACAGCTGAGCTGAATGACCGACCGACTCGCCGACTCACGAACTTTGCAACTCACCACTGCCATCTTCGTCACTTACATATGTATGTATGTAGTAAAGTATTTTTTTTAAACTGGCTTGCTGCCAGGCAGATGATCGAGTAGTTGATGAAATAACAAAAATACTCACCTATACATGTAAACCTTTCCACTTTCATATTTGTATATATACATGTATGTATGTGAATTGCTGCCAGTAGGGAACGAAAAGGAAGCCGGCATAAGCATATACATACATACGAGTACATACATACATATATAGCTGAGAATACTTGGCTGACTGCCGCATCATACAAGTCGAACACGTTCTGGTAAAGGCGCGCAGCCGCAGTACAAAAGGGATATGCGCGTCGTGTAGAACTCAATGAAATGTATTGCGGATAAATAGCGATTGAGTGAGAGCGAACGGAGATATTATTTAATGGGGGAAAAAAATTAAAAATACATTTTTGAGTAAATTTTCACAAAAAAAAAAATAATAAAAATTAAACACAGTAAAAAAAATTAAGAAAAAATTAAATTAGTAGTGTAAACAAGTGCTTAAAAATATTTAAAAATCAGAAATATTTGTGTTAAGTGTTTGTGCAACAATTAAGTGTTTTTTTGTTTCAAAATTACGCGTACATACAAACATATACATGGATATGTATATGTACATAAATGCTATACCTTTAGCCGCATCCTTTATTGGATACGTCATAAACGTGTATTAAAGTAAATAGCAACAACAACAACAGCGCACAAAAGTGAATTCGTGCTCTCATTTGGCCAAGCGGGGAAGAGTATTCTGTGCGAAATATTTGCACCCGGCAAACGCGAGCGCGAGTGAGAGTATATATAACGTACGAAAAACTAACCTAAAAAATAAAAAAAAAATAAATAATTAAAAAAAAAACAACAAAAATCCATAAGACCACGTATACTATAAATAATCGAAGCAAATCGAGGTATTGAAATAAGCAACTTTTCCATGCCTAGCTTGTGGGGAACGACAGCTGCTATTTTTCGGTTTCTTCACAGAGTTAATAATATCGTGAGTGCGCGAATGTATACATGTATGTGTGTGTATGTGTTTTTTAAGTGCATATGAATAAAAATATAAAATATATATGTAGATAAATATGTACATACGAGTATGTCTACGATAGGCGTTGAAAATAGCAGCTGCTTCAGCATAAAATTGGATTTGATGCTAAAAAAAAAACAGTAACATGATCAAAACACCATTTAAACGTGCTTGAAAAATTTAAAAATAAATTAATAATAATAATAATTGTTTATTTGTTAAAAATTTGAAAGAAAAAAAATTCATTAAAAAACTTGTATTTTCGGGTAACAAATAACGATAAAAAGTGCTTATGAAATTCATTGAAATTGTATTTTACTTTTTATTAGAAAAATCATGTGAGAAAAGCGTTTTTAAATAAATAAATACACAATTCAAATACTTGTGAAACCTTTAAAAAAAATTATGTGAGAAATTTCTATCATATTTCAAGCATATATAATAAAAATTGTTTTAAAATAAGAAAAAATAAGAAAAAGTGTTTTTCAAATCAAAAAATATATATTCAGCAAAACATTAAACACGCAAAAGTCTAAAAAAACCCTCTCACTTTACCCCTTTCACCCACCAACTGCTCCAAAATGTCCCACCACAACACACAAGGACGACAGCGTTTGCGCCAAGCGTCTGCCTTTATTGCCCGCACGAACTATTGCCCTTTTATAATTATCACCACATTTTCATTAATCTGTCTAACAATGCTGCCACAGGCCAACGCTTGGCCCGAACATACACACACACATCAACGTCATCATCGTCATCAACAGTCGTTGGCGCATAGCAATGTTGCAACAAATGGCACTGTCATCGGCGAGAGTAATAGTTCAGCAGCGTCTACTAGCAACAGCATCACCACCTCTGCTGATACAGCCAGTTCTAGCAATAACAACAACAACAACAACAATAATAATAATAATAACAACAATATGTCTACTATATTAGGTATTCATCATACCAATTGGCGTCGCATCGAAATGATGGATGCCAATGGCCTGTACTGGTTGGAGTGGTGGCTGAAAGGTGCCGCCTCAACGAAGGAGATACATTTTCGTGCCACTGTCAATACGCGTGGTTTCATTGGACTTGGTTTTGCGCGGAAGACACCCCGTATGGCTAATGCGGATTTGGTATTGTTATGGGTCGATGATCGTACCGGCAAAGTGAATGCATTGGTGAGTTGACAATATAGCGAAAAAATTATTTATGTATGGTATATCTATATGAGCATATGTACATATACCTATAAACAGCATTGTTCCTTGTGTTATTAAGTGTAGCGATATATATGTATAAGCAGAACTAATGTAGAATTCTTGGCTCTCGGTCATAGCCAAATATTAGCACAAGAACTTCAATATTTTCTTATGCATACATATCACAGACAAAGTTTCTCAAAGCTTCGGCTTTCTTCTCACTTGTCGGTGCTGGAGGAGCTAATGGATTATCACATAAGAACACTCCTAACAGACGCGACTTTATCGGTGGTCCATGGAGGATCGTCCAACAGAAACTAGCCCTCATGAAGTGATAACTAAAAAAGGAACACCAAGTCGGTGTATCTAGACATAGAAAGAGCCTTTAAACATATAGAAATAAGCACAGTCATTAATTCTCTATCGAATTTCGTGACGACATGGTTTGCAGAAGGACATAATCAATGTTTCTTCTTCTGTATTGGCGTAGACAAGGCTTGCGCTGTTATAGCCGAGTTCTTTTAGAGTCACATCACCAATTGGCAACACCAAGTGAAACCAGGTTCTTCTCTATCTGTTCTTTCCTACCGAATTGAACGTTGTCTCCCATTAGGACCACATGACCGCGCCAACGTAGCCGCTGTCTCTTAAATCGCTCGTGTATGTCTCCTATAGCACATTATCTCATCGACTGCTTTATTCGCTGTTGCGCAAGAGAACATAAATCACCCGTAAAACCTTTCCCTCCTCATTAGATATTGTCATAGTCCACACTCTGGTATCGTGTATAGAAGAACGGGAACTATTAGGGGCTTGTAGTGTTTGGTATTTGTTCATTTTGAGAGGCCTTTACTTTTCATTTGTCTACTAAGTCCAAAGTAGCCGTCTTATAAAAGGATGTACCTTCTCTATTTAGATCTGCAGTTCGTCTTATTTTCTCCAGCAATAAATTAAAGGAGTTAACGAATAACCTATTCCCTTGATATCAAATGGCTCGGAAAGGTTCTTTCCAATTCGAACGGCGCTTCTAGTGTTCTCCAGTGTCAGTTTACGGCCGTATTGTTAGTGCGGGTATACGAAATTCAGACATAGCGACGTAGAGGTAGCAAATTTTCGCGCCGTCGAAGGTTGTTTTAACAAGAGGTATTGTATGTCGAACCTATTTCCTCGGGTCTTTTCCAATAATAGACGCCTGGTGAATACCTGGCCAATTATAGATTGCCCAGGTCTGAAGAAGCACTGATAAGGTCCGCCAACCACTTTGTTGACATTGGGCATTAGCCTTTCCCAAAGTATGCTCGATAAGACTTTATATGCGATATTAGGGGAATCCCCTTTGCTCCGACAGCTGCGCTTAACAGGCTTCTGCCTCAATTTCCAATTCTTCATTCACAAGTTGTAGTATGTTCCGCTGCCACACTCACTAGAGATGTTAGAACTAAAAACATTATGGAAATGAGGATAAAATGAACCAGCTCACAACAGCTTTAAATTAAGTAGACTATATCTACTACAAAGTTCAAAATCATTAGTTAGACTATTTGCTTCCAGCTTAGAATGCCCTGGAGGAGAGGTCTGGTAGTCGACGGATCCAAAATAGAATAGTCAGGTGATCTTAACATCTCAAACCTCACTCTATTTACTCCCTCCAAACTCAGCTAGCATTTTCCAAGCGAAAGTACTTAGCATAATAGAGCTCTGAGTAGAAATCAAATATTAATCTATACCAGTCTGCGCATTATTAGCTGCTTTCAATCGGTCGAGTTTTCTAGACATTATTGCCATATCCCTATAGGAGATGGCGGAACGTAATGTAAAGGCAAATACTATCGAAGATAGTTTAGCCACGGAGATCTTGTGATTTAATACTTTGCGACTGCTTCCTTTGGGATTGCGTGAAATATAAGGTATATACCAACAGCCAACGTTACAAGACATCAAAGATGGAATTCGTGAAGCTATTGAGGGCATACAGCAGCCACTTTGCGATTTGGTGATGTTAAATTTCATTAAAAGGAAAGGATAAGGTCCTGCAAGCGTAGCCGTTGTGTCCATTAGGTTGATATTGTATTCCATTATTAATGGGATATTTTCCTTTTTACATTGAAATAAAAACCCGACTATTTCTCTCAAAAAATTTAATTTTTCTTTGAATATCAAAATAACACCACTTGTTGGAAAGTCCTGTATTAAACTGTAGGTCTCGAATCAATGCACTCTTCTCTACGGCTAAGTCATGCAAAGCCTTCTTAAGCAACTATTATACAATATATTTTATTATTGATGCGCTTAACAAGGAGAAGGCTGGATAATTAAACAGGGAGTTCCATTTTCTGATAAAAAAAAACTCGTTATACCCAAGAATTTAGGGAGAGAAGCCTTACAGGGACGATCTCTCCTCTCTTAATGACTCTTTGCTATTTAGCATAAACTCGATGAGAATTTCATACACTTTCATTTCATTTTTAATCTAAAATCGGAAATTGAGTGTGGATTACTATGGACTTTGAGACAATTTTAATAAAACAGACAATAAAATGCAAAAGAAGCAGTAAAAATACATCAGACAAAAAATGTCAAAAATTTAAGAACCCAAAGAAAATTAAAAAAAAAATAACAACAACAACACATTTACTGCTTTTAAGATATTTTATTGCTTGTCTTACTAGTATTTGATGGAATCTGATATCGAATAACGGCGCTGGAAATTTGTATACACAATAAAAAATGCAAGAGCAACTTTTGTTTTGCATAAAAAAAACAACAAAAAACAAAAATCATAACAAACCGATACCTTATTTAGCACCAACAAACGGATGGAAGCCCTTAAAAATTAAAAAAATTAAACAAAAAGTGCAAATCAACTTCTATTAGGGTTCAATGTTGGCAAGGAGTGTGTAAGGTGAGGAGTATGTATGTTAGCGAGGGAAGTGAAGCGCAATAGTAGTAGCTGGTAATAAGAGTAACGTGAATATTTTGGATAGAGTTGTCAGTGTTGACAGTTTTTTTTTTCTTTTTTTTGTAATTTGACGTATATAACAGGGGTGAAGATTATTTTGCTGCGCATATTGACGACTAACTAGGAATGTTGGCTTGATTTTCATAATATTTTTCTTCTTCATTGGCGTAAGCACCGCTTAGCCGATTACAGCGGAATCAACAACAGCAATGGAGTGGTGATCTTCCTCTTTCTCTGCTTCCAGCAACGGGTACTGCATCGAATACTTTCAAAGCTGGAGTTCTTTTCATTCTTTACTCGGACACATGACCTAGAACTATGACAATGTCACCGTATAACTCGTACAGCTCATCGTCTGTATGGAAATCATTTCTCTGCAGACTCCCAAGGCCGATTCATTGAATGTCGGCATCGTTCATAGAGTAGGTGGGGAATTATGAGGGACTTCTAGAGGGTGGTCTTCTTCGTTGCCTACTCAGTCCAAAGTAGCACCTGTTGGCAAGAGTGATTCTGCGTTGGATTTCCACACTGAAATTGTTGTTGATGTTACTATTGGTTTCAAAATAAACGAAGTTATCTAAGATTTCTAACTCTGTCAACTGTGACGTGGAAACCGAGTCCCAAATACGACGACTGTTTGTTTAAACGGAGGAGATATTTATTCTTGTCCTCTTTCAATACTACATCCATTCCCTTCGATTCTTCCTCCAGGCTGGAGAAGGTTAACGGTGCGATTGTTAAGGCCTATGATATCATTGTCCAGCAGTTATACACCTTGGAAAGGTTGGGGAAAGACTTTCCACTTAAAAATCAGCTATAATTGGAAAAGTTTCTGTTTAGCAGTACTACCCTTTATCTAGACCTCGGGCAATATGTTCTAGAGTGTACGAGTATATCCCGAGTATCTACATAAAGAGGATCGGGACATTTTTTAAATTATTGTGTGAAAGATACACACTAAACAACCTTCATATCTACACTTCAAGCTGAGAGCATGCTCTCTGTTGTCTCCCACACTCTAAAGACAGCTTAAGGAGAGTCGAAAAGAATTTCGTATGCAAGAGCAGGCGAGTATAAAGTAATAAATAATTTAATAAATTTGAAGATTATAACTACAAGTACCAGCAGCTTTTAATACTTTGCACGTGAGTAGACGTCAGACATATTTACAAACATACACGTACATACGTATACTTCTGTGAGTACTCGCTCATGTAATGAAGAATGGGACTGGGGCAAACCGAGTTCGTATAGGAACAAGATGATTTTCGGAATTAATATTGTGTTAATAACAACGTGTGAGTAAATATATTCATCTATATACATACATACATACATACCAATGTGTGTTAGAATACGTGCGTAAAAGATAAGAAGTAGACTCTTAATTACAACATTTGTATGCGAAAATCGGAAGGATTTGCGGAGAGGTGTGTGCGGATATGAGAAAAGGTATACGTGTATGTGGAATATTAGTTAACAATGCGTAAGCCATTTAACATTCAAATTTGGTGCATAAAAACATGTGTAAATATGTATGGTATGTGGCGATAGGAAAAGATTTATTAGATTATATTATGAGTGGCAGTAAAGATATATTTATAAATTAATATGCATTACAACACGAAGTATGTAATAGATAAATATGTATATGTATATCGTACATGTACATATGTTTGTATATAACTGCTTAACACTTTAGTAAAGCAATAAACAAAAACCTACTATTCCAACTGCCTCAAAACACCTTAAATATACATATACCCACATATACTATATAGTGTATGTATATAATGTATGTTCGAGTATTCATTCATAACAAATTTCTTGGAAAAAACACAAAAAATTGTATCATTTATGACAAAAATATTCATATATTTATTATATCTGTTACCTGCTTGAGCCTTTTTTTTCCTTTGATAAAAGGACATTCATTTGTTATAGAAATAAATACATTTAAGAATTAGTAGCCTCAGCTTACAAGTCTCCCCTCAACTCGAAGGTCAAACACTTGTACTCGTATATTTAATTACTGAGCTCATACATATAAATATATTGTTGTTGCTCAACACGTGCGCTACTAACTTAACTTTGTCTTAATTAGCCGTGTCCTTTGCTTGTTATTCGTATCTTACTCACTCGCTTGTGTACCACCCATTGGAATTTCTTTAGAAATACATACTCGTACACATATATAATATTTAGTCATACCTTATAAATGAGCGTAGATTAAATGTGACAAAGACAAGACAGCCGGAAGATGCGTAAAGTCAAAGAACCACATAACAAATTTACTCAAATTAACAGGTATCCTTGTAGAGACAGCACTGAAAATAGACACTAGGTGGATATATATACATATTTAGGGGGATTATATTTATGTAAAGGTGCTCCTTATTGTCATGGCATATTTTTAAATAAATTTTTTGTGCATTTTAACTGATTTTTCTCATAAGTATCTACATTAGGGCGCTGCAAAATTTTTATCTAATATTACATATTATATTTTGTTCACACAGCCATGCAATTAAGTAAATTTCAACAATGTGGCTTTCATTAACAATTAAAAAATAAAACTAAATTTTCAAGCACTCACTCAAATCGTACGAAGTTTATACAGCAAAGAGTTAAAATTGTGAAAGAAAGTAATAAACAAAAAAAAAACTCTAAATAACATGAAAAAAATGGCAAACACCTAAAACAAATGTCTTAGATAAATTTTGCAAATTTACATTTATTATTTTTACTAGTTAAGACTATTAAAAGCTGTTCACACTGCCGTTTAATTAAGTAAATTTCAGCTATTTAAGGTTTAACAAATACTCAATAGGCAGCAGAGCCGACTTAGTTTGTTAAGTGAAAAGGAGAAATCGTCAGAGGAGAAAAAAATATGAAAATAAATTTTACGAACATCAAGAATTTTGGAATTAAAATAATTATAAAAGGTAGGAAAAAATCAGTAATTTTCAGTGACTGTAAATAATGATTATCTGTGTTTTCTTTAATAAAAAAATTATCTATTGCGAAAAGTAGCATTACTTGCCTTCTCTTTTGAGAACAGAAGTGATTCATAATTTCATGATTTTTATAATTTTAATTAGTGAATAACAATTATCTTAAAAGTTATACAAAATTTATGTCACCCATGCAAAGTATGCTCCAAGAACTAATAAAGACGCAAAACCAAATGTTTCAAACCCTGATAATCAAAAAATGAATGAACTCAGAACTTGTTTAAGTAATACCAATGGTTTAAGCTAGCACAAATTAGTTCTAAACTTATTTTTACAGATCCACAAAATTTATAGGTATTATGGTTTCATCCTTAACACATCTCACCCATTAGTATAGTTTTTATATCCCCGTGTTTATGCTCTACAGCCCTAATTACGCAGCTCATATGGAACCGTTTACAGCACACTTTTCTTCACAATTCAACAAACTAGTTGCTACAAATAATGCACCTCTGTCACTGAACCATAGTGCTCTAAGAAAAACTGTTACCTGCGGAGCATCTGTTAAGAGAAGTGCCCAGCATTCCACTCGTTTTTCTTGCAAAGCTTTCTAGTGCCATATTAAAGCTAGAATATTATCAAGAAAAATATGCAAAAGTCGCTGATAATTATGATGGCTCAACGAAATCAAGATGCAACCCTGCCATCATCATATATGGTAGACCAATTTTTTTTTTTATCGTGATTTTCACTCCTAACTAATTTTACTTTTTCAACCACTCAGTTAACAAGTTAGCGTATCAATCTTTCCGCAGCTTTCCTTGAAAAAAGTTAATCCGAATTTGAGTGATATATTTAGCTCACAAAAAAAAATATTATTATTTAAATATTGTAAGTAAAATTCGAGAAATATATATTATCAAAAATCAATAAACAATCATTAAGTTGTGATTTTGATTTCATTACTTAATTAAATTATATATAATAATAATTTTAAGCTATTGAATTGGTACCGCTATTATTATAACAATTATAAGATTTGCACACTTCTCTTCGTCCATAAAAAAAAAGTACCACCCTAATGAAGAAACTCAAAATAGTATTTATAGACTTCTAATCTCTTCATAACTTTTCTGGCGCCTTTACTTTTCTCTTTAATATCTACTCAATAACGTACAAATTATGATTATTTGTGAAGAAACTTTTTGCTTTTCTTTTTATTATTGTTTGCGGATATTCATTCTATGTAATCATTTTTATATTCTTTTGATAAAAATTAATTTGTCCCCACCACAGGGATTAGCGCTGGACTGTTTGTTGTCGGTGTATACAGGACAGAACAGAGACTGTCACTCACGTGGCTCACTGGTTATTGGTATATTGAGGGAAACTGTAAGGCAGATGCTCGTTCCGGGCAAGGTACGATCAAACAGTTTCTTCTCCAATATGAACAGGCCATGTCAAGGTCGCATGAAACTACAACCTCCGGTAAATCCAGGCAAACCTAGCCAAAACAGGATAATAAAAGATCACGAGATATGATGCACTCCTTAAAAAGAAGAGATGTGTTGAAAATAATCCTGCCGCAAAAGCTGCAAGGATGATTAGGAAAAGGAAATGATCAGCCATCTTGTATGCGAATGTTCTGCTTTGGGCAGGTTTCAGAATTTTAAGATCCTTCTTTCTAATGGTTTATCGCCTACGTTAGCGATCGTCAAAGTTATTGGTTCTAATGAGGTTCCTTGGAGAATCGATTTTTTAGCATCACAATGGATTTTATTCAGAGCTAAATGTAATCGATACGATAGATCGGTAGTCAGCGCAACTTAACCTAACCTAAGTTCAGAGATGAAAGAGTTAATAGAGCATTTTTAACTTAAGAATATCTAAATCCTAGATTAAACTCAATATATTTTTTTATTTACTTAATTTCTATGACTGACCATTAATGAAACGCAAGTTCGCCCGCTTTTTTTCTGTTAAAAAAGTGCTTTTATTTGAAAATATTGTAAAAAAGTACATCAATGAAAGTATTACTTTTCCCTCTCTCCGGTAGTTTTTGAATGCCATCTCTAAAAAATGAGTCCACTCTGGGTTCGATCCCATCTCATAGATCCATTCTTCGATAACCTCAAAAAAGCCGAACCGGTGACCGCGCAAATCGTTTTGCATATGCCCAAAAAGCCAGAAGTCGAAAAGAGAAAGGTCTGAAGAGCACGTCGGGTAGAGTACGAACTCCTATTTCAGCGTTTCCAGGTAGTTTTTGATCGTTCAAGCCATGTGAGGCCAAGTGTTGCCATGTAAGTATTGTTGACAAATGCGAAGCCCTTCCAATGAAGCAGGTAATCGCTTCCAAGATCGGCCGCAAATCGCGGGTAGAGACAGCTTTTGAGAATGAACCGCATAAATTTATACCCTCAAAATGTTTGTCTAACTTATATGTAAATAAATTCATTTCATTTTTTCTTCAATGCTTTTCATTTATTCAAAACGTACTTAAACTCACTAAGTTATAGGGATGAATTTTTTGAAAAAAAATATTATAAATTTCAATTCGATAAGTGTAAATTAATAACACTTAAACTTAGAGTTAAAATTAAATTTTGCCTAATTATAGATTTGCAATAAATCCTTATTCAATTCTTACTCCGTCAAAGCGCACTCTACTCAAATCACTTTAACTCATTCGAAAACTTTTCGCATTGAAATATTCAGTAGGGGAAAATTAATTGATTGATTTCAGCTTGCGCATTCGTCTTCCACCGCAAAACTTGCACGTTTGAGGGTTTCTTTAATTCTTCCGCAAATTACATAATTGCGGCCATAGGAATCTCCATTAGTCAAAATCAAAGTTACTTCTCGGCAAATTTTTTTTTTGTTTAATTAAAAAAGAATTCCAATAAAATTGCAATTAACACAATCTTATATTGCATACAATCTCTACAAGTTACAAGCTCACCAAGTTAGTTTCAAATTTACTTTAATTAGTAAACTTTGCTTTAAACAAATAGCTTAACTTTCACAGCAGAATGAATGAATGCATTTAAGTGCGGTTGCAAAGCTGATGAGTTCACTAACACTACATGTTTAGAGTGTCTAAGGAGAGATAGAGAGAGAGAGAGAAAAGGAAGGGAGAGTGGGTAGGAGGAAGAGTGCTTTGAGGTTTGAGCTTTACAATGAACGAGAGTTCGAGGTAATCATTTGGCTTCTACTGCTACTGCTATTGTGCTTGGAATTGACCTCCATACAAATGCCTTGGCCGTTGACACAATGGTAATGAACTCAGCCAGGGAGCAGAGCATTGCACAATGGCAAAACGAATGGCAGACGAATAGATTTGTATTTATTTTTACAATTGTAGTTCAGTAGCTTTTGATGAATTTTTTTTTCTTATATAATGCCGGTATATTTGAGCATAGGAGACTTGGCTGCACTTACAATTTCGACCGTGAGATTTAGCAACTTACAGTAAGTCTCTCTGAAATGAAACCACCATTTTAACGCGGTCTCTCTGAGAAAATATTCATTTATTTAGCAGTTTACATGTAACTAGAGATATACCAATGTGTTCTTTATCCAGATAAAACTGCTTGGTCGTACCAGACAAGGTACTCCTGCCCACAGGATCTGCGACAGTCCAGCATGTTTCTAAAGTTTGCCGTGAGCGAGTCCAGTTGTTATCTATACTGACTTCAACAAAGCATTTGACAAGATCTCTCATTGTTTACTGAACTTTAAACTCGATTATGTCGGGTCCCCTCTTTCTTTTCTTAAATGGATTTCATCGTACTTGATTGGTAGGAAACAAAACATTTAAAGTAAATCTCGTAAAATAGCAGTAACATCTAGCGTTCCTCAAGACAATCCTCTTCGGCCTCTTGCTCTTCCTCGTATTCATCAATGACCTTCAAAATGTGGTTCTTCATTCTAAAAGCGAATAAGAACCTTCGTACTTACAAAAGTCGTTAGATTAAATCGTAGAAAGATGCTTGGAGTTTTATTTTTAACTAAATTTATAAGAGAAAGAGTTGTTAGCTCATAGTACCCTCGTCACGGCCGCCTGGATGTCCTCGATTGACTCAAAATGATGCCCTTTGACCACCGATTTTGTTCTAGGGAAGAAAAACAAGTCACAAGGTGACATATCGGGTGATAAGTCGGTTGCTGCAACACGGTGATCCCTTTAGAGGCCAAATACTGGGACACGCTGAGGACGGTGTGGCACGGCGCGTTGTCGTGATGAAGGATCCAATTACAAGCGATGTCTGGGCGCACCCTGTTGACTCGTTTACGCAATCTTTCGAATAAACTTGATTTACAGTTTGCCCCGGTGGAAGAAATTAATTGTGGACGATTCCACCACGGCTGTCAAAAAAGGCAATAATCATCGTTTTCACCTTCGACTTGCTCATGCGAGCTTTACTTAAACTTAAACTTTTTATGCCATCGAAACACCTGGGCACGACTAAGAGCTGTTTCGCCCAATTTGGCGCAAAATTTTATGGCGACGCGTTGCTCTTGATTCGGTTTTTCCATTTTCGTGACGAGTACCACGAACACACGTTTACTCAACACAACCCAGCAGGCGAACTAAATAAGCTAGAGCGATGTCAAATATATCAATTGAGAGAAGAAGGATGCCGGGAGAAGGAAAAGGGAATTTCAAGGTCGCAGGATTACCACAATCGCGGCAATATAATCAGTCTCATTACTTAATTGTCACACCTCGTATGTAGCTGGACACGTAATTTTTATTTTCTATCATTCTCTCACAACTTTAATTGCGCTCTCAGTCGCAACTTATTTTTTTAGATTATGCTCGCTTTGTTTACTGGAATTTTACTCTCCATTTTTTGCGAGTAGGCGTGCACGAGCAATTTTTGAAATAAGGCGTTGCCAGTGTACAAAACCAGAAAGTCTTATCCACAAGGCAAAGAAACCAGTTGAAGGTTAAAAGGAAGAAGGCAATTTAATACATAACCATAAAACACAGAATATCAGCTTTGCCTCTGTAGGCAAACCTGTCTAAAATGGAGGCAATCGTAAGTTAATGACTACTGTCAATTAGAATTTCTTCTTCCTTTTCATTCACTTTTTGCCAACACTGTGACTTTAATTGAGATGACCGTAATTTTGTGCCCAAGCCAAGAGGCGTTTACTGTCAAATCACTGTTTTGCTACTGTTTAAGTACAGTTCGTGAGCTTGACTTATTGAAGACGTGCCTCAGTATTAGGCAATTTGTTCCGCTCATTTGAATATGTAAATCTCTGTATTTATGTACATACATTTTATTTATGCCTACACAAATTTTTAATAACATTTATTTGCATTTTTCCTCTTCACTCTCTCTTGCGTCCATCTACTTACTCTCTTTCAATTTATGTTTTTCGACTTTTTTATTTATTTATTTTTTTTTTATTTTATTTATTTATAACTTGCAATTAATTTATTGCGCGTTATTTTCAAGCTTCGTTTCAGTGATATGATTTGAATTTATAAATAACTATTTACCATGTAAGTGGAATATAATTGAATTGTTGTTATTGCTAAGCGCAGAAATTAAGGAGTGTTCACAGAGTTTATTGCCTTTGTTAAATCACGGAAAAAAATTGTTCATTAACAAAAGCAAGTTTTGTTATGACTTCGTTGGACTTTTTATTTTTCTCATAATCTATTTTGGTTTCCTTTGAACCAGAGCCGATATGTGGGATATCCAAGTGTGACTCCTGCGAGCTTTTGGTCGTTTGTGACTTTCTAAGCTTCTAACACTTAGGCCAGAGCATAATATTATACTCGTAGTGTGACAACCAGAAGTTATAGTGGACATAATATATTTTATTTTTAATTTAACAAAAATTTAAAAAATATTGAAAACTCTGAGCTTTTACTACAAGAGGGCTAAGAACATTCAAAGCTTCCTATACCTATAGCAGCTTTCCTGCGTGTACATTCACTTGACGTACACGCCGAGCTTGATGTGAGTGATTATTATCCCGTGAAATGGCAGAGTACGGCTGAAGCGATTTTCTGCCGAGCTCCTCCTCCAACTTGTGGTGTGTGTCTTGGACTTTAGCCAACCTCCGAGCGGCCGATGGATTTTTATGTGGAGCTTTTTAATTCAAGTCAAAAATACACTCGAGGAGCTTGACATTACTTGCCGAAAGGCAACCGCAATTAGAAAATTAATTTTCTTAACTACTTTCAGCGGGGATCATCAAGATACGACTTCTACGCGGATGATCTTTCCAACCTAACATCGGGCAACTAACCTAATCATCTATCACAGGTAAATCATGAACACTTGTGCTGCGAGGCAAGGACTCTCTGTAAACTCGGAGAAATCTTAGGTCTACTTCTTTACCAGAAAGGCAAAATCTCATCAATTCAACACAGCATCTTAAAGAGATAACATTATTATGAAGTGGTTCGGTGTAATCCTTGATAAAAAAAAACTTAGCGGGAGGGAACACATTAAATAAATGGCCTGTAAAGCGCACCGAATTTGAAAAACCTGTAGTAGAGCTCCTGCATTAGAGCTCCTCCACAAGTCTCTTAAGGCCCATACGAACTCTGGATCACCAACATGGTGGACGATATTAAAAAAGAGGTGACAAGATTACTGGTAGTTACTCTTGAAGCATGAAGCAGCGATAACAGCTAGCTGCCTAAATGTTCTAGGCGGTCGGGTGCAGTGCCCTAAATGTGAAGGGCATGGCAGTATACAAAAAACTATACCAAAATCTTCTGCCAAGAGGATACCACCTGCCCCGGAGGAGATGGTAACGGTGAATATATCCGACCTAATGACAACAATTCTGTCTTCCAAGCACAGATATTGGGTTTTACTGAAGGTGTGAAATGGGCATCGGCTTTAAAAGGAAATCTTTCATGTTTCTGGTAAACAGTCAAGTGCCAATTAAGGCAAACCAAAATTAAACCAAAGTCCAACTGTCATAGAACATGCAAAGAGACAATTAACAGGTAATCGCAGGAAAACCTAGTAAATATCACTGCGGTCCCAGGTCACACGGGTGTAGGAGGAAATGAAAAGATGGACGAGCTGACGAGGCTGTCACCTTCGACTTGGTGTACCATCGACGGGGTACCGTTCTGCAGTTACAGCAGCTACGATGTTAGATGGGGTTAAGTAAACTGACATCATTACTTTTGCTGCTGATTTTTGTTGCTTAGATTTTACGAGTGGGTCTGCTCCTGTAGGGCTTCATACCATGGACTGCTGTTTGGTTTCTGGATCGTATTTATAAATCCAATATTCGTCAACAGTAACGACTAAAGTTGCTAGACTGACCATTTTCAAATTTGTTTAGGTAAAATTCAGCAAAATGCACTCGAGCCACTTTTTGGGCCTCATTTAAAATTCGTGGTACCCACCCAGCAGATTTCTGCGTGTATCCCAGAGGATCACTTAATATTCACGGTACAGCCATGGCAATCAATGCCCAATTCATTAGCCATCTTTTCTTGTTTCAATCGTGGGTCTTGGTCAATTTTGGACTTCACCAGAGCTACAGTGATATCATCAGTGGAAGATTTGGGTCGTCCTTCTCGGGGCTCATTCTCCACGGAAAAATGTCCGGTGTGGAATCTTCGTAATCACTTAGAAATAGTCTTTAAAGACGGTGCAATCGTTCCATATGAAATTTTGCATTCACTGAATATTTTATTGGCTGTAAATTACGCCGAAACCTGAAGAGAATCACATGGTGAATTTCTGTTTGCGTTGGTGGTGGAATTCCGTCTGACCTATCCTCAGTTATGTAGCGTTTCTCGTCTCACAAGTTGACCGCACTTTTGTTAATCCTCTCGTATGTACATACATAAATGAATATTTCCCATTTTTTCATTGAGTAATATTTATGGAAAAATATTCACTTTATTTGTAATAAAGATTTGCATATATTTATTAATATTCAAGGCCATTTCATAAACATCTTCATTCATCACTTCATAATTTTCCGAAATCTGTATCAACAGCGTTATTAACCCAAGTGAAACCCAAGTGCACATTGTTTACATTTCACCCACACACACACACACAAACATTTCCCAAAGACGCGCCGACGACGACAGCGATGATGATGACGTGTGACATCTGTCAGAGTCATGAAAATTCGATTGTGACAAATTGACAATGATTTCAAACCGTCTTTGAATAACCCGAAAGTGCCAAAAAAGAAGGTCAAAAGTATCATAAGAAGAAGAAAAAGATAGCTTTCATACTAAAAATGATAAGCCAAAAGGAAGGAAGTGTAGAGAAAGAAAAGTATACAAAGTGTATTGACAGAAAGAGGCCACACAATAATACATACCGAGGTAGAGACAATAGCTTGGTATGTGTGACGCAATCGACGTGAATTCTATAATCCTACGAAACAGTGCGGAGGATTAGCGCTTAAGTGAAAAATTATCATAAGCTCTGAACTGCGCAAAGCAGAGTACTAGTACTTTAAAGTACTATAAATATTCGTACTATACTATTGTTGGTTTGTTGTTAACCTCAAAAATATTCGCCACATTGGTTTTCGTTGAATATTACGCGAGTGACAGTCCTTGACCGGATAAAAATCCGTGTCGTTCCGGTATAAAAAAAAGCCGACTGTTGTGGGAACTATTGGATTTTAGTTGCCTCTTACGATAGGCACACCTTACTAAGGGTAAAGTCTTGAACCCCTAACACACAGGCCACACAGGACTTGTAACCGGCTAAATAAATTATGAGGTGATCCCAAACCGTTTTGTGAGGAAGTAAAATTATATTTTTGAACTTTGTCGAATCAATGTTTGTAGGTAATCCACCTCCAAATGTATTTCTGACATGAAATGGCACAAAACTCCACCAGCCGTTCGAAGGCAACTGAGAATAAACTGGGAACATTTACATTACTGAGTATAAACAACTATTTACATCCAACTGACCTATAGAATTTAATGATTCATTCCCTATTAGAAACACACTCCAGATCTGGAAGATGATTCAAAGCATTGAACAGCCAACAAAATAGGAAAATTTAGCATCTGGTTCCGTTGTGGGCTTACAGCTGTGATCGCCTAATGGATTAGCATCTCGGGCTTGGAAAACCCTAGATTTATTTTAGAAAAGCTTCTCCCATTCTCAACGTGTAACTGTTTAGTATGGTATATGGCGGCGTCATTGGACCCTACTTTTTCGAAAATGAGGCTGGAGCAATAGTTACGTTGAATGGATTGCACCATCGAGTTATGAGTAGTGATTTTTTGGATAGTATTGATCGTGGGCAACGTTTATTTTCCACGTGCCAAGCAAGCAACGAAACTATGGATCTTTTAAGGAAAAAGTTTCCGGACTGTGTTATCTCTGGAAAAAGTGATCGCAATTGGCCACCGAGATCTGCTACTTCTTCCCTTGGAGCCACGTGACAGATAAGGTCTATGCCAATAGGCCTATGTCGATTTAGACCACAAAGATGGAATTCGTGAGGCTTGAGGGTGAACAGCAACCAATTTTCGATTTGGTGATGGAAAATTTCATAAAATGAATATCATCTCTCATTGGAAAACTCTCTAGTATCCACATATCAGCTAAGTCCACCTCCTTCATTTTGGCTAAAATAAAACATACAGCAACGTCCCGGCATTCGTCATCTTTGAAAACACCCAATGATGCCTCCTGTCCATAATCCAAACCCATCAGAGTCGTTTTTTTCGGAATGCAGGGAAAGTTCTAGCAATGCTTGTACACATAACCATTCAATCAGATATGAGTTGAGTACAATTAATGATTACAAAAAGTGGATCTTCATCCAACTTTCCCAACGACCATTCACCAGCTCTTTAGCTCTTGTCCTAGACCTTCTTGTCAATTGAATATTGTTACATTTCTTGCTGATTTTAGACAAGAAACTCTCATGGCAACCGAACCTGGAAACTAATGTTAAAGAGGCTGCTATAGCACTTCATTCTTATGAAAGGATTGCGGGACGCAGTTGGGGCTAAAGCGACTAATGCGACTCATTGGTACTACACAGCAGTATACGGTATATTAGTAGGGTGGCCAATATAGAAAACAAATTATGGAAAGCATACAAAGGACAGCTAGTATATGTATCAGTGGAACTCTTAGAACAAAACGCCGGATAAAGCACTAAACGTTATATTACCTTAACTGCCCAAGAGGAGTACTAAAGGCAACTGACAGCAAATTCGTCGCTTAGACTGAATATTCCCTATTAGCTACCTGTAAAGAGGGCCCCTCTAGAGAGGATTGTCATAAAGGCGAAGTGGGCAAAGAGACATAAGGATCAGTATTTATAAGAACGCATCCGAACTAGATAATCAAGTGGGTGAAGGTGTCTTTTAAGCAAAATTAGAAACCAGAACCCGCTCCGACTATCAGATCTCTCCAATGTTTTCCAAGCGGAGATCATTGCAATCAAAGCCTTCTGGTTCTGTCAAGATAGCACACAAATAGCCAACCGGATTACAGAACACTAAAGTCTTTTTGGATCTTCTCAAAGATAGTCAAAGAATGTCATGAACTAGTAGTGGGACTAACATCCAACTTCACCATACAATTAAATTCAAATAAAATTTATATTTTCCTCTGGCTACTTGTAAATATTTTAGATACATATAGCTGAGTTTCAATGCAAACTATTCCTGACTAGTACAAACAAGCAAACTAACTTAGCCAGAATGGAATAGTCGGCATGTGAGGGACTATTCAATTTTAAGAGGATAAAGGATAGATCTTATAGTAAAAGTGCTAACATGGCAATGTCTTGTTGACAGATACGCTAGCCATATAACGACTTCTGCAGAAGCTGCCAAGAAGTAAAGAAAGAGGAAGCTGTAGAACATCTTCTATGAGCTTTATATAGGAAACGATTCTCAATTTTCGGTCAAGGTTTTCTTTACGATATCTCGGTAGTTGCTCATCTTTATGTATAAAAGACTTTGTTCTGAATGACTGACGGATCAACCCACAGCCTTAGATACTGATCGTAGAGATCTGAAACTTGGTGGGTGTGCGCTGCGTATGACGTATACACCTGATAAGAAAGAGAAGTTAACTTGAGTCCGATTTATTCGAAAAAATTTAATTTATTTATAAATCATTTGATTTACACGAATTTTGGTACACAGATAGCTCTTTGCCTATATTGACACGTGGAGCAGTCTTTCTTCCAGGAAGTGGGCACGGGACCTGGTATCGATTGGATGGTTTGGGTTTTGCTTAATGTATGGAGGATATATAAACTCTATATATAAAAGACTTTGTCCTGAAAGACTGGCGGAACAATCCAGAGCCTAAAACACTGGTGTACTAATTTAGAGTTCCATGCAGATGAAGTCGCGGGCAACCACTAGTATTAAACTAATTAGCTTTATTGAGACCATAGTGTTGTTCAGATAGGACTTAGTAGTACCTATGAGGGAGTTTAAAGCCACTGGCATCACAATAGATCTCCTAAAGACCTTGATGTTACGCAAGATGGTCGTCTATCTACCTACTGAACTTATGTGTGGAAATTTAAATATAAGTAACTCTTTTTTATAAATAAATAAATAATAATTTTTTGAACTCACAGAATATGTAATTTTTTGTTTGTTTAAAAAAAAAATGCCTGTGAGAAATGGTGGCTCAAATCCCTTTTCGCATGAAAACCCACAAAGTTTTCCACAATCCCTTACTCACTTTTCTTTCTCGTGCAACAAACTGAATTTAGGTCGGGAATTTCAATTAGTTTTGTCTTACTAGCAAGTTGTAAATTACTATGCAACAACAATACAAAACAGATACATTCATGCGTATTTCTATACGATTATGTACATACGTGTATATTTGTAAGTGATGGACTGTAGAGTAAATAAAACTGTCAAGTAAGAAAGAGGAGACATTTTTTCGGTGAATTAGGATAATAATGATGATGTTGTGAAAAACTTTTAATTGCGCCACTCACATCGCCTCTTCTTAACAGCCCATCTGTGTTGACGCACAACTCAACGGAAACAGACAAAAACAAAAAAAAAGAGTCCTGAAGAAAGCAGAAAAGTAAATAAGCGCAAATTTCAACATATTCTTTACTATTTATTTAACACAGTATTTTATTTTTCTTGCCGCTCAATTAACACCATCACAAAATCTTGATTTTTTCCCCCCTTCATTGGGGATGCCAGCCAGCAAGTGGCCCACTAAATGAGTTTATACATTTTCCAAGTTTTTGCGGTTGCCCAAAACAACCAGGCACTTGTCGGTCAATGTAAGTTTAATACCCAGAAATGAGAAAAGTGAGTAAAATGAATTTACAAAGTACAAAAGTAGAGAAGCCAAAAAGTCTTGTTTATACGAATACCAATAAAAAGTGCGAGAAGTTACTGTGGTGCAGTTATGATCACTGTTGTAATGGTTGTAATAAATATAAATTTAAAAAATTTATAAAAAATTATGCTGTCTTATGCGAACGCTATGCCTATAGATCACTGAGAATCCCAGTGGCTTGAGAAGAATTCCATAAAAACTCTATCCAAAAATATAAATACCGAAAATGCCTCATATCCGGTAAGTGCACGGAATTTTTGTCAACTTTAAAAACTTGTATAAAAACAAAATAAATACGTGATACAGGGTTTTCCAATAAGATGTGTTTTTTGGATATTCGAAGTATTCAAAGTATGATGGAAAGAAAATGAAAGATATGCCATTAATAATGGAAAACTATATTAGCCGAATGACCAAAGGATATTCTTATGGAATTTTCTATCACCAAATCGCAAAGTGGCTGCCGTGTGCCCTCAGTAGCTTCACGAATGCCATCTTAGAGGTCATGAATCGAAGTTGGCTTATTGGCGTATCCTTAACTGTCACGTGACTCTCTTCAAGTGATCAAACGGTCTCGAAACTTTGCCATTAAAAATCAATCAAGGTTTCGTTGCTTGTGTGGCACGTAGCGCCGCCTTGTTGAACGTAAACTTTGTTCAGGTCAGTACCATCTAACTCCGGTCATAAAAAATCATAAATCATCTCTCGATAACGCAAACCCTTCATCATAACTCGTCGTAAAATCGTCTAAGGGTACGAAATATGGTATTATACATTCATATCTACCAACTAGGCACCGGAAATCATCGAAATCGACGGAATATATATCTCATAGCTACCTCCAAACAATTTTTCAAATCTGAGGATTAATATTTAATTCTAAAAAACACCACAAATATGATATAGTCATGAAAGTTATAACGACTTCGGTATATCATCGAAAACTCCAGTTTGAGCTCACAGGTGTAATCACTTGATCGACTTCGTTTTTCATTTCAGTTGCGATCCGCAGAGTTGCCGTGCTCCTTTTCCGATTTAAGGGTTTGCGTCTTGATGTTTCCTCAACAAATAGAGGAATCTACAGTTTATTCTTAGCCACCTCCATGATGATCGATGAGTTTTTATGAGGAGCTTTTATTTCATGTCATAAATACACTCAGATAGCTTGGAAATTCCCTGCCGATGGTGCAGGACCGGTCTCTAAGTCTGAACATCAATAAATTAGTACGCAATGCTAGCCACTTGGCTATCTGTGTTCAAAGGATAACAATTCAAAAATACGCCTAATAATTATTCACACTGTAATTATTCACACTGTGCAATACTAATGTATAACGAAAAGGCGAAACAACTTGACCAAAGAACCTTTTTTTAATTTTGTAAAAAATGTATGGTAATAATAGAGGAAGACAAATAAATTTATCTGTAAAAGGAATAGTGTAATTAAATAAAATTTATCAATTAAACAACTTAATTGCTGTGAATTAATCAGTGCGCGCCATATATAAGTACCTAGATAAGGAATATGCAATATTCTTCTTCTCAGAAAATCTTTAAGGAGCTCCCAAGATAACTGGATCAATTTATAATCCAGTACACTCTGTGAGAGATTGGATCAACTAGAATTATTATATCGATCCAAAAGGTTCGAAAGAGTATAGTAAGTAGGTGAGTGTGTTTTCTCAAGTCATTCCTCACAAGAACTTTCATAGAAGCTGGACTAGTATTCAGAAGTGGAATTTCTGGTATCATAGCAGCTGTTAGACTCAATAGAACTCAATTCTCAGGAGAGACCAGCAGCAGCAATAAAAAACACTATGATGAATCACAAAACACAATCAAAAATCGTGCTGGAGAGTGGAACACCTCTTTAGAAAATCACCTCTTCGGTGCCAGAGGACACAGAGATATTGAGGAGAACTACAGTACAAACGAACTTTCTAGGCAGGGTACAATCACGCATACATTTCTGAATAAAGGACAGATTAAGGAATTCATTTAAAGACAGATTACATTAAAATAGGAATAAAACTCGTTGTCTCAGGCACTGAGGAAATTTCAATAGTAATAGAGCCTCTCTAAGCCTTATTGATAGCCTTTGTCGCATGGCAGAAACTAGGAAAAGCGATCCACTTCTGAAATTCTTTAAGCAATCCATGTGGATGGAATTATTAGAGCTTCTATATAAGAACGTTGCCTTCGATTTCGCAATAGGCCTATTTCGTTCCAACTCAGTAACGAGTTTTTAAAGAGTTTCAAAATTTGTATCTAAAAAAATTCTTTCAGTACATAATGTAAGCTTCTTTTGACATAATCGCCATAATCCTGCCTATGCAGCTGTTGAAGCGGGTTATCTTTTTTCATGCCTTCCTCGAAGTACTTTTCCATCGTTCCCTTGCTCAGGTCAAGTTGGAGCCTCCTTGTCAGTTGAAAACCTTTTCCATCCATATACAGCTTTAAAAAGATAGTAATCTACAGGTGTTAGATCAGGAGATTGCTCAGGATAGTTCAGAACATTCCATTTAAATGAGATAAGTAATTCCTTCGTAACGTTGGCCATGTGTGGCTGGCATTGTCGTTTAGTAGGCAAGCGCAGTTTTCAACTCATTATAAATCTCAAACGGAGTTTCTAACTGCCAAATGAGACAACGGTAGATGCCGCGTATGTTGCACTTGGAGGGTGATTGGATTGTTATTGTTCATGAAGCGTGTTCTCGCATCAACAGATCTCAGCGTACTGACCTCGAACCAGTCTCGTTGCAAAGAGTAGAAGTCTGACGAACGAAAATAAAATCCTTCCAACCGTGATAGCCTCAGTACACTTATTTTCTGGAAAAACTGCGCATTTTATTTATGTAAATATTAATAACAAAAATTATGTTTATCAACTTTTTGACCCGTACATGACTTTTATTATTTATTGTACAATACTATTTTTTGTTTTTATTTTTTTCAATTTCCTTTTCTTGGTCATTCACTTTCTTTTTACAAACAACACTCAGAAGAAATCCCAAAGGAAATAATGCAAATTAAAGCAACTGGCTTAGATTTATAAAAAAGGATTGCAAACTTATCACACCTCACCCCACTTTTTTTTAATGCCCCTTGAAAGAGCACAAAAACCTTTTCAATCACGTTGTTTAAGAGTTCATAAATTCATTTTTTTTTTTTGGCTTGATTTATGGTTTTTATACGGTCTTTGGTTTTTGATATTTTAAGTTTTTGGAACTTTTCAAATGGGTTAAATTTACTTTTTCCATTCATTTCCTTAAGCGAAATAACTTTTTGGGACAGAGTATGGAAGGAAAAGCTTTATTTTTTTTTTAAAATATGTAAATACCATACATTTAATTAAGACATTTACAAAAAGTTAAATAAGTAAAATAGAAAAAGGCATAAAACAATGTATACCAAAAATTATGAATAATTTCACACAAGACTTATATTTTTTATATACAAAAAATCTTCTCTGCCTGAATAAATTTGTTTAAAAACCCTTGCGAAGTAAAGCCCGCAAGCATGTATGTTTTATATTTATGTATTTAAAGCAAAAAGTCTTAAAAATATCTAAATTGTTCCATTAAATATTAAGCGAAATTCTATTGACACTCTTCTTAATAAATTTTCCATTTCCTTCAGAGAACCTTCATATATCTATGTTCATAAGTACAGGGTATTTTGACTTCTGTGAAACTTAACTGTCAAACCAAATATGTTTTGTTGTACAATAGATAAAAGTCAGACATTTATGAAAAAGAATCACTAAATAGCAGCACAACGCGTTGAAATTGTTAAAACCAACTTCAAAAAACCAACGTCAAAAGTTTAATGCTGTAAGGAAAGATTATGGTGCATATAATCGACCCAATAGTCAAGCAATTGGTGAAATTTTAAAGAAATTCTAATAGATATTGTAAGGTCTGTGTATCATGGGCTTGCTCGTTCCACCTCAAATGCCGCCACTGTAAGTGAAAGTGTAGCCGAAGAACCGAATGTTTCTACTTCCCCACGTTCTCAAAAGCTGGAACTTTTTTATATAGCACATTGAGCGTATTTTGCACTTGGACTTCCTCCTACATATTCGTACATGTAAATTCCAGCTCAAAAAACATCTTAAACCAGCTGACCATTCACAAAGCCTTTTTTCGTACAAAATTTTATTTCTCATTCGGTAGGTATCACTGTTGGGGCTCCAAAAATACTCAAAGTATTGAAGGAAGGCATTACGCTAAAAAAAATACTTACTGTCTGGTGCGATCTTTGATCTGGAGGTGGGATTGGACCTAACTTCTTTGAAAACAAAAACGGCGAGATTCGAATAGTCAATTCGGAGCGTTAAGGTCTGATTTTTGGTCCAAGATGGTTCCACATGCCGCACAAGAGGAGCGAGCAATGGCTTTATAGACTTTTACCGGCCGCGTAGTTGGTCGTCTTGGAGATGTCGGCCGAGATCGTAGAATTTGACATCGGTAGACTTCTGTTTTGTGAGGTTAAGCGAAGGACGGTGTTTAGGTGAATAAACCTCTAACTCTTGAGCGCTTGAAAACCATTATTCGTCAAGTTATGGCTGAAATACCGCCCAATATATGCCAAAAAGTGGTCGAAAATACCCTCAAATGGATCGAAGATTGCAAAAATTTGAGGGGCGGTCATTTGAATGAAAGATCGTGCTTCACATACATACATATAATGGCGATATTCCAATTTTATAATAAAAAAGGAATTTCGTGAAAAAAAATATTTTTTGGTGCATTTTTCTAACGCAAAATGGATAACACTGTATTTAAAGAAAAAGAAAAAAATTCGTTATATTTTTCAATAAAAAATTAACAAAATTCTTTTAATTTTCCAGTTCCTTTAAGTGATATACGTGTATATATTATACATGTATGTACATATGTACGACCTTATATGCGCAATGACGAAAATAATATACATACATTTTCTGTTCATTTTGCATTCCACTTTAATTTACATTTCCTCAGTCATAAATATTTCCAAAACGCCCAGGTACTTATGTATGTACGTATATGTGTAGGAGCTAAAGGCGCGCCTACAGAAAAATCCTTTGATGAATTTATGCAAATATATGTATGTATTTTTTCGGTTCGCTTCTCTTTCTTTCTCTTTATGCCTTTGTCAGCGTTAATTCTGTTGATTTTTCTTTGGCGTCCGAAGAGGCATCTAAATTGGTTTGGTGTTTACAATGTTTCCTTATTTTTTTGAAATTTTAATAGGGATTTATAATATTAAAATTTGTTAAATTAAATTTTTGTTCATTTGCTTATTAAAAAAAAAAAGAAAATTGAGTTAATAAAGATGCTGGGGAGTTTTATAATTTAAATCAATTTAATATTTAAATATAATTTATGGGTTGTTACGAATAATATGCATACATATATTAAAAAAGCGGTTTCCTTGAAGTAACGCCTAGCAATGTAGCATATTTCTTCAATTCCTCCTGAGCTTCACAACGTTCTGAGTCAAGCAAAGCTTAAAATTAATAAAGAAACAAACATGTAATTAATACAAACGTGTATGTATATGTATATATTATAATACATAGTGAAATCCCAATAAAAAGAATTCGAAATCAGAAATCCCGAAAAATAAAGACTTTTTCATCAAGAGTTGTTATTTTGAAGAGAATGGCTGGACCAATCTTGATAGATTTTTCAGAGGTTGTTCGTTGTGGATCTGAGAAGGTTTAGAAATAAAAAACAAACCTATGCTTTTCCTAATGAAAAGTCGGAGATTTTTTTTTTAAATTTATTTTTTTTCAAATCTATCTTTTCTTTTTTTAATTTGTTTTTTCCTTCTAATTTGTTTATTCGAACAGTTTTCATTTGTTGGTGAATATAGCATCTAACCTCATTTCCTTTCATATAAAAATCGTATGTCCGTTCGAAAGAATCCAGTAATCTACAAAAGTTGACGACCGGGTGACTTCAAATTTTGTCAGATTGTTTATATGGTTCCTGGGAACTCTTATGTCCGTTTGTAACGGGTGTTCTCCAAAAGTTACCGATTGATTCACTTAAACTTTCATCAGATTGCTTCTATGATTCCTGGAAAGGTTTTTACAAAAAAAAATTTTCCGGGAAGCGGGTAGGACACTGACCTATTAAAAAAAAATCTTATTTATGGTTCGGCTTACTTGAAATTCGGTGAATATGTGCCTTTTTGCTTAGATGAGCAGGAAAACTACCCTTGATTAATTTTTCATACATTCAATGAGTATGTGCGACAGCGAAGTGTTGCAGGGTACAGCTAGTTCACTATAAAAACGGTGAAAGCCTGGCAGAGATGATTTGTAACACTAAAACATTTTTCGGTCGTCGTGAAACACTGTATTGGTCCGCAATAAGGAATTCAGTGGAAGGAATGCAATGTACTGTAGGAACAAGAACACGCCGCTCAAGAACAACTGAAAATATTGCTGATGTATACCAAAGTGTTTATCCATTCGTCGCTGTTCTTTGGCATGTCTTTACACCGTATTTTGCATAAAGGCTTAGGTCTTAAGGGTTATAAAGTTCAGTTAAAACAAGAGCTCAAGCCAGCCAATCGATGTATACGTTAATTAGCAAAACTATCGCAATTGGACCTTGTGAAACCCAAAATTTATTATTGAAAAGCCTCTCCATTCCCAACGTGTAACTGTTTGATGCAGTTTATGGTCGCGCGGGGACATTGGATCTTACTTTTTCGAAAATTAGGCTGGAGCAACAGTTACGGTAAATGGATTGCGTCATCGAGTGACGAGTAGTGATTTTTATGGCCTGAATTGGATGGTATTGATCTGGACAATGTTTACGTGCCACAAGAGCAGCAAAACCATCAATGTTTTAAGGGAAAAGTGTCCGAACTGCGTTACCTGCCGAAGAGTTGATCGAGATCTTGCGATTTAACACCTTACGACTTCTTGCTTTGAGCCCACGTGAAAGATAAGATCGACAACAAAAGACCAATGTCGATTCAAGACCTCAAAGAGCATACGGCAGCCACTGTGCGATTTGGTGTTGGAAAATTTCATAAAAAGGATAAGATCCTGTAAGGATTAATGAACGCCTCTGATTGGGAAACACTGTATATTTCAGACGCACCCTTGTGACACCTATACAATGATTGTTATTTCGGATGCCGAAACAATCCTTATGAATGAATGAGTGAAACTAATTGGTGAGCAAAAGATGCAAGTTCAATTCCAACATTCTTTAATAATTAATAATGATATTCAAATTTTCCACTTTAGTGCTCCTAGCAATTTCAGAAAACTCTTTTTACCAATTAATTTTCTAAATTTATAGTTTTCAAAGGCATTTATATTATTAAAGACAAGCAAACCATTTCGCCTTATTTATAATTCAAGCGTAGAACACTCAATATATACACGTAAAAGTACGTACATACGAGCTTGTATGTATGTATGTATGATATGAATAAATTTACAATGATACATGTTTTCGAGGGCATTGATACTCTTTACAATCATAATTCAGAGACAACACACAATAAAAGCATAATTCAAGTTGTCGCCTCATATGTCATCGACTTACCAGTTAACACAGCTGGAGCATAACAAACCAGCCAGTCGAATAAGTGGCGGTAAATATGGTACATTGGGAGAACGAATGGTATGTACAGACGTGGATGTATACGAGTATATACCCTGCAGGGTGAAGGTAGACTAGTATGCAAACTGTATTTTGAAGATAAGACAATACCAGTTGCTTATTCGTATAGAAGTTCACCAGTAACGGGAGCAATAATAATTTCCACCACAGTGTGTTATTGTTATATCTAGCACGCCACACGTCTGAGTTTCATTCTCAGTTATGTTGCTCCGTTAAAGTGCGCGAAATGAGGTTCATCGTTTATTGAGTACTCGTTATCACTGCAAATCGTGAAGTTCAGGGTTGCAGGCAAATTTATTATTATTTTATTTTATTTTTTTTTTTTGTGAAGTAGAAACTCAACAAATTCAACTAGTATAAAGCTGATGCATAGTCATACAATTTACAGTACGTAGGTTCACCGTGTTAAAAATACCAATTGCTTACATGGGATATACATTGAAGATGAACTAGTTAGTGCAAAAATGCAAACCAGTTGGCTTCCAGTTAACAAGTAGTATTTTTTCCTGCACGGTATAAACACCCATATACCATACACATATGTATGTACTAGTGTGTAGGCAGTTTTATATTTTAAAGGAAGATTCTCATAATGTGATTGAATGCAATGAAAAGCGCAGTCTTTGTGTGGCGATTTGTTTTGGTTTTATTTGAAATTTTTTTTTATTTCGCCAAATGCCGTCGTCTGCCACTTGGAATGACATTTATTTTGCCGCTCGACAGCAGCTCGGCGCCATACACTTTTAATCATCAACATTCACAAATAATCACGAATGCGAATGGAGTAAATTGAATGGGAGCGCGAAGCCTCATGAATGTCACCTGTGCAGCCGCTTGTGGAGTATTATTGCGGTTAATCTGAAATAAAGAAAGCAAAATTATTCAATGGGACACAGATAAATGATGTGTACGCCTTTTTTTATCATCGAACCGTTTAACACCTAAGTTGGAGAGTAAGTAATTATATTTTGTAAAGTTCTTAAGATAGCAATTGTAAAATTGCCATTATGAGTTTTATAAAAAAGACTAGCTATACCCTTCAACATTCCCTGTAGCACATGATTGGTTGGTTGTTTGATTGAAATGGGACCTGACCTGACATCATTATGATGCCCCGCAGAACATACGTACTTTTGTGAACATTTCGCTTGGTTTTATAAAAGTAAGTAAAGTTGGATCTGGCCACCTCCGTGAAAGATTGGACATCTCAATCAACTGAAGGCCGGGCGGGCACTCGCAGAGGTAATGCTACCTATGCTCAATACCTGTGAGTATAAAACATCTTTGGTTTTACCACCAGCTAGGGAAATGTAGACGCTTGAATTGAAAGGGAGTATCCTACGGAGTGATGGGGATTCGGGGAATGAGGATGTCCTCACCTTTGAAAGGTCCAGTCAGAATTGTTGATTCTAATTTTTTGACTGCGAATCGTGCGCTGTTCGCGAGTTTAGCTTGATTCCGACTTTCAAATTTAGTACGTGCGGTGGGCCCCCACTAAATCGAAGAATTCAAAAATTCTATTGGATAATTAACTGTCTCATCAGCTTCTACAACGCTGTCTATTGACATAGACGAGTATATGACGGATTCGCTTTTCACTACTGGACTGAATAGTATGGTTGAGTTTAGAAATATCCTTGTTTGTTGATACGAGGTTAGCTCGCTCATCCAGGCACCCATGATCCCTGAAGTTGATTTGGATATTTGGGAATACTCCGTAAATCAAGTCTTCTGTTGAAAAAACCCACCTATGTACCGAGTTTCAAGTAAATCGAGCCTTAAATAAGATTTCTTCGAAAAGGTCAGTCTCTGGTCCAGAGTACTCTTCCTGTAAATCTAAGCAAAAATCCATCTATGCACCGAATTTCAAGTAAATAAGATTTCTTCAGTCAGTCAATCCCTGGTCCACTTCCCGAATTTTTGTTTCATATGAACCATCCCAGGAACCATAGAAACAAGTCAAATTTTTGGAGATTTTTGGCGATTAGATTTTTATACAATTTAGTTAATAATGGAACATTACTCGCTCGATTTTGTAGCCCTCAATGGCCACAGTGCCGAATTCAATTTTGGATCAGCGGATCAGTCTTTAGACGTTATGGTCATTCCGTACCATTTCCAGCCAGAGGAGAATGATCGCCCTGCACCACCTTAAATTTTTCACCCGGAGCTCGTTCGTCCTCGGTCTCCACCCAAGTAATGAATCAATTAGTGATCATCACGCACCATCTCAACCTTTTTCATAAGAAGTTCACCGCAACACCTCAAAGATATCATTTGACATCAACTTTCCCTATTCCTAATCGTTCTCTCAATAACAATAAATCCATAAGATAGTACAATGATGTAACTGATCCCTCGTACTTGCGGAATTGGAATAATACTGACGAAACTCTGCAATTTCTGTAGCCGAATACAAAACAAAATTCGAAACCTTTATTTATATAGTGATTCTTCACATTTTGAGCTCTTGCTTAATTAGATCGTCGTTCGAGTATGGAACTTCCGTAAGTAATTTAAATCTAGACACAGTAGAACCCCTGCAATAAATCGGCTCTATCAAGTTAGTGCTTAGAAGATCACTCATTTCCATACAGTTTTCTGGTTGCATAAAGATCTCAGTCCAAGGGTTGTAAATTTTGAAATCGATAACATCTAAATTATACATTAACTGGTCTGCGTGTGGGTATTTGTTGATTTCTGACAGAAGCATAATATTACGGTCTTAAAGTAGATTGCAGGTTTGGGGCGAAAATGTTTGACGCTGTTTCTATATCTTGAAGTCTACTAGATTCTGGCTGAATGAGGATACTGAGAAGTATTACATTTCTTAAATAATTTTTTTTTTTACAAACGATGTCCTTACATCGGGTGGGTTTAGCCCATCCGAAGGCTACCTAATTCGATCTAACATCCAAATATTTTAACTTAGTTAAATATATTAATAATATTTAAATATTTTATACTTAAATCTCTGTTCTTTATAGACAATAAGAAACTCGTGGCGAACATGTAAAACTCAAATTTATTTTATTTTTATTTTATTTTTATATTTTTTTCTTAACTAATTCCTTAATTGTTCAATTTTCTTTAACCGTTTCAAACCGTAATTTTAACAAAGTGCCCATTTATGCTTTACTATGTTTTATGACCAACATTAAATACTTCCCCGAAGCAGAGGGAAAAAACTGTAAGCAAAAATGGAAACACACTTAAGCGCCAACCGAGTTTCGTGCCTGCCTTTGTTGGTCCTTTGCAAATCGCTTCACTTTGTGTGCAAGTATTAAAATATTTTTATACAAAGCAACTGCAAAGTCAAAATTTATTACCACAGACACCTCATTTAGTTTACACAGAAGTCGCTATGCTACACACACACACACACACACATACATACATACATATATACAAAACCTATATACACTAGTGTGCAGCAGTTGCAGATGAAGCTATGTCTTCGGTGGTAAGACACGGTGTGTTTATCATTAAATAAAGTGTTGTTTGCGTCACACCTGTAAATGAACGCACCAGTGAAGGTGGATTTTTATTTTTGAAATTGTTGCTACTATTTAAAATTATTGTGTTTGTTTAGAGCAAACAAAACGGTAAGGAGAATACAGAAAAGCTTGGAAATATTTGAACGAAAGACCCATTATACTTGAATGGTTTAATGGCATAATAATTAATTTTTGTTACGTTTAAATTGCTGTTAAGTGACAAATGTTTTAAAGAGTTGACTTTAAAGGTCGAAGCGTCGAAGGAATAAGTACATAAATGGTATTGAAAATAGAATAAAATAGTGACAATAAAATTTTAAGTTTACAATTAATACTGTTATGAAGCTGCCTACGAGAATTGTCTATTATATTACAAAAACAAAAATCGATTTATTGTTTTTCCAAAATATTCTCCATTGAAATCTAGACACTTTTGCATGCTTTTGAATCATTCGTCGAAACACTTTTACCAACTCAAATTGAGGTATCTCTAAAACATGCGTTCTAAACGCATCAAGCGCCTCTTCAGGTAACCGCTATTTCTTACTTAAGGGAATAAAAAGAAGTCACCTGGTGCCAAAACAGTACTAAACGATAAATGACTCATCAGTTGAGGTTTTAAGTGGTCAAAAATTCAGTTATTTCAGATGTTGTGTGACAGTTCGCATTGTCGTGGTGAAGAATAACCCCCAGTATCTTCGACGGTGGAATTTTCTGATTTCGAAAGACAACTGGAGGTCTGGTCACCCCTCGACAGGCAGCATGACATGAAAATCAAACCACAAATTGAAGGAGGAGCTTGGCCGAAAAATCGCTTCAGCGGTTAAAATTATAGTATTATTATTATATAGTAGTATATACGATTCTACATATATAAATGCAGTATTTTTCTTTCTTTTTATTTTGCTTTTATTTATTTATTTATTCATTTATTTATTTATTTGTTTATTTATTTATTTATTTATTTATTTATTTATTTATTTATTTATTTATTCATTCATTTATTTATTTATTTTTTTTTATTTATTTAATTATTTATTTAATAATTAATTAATTTATTTATTTATATAGTTTTAATTTTCTTTTATTTTTTATTTCAGGATTGTCATGGCTCCACCAAGCACCCCAATGCAGCACCAATACAAGACGATACACAAAATTATAATGTCATTGATGGTGGACAAAATGGTACGCACACTTGGGTTGAGTTCTCGCGTAAATTGGAAACCTGTGATCCCTACGATTTACCACTGGGTGTAAGTATTTAGAAGATAATTAAATGGAAAACGGAATTTAAAAAGTATTTGAGATTTGAATTGAAACTTAATTAGAGAAATGAATTGAGAATAAAATTGGGAACTGAACTGAGAACTGAATATAAATAATTAATCCAAATCGCTGACGGATTTAGAACTGATTAATCAATTAAATGATAATGAACTTTTTTTTTTGTTAAATTTTGATTTGAAAAAAGTATCAAAAAAAATTTAGTAAACCATAAACCATTATAAAAAGGTTTAAAATAGGTTATAGCTATACTATCATATTATTTCATATTTTTCTTTAAGTACTAGTAAAAAATGAAATTTCTTAAATAAAATTATTTTAAAACATTTATTGTGCTCAATAAAAGTATATATATTGTAAAGGTTTACCTAAATAAATCTCAATGATTTCCCAAATCCTTCTAGTTCGACCACTGAATTGTTCAATAAAAGCGTCAAGATTTTGTTTTTCAGCTTCTTTATTTATTTATACACACAGTTTACTAACTATGCAAATCTCTACAAGCAAACATTTTATGCACTGTAACCGATATTTTCGCTACGAAATTCCAAACTCAACTGAACTTGCTGGCGAGTTGACCATTTTGCTATATACCCAACGATTCATCGCACACCTCTCTAGTAGGCACTCTTATGATTATTCTCTACAACCGACATTCCATACGAACGCTCTAGAACATGCTTTACTTATCCGGCATTTCCTTTTCTCTTTACATTCTTATTTGCCATTTTTGCAACAATATGAATGTAGAACAAAAATAAAACAATTTCCACATTTTTTTTTCTAATTTAATAAGTACGAAAATTTAATTTAAAATTTAAGTTAGTTACTTGTAATTTTTTTTTTTATAGAAATATAAGTAATAGTTCTCTTCATAAAAAAAAATAAAAAATTAATACAAACAAAAAACGCATCAAATACAGAACAGCTGAAACACAATTTAAGACAGACAAAAGTTTATAAAAAAAACACCAAAAATTAACGCATTCTATAAGCTGCAGACGAAGAAGGACCGCTGTGCGCTGAGCGCGACTTATTATATATTTCTGCCCATTGTCTTATTTGCGCTGGTGAAAGACCTGAAAATTTATTTTAATATAATTATAAATCAACCACAAGAAAGTAAAAAAAAATGTATAATAGACACATAACACTTGCCATGAGCCGTCTTAACTTCCTCTGCAGTAGCTGGGAAGCGTTTGAAGAAATTTATTAATGTTTGATTTTGACGTAAACAAGCCACACATAATGCTGGCACAATCGATGATTTATTAAAATCTGTATAGGAGCGATATCTCAATAGCAAACGCACAACATCCAAACTGCCGGCGTAGGTTGCGAGCGTTAAGGCATTTTGGCCTACAAAAAAAATATAAAATGTAACCAAAAACAAAAGTAAGAAATTAACCGCCCTTAAGTAACTTTCTAGCTGCTCACCCAAATAATTAATTGCTTTCAAACTGGCACCATGTCTTATCAATAAGTCTGCATGCTCCACTTTGGCCAAGTAGCATGCCACGAGGAGTGGCGTATTACCATACTTATCGGTCTCCTCCAAATCAAACTTCTTTGGATTATGGCGTTGTTGTGCCAATATGGCACGCAACGATGACGTATCACGTTCTTCAATACAACGAATAACTAGAAGCGGGAGTAAATTAAGTTAATTTGCAAGAAATTATTAGCAATTAATTAATAGATCTAACCACTCATTTTTTTCAACAAATCACACCAAATATTTTTAACACTTTTTTTTATTTACAAATATCACGTTCTTAGAAGCCGTTACTCCAAGCGCGCAGTGTTGCCATAGCGTAAATTAATAGCAAATTTGTCACATGCCGAATCAAAAATAGCACGCCATTTCTTTCTTCTTTTCGCTATTTGACGCCAGTTAGAATACCAAGGGAAATCAGATCGCTCTTCACCTGATCCTTCCAAGGGAGTGGAAGTCTTCTCGGAGGACATAACACTTCCTGTCGAGGGGCGACCGCAATTAAAAAAAGTTATTTTTGTATGTTGGTCGAACCATGACTCGATCCCTGGCCTTGCGAATGGTAGTAGCGCTCGGATAATTGCCCACTCTGTGTTCTCACTAGCTCTTTTGTTGAAATACCTCTTATTCTCTCTCCCTCTTTTGTTCTTCTCGAAGCTTCTTTTGTTTGGATGACTCTCTGTATGAATTTCTAGTCTTTTACTTCGATTTCTCATTCTCTTATGTTTGAATAAAGATATTGAGCCACATTTCCTCTGCCTAGGAAAAAGTTCAAATGTTTGAGTTTTCAAAAAAAAAAATTCAGAGTTTTCCACCAAGAATTTATATTTTTCGACCATACTATATTACTTACTAATAACGATCAGTATTTATCCATTTCGAAACAATCACAAATTATCTATGGTAGTACAAGCATTGTTATTGATTTCAAAAAAAAAAATTTAAATAAATGTTTTACAAAAATCTCCAATTTAAAAAAAAAATCCGTAACTACCATATTCCTGCAGGTGGACACCGTTAAGGTACTATGGACATTCGGTGAAACAGATCCGATTTATGGTGATTTAAAAGGGCATGGTAAGAATCGTGGTTATAAATCACTCAATCTACTCGGCCCCATGTTTCGTAAGGAAGTCAACTCTGATATACACAAATGGGATGTAACAGTGCAAAACGTAAGTACATAATAGTATAATCTTTCTTACTTTTCACAATTCTCTAAATCCCAACATATGGCACATACTTTAATAACGGCTTTTTTATAAATATACATACCATATATTCCCATAGGTTACGATTGAGCGCAGCATGGATACATTGTACTGGTGCAAGATAATACGTGCGCCCACGCTAAATGAGAAACATCACATAATTGGCTATGAAGCTTTGCTGTCTCGAGAGAGGTGAGCACAAGCATACATACTATATTTTTCGTTATTTTATTAGCAAACAATGAATGAGGAAGAGAGCTTAACATGAAAAGCCCATAAAGAAGTTACCGTAACTACACGTATATATTATATAACTATTATATTGTTTATTTGATTTTATTTTATCGTTATTTATTTTATATATTTAACATTAATTAATTTTATTACATTTATGTTTAAATTATTTTATTTTATTTAATTTAATATTAGTTTATTTTGTTTTTTATTTATTCCTATTCATATTATTTAATCTATTTTATTTCATTTTGAAATAATAGAAATGTTTTTGCGGCCTGTACTATTAATTTTTTGTCATAAGTTAAATAGTTAATACATATGTATGTGAATTTATAAATATTTATTTTATTTTATTTCGCTTTTCTTTATTTATTTTATTTTTATATTATATGTTTTATATTATTTACTTTAGTTTATTTATTCTTTTTTATTTTATTTTATTTCAGTTTATTTTATTTCGCTTTGTTTGATTTTATTTAACTTTTTGTACTTTAACTTTTTTGTTTTATTTTATTTTAATTAATTTTATGTTGCGTCATGTTAACTTAATTTATTTACCTCATTATATTTTATTTTATTAATTTTAATATCTTATTATTTTTATTAAGTTTATTTTATTAATTATTATTTATTTTATTTTGATTTACTTTATTTTAATTCACTTCATTTTATTTGCTTAAATTTAATTAAATTAATTTCATTTCAATTTATTTATTTTTAAACTCATTTCATATAATTTTATTTTGATTAAAATTATTGTATTTTTTAGTTTTAATTTATTTTAATTAATATTTTGTACTTTTTTGTTTTATTTTAAGATATTTAATTATATAATTAGTTTTATTGTTCTGTTTTATTTTAATTTATTTCAATTTATTTAAATTTAAATTCGTTTTATTTTATTTCAATTTAAATTATTTTATTTTAATGAATATTATTCTTGTTTTATTTTAAATTAATTTATTTTAATTAATAATGCATATTTTACTTTATTATTTTAATTTATTTATATTTATTTTATTTTAAACTCATTTTATTTTATTTTAGTGAGTATTATTCTTTTTTATTTCAGATTATTTTATTTTATTTTATTTGAATTTATTTATTTGTTTATTTTTTTTTTAATTAATAATGTTTTACTTTTTTATTTTAATTTATTTATATGTATATAATTTTATTTTATTTTTTTTTTTATTTAAAAGAGATACAATTATTATTTTTTTAATTAATATTGTTGCATTCTATTATTTTTATTTATTTTAATTAACATTATTTCACTTCCGTGTTTTAATTTATTTAATTTTAAATTCATTTTATTTTATTTTAATTAATTTCATTATACTCTTTTATATTTATTTATTTTTATTACAATAATATTATTTTACTTTTTTCAAGACCATTATGCAAAACGGTCTTTTACCCTTTAAAAATATAAACAAAATTTATCCTCATATTTTTATATTGCCACATGATTGATAAAAATGACAATCAATTCTCTGCAAGCATGAGTATTATCTAGACAGATTACATACGAGTACATATGTCAATCAGTTGCAAACCAATATTGCCAAACTGGCAAGTGCACAGCTTGACAAGTGATTATACAAAAGTGTGATATGTAACATAATATGTATGTATATGTACTAAGTTAGGGCAGAAAAAAATTTGTTACATCACCTCTCAGAACGGTAGAAAAAAGATGAAAGTTTTACTTAAAAATAGAATTTCTTATATATTTCTTACATATTATTTTTTGTTGGGGAAATTGGTTGAAAAGCGTCCTTCACCACAGAAGTACGGGAGGCACTTCAAGTGAGCCTCAATTAAAACTAGTGACTAGACTATTCTTTGCCAGTTCGCTTTCTTAAAATCTAGTTCAATAAGTAGTCATACGTAGCCAATAGAAATTAGCTTTTAAGCAATTTTTTTCCTAAATAATATCTTGAATATTTCACCTACTGATTTACCACTGGGTTTATTAGCGAATTTCTTGTTAATATAACCACACTTAATTCACAAAACCAAAGCAAGTCACTCAACCTAATTGTCAAGTGCCAACCACAGGCAGCTACTTGCGAAGTGTGTTTGAATTTGATTTGCCTTTGAGAACGAAGTGGCTAACGCAGAAATATTTTTCACAAGCAAACATCGAAAGAAGGCGCCACAAGTGTATTGAGTTGATAATTATGAGAACATACTTGAGTTTTTATATAAAAGCTCCGTGAAAAAAAATCCGCAATTATTGCAAGTGAAGCCAAAGAGAACTAGTAACACATCTACCTCTCGTGCTCTTCACTGCAAGACAGCTGAAAATACAGCCGACTAAATCCTCGGCTACCCTCTTCACCAGCTGGACGAAGGAATGCAGGCTCGAATTAGAAGTGAAGGTCGAGGACGTAAAAATTCCGACCATAAACAACCCAAAGATGGTGTGAGTCACAGTCAACAGCCTGCACTCCTGCACTCCGCATACGACCGCAGTTGCCGCAAAACTCCAGAGCCGCAACTAAATACTCAACACGCTAGCCGGTAGCACCTGGGGTAAAAATAAAAAAACCTTGCTGGCAACCTATAAAACAATTGGCCGGCTAGTCGTAAAGTACGCTGCACCGATCTAGGCGCTGGGGACGAACAATGCGCAGATGAAGAAGCTTCAGGCCTGTCAGAATACTGCCCTCAGGACCGCTACAGGAAACCTCCTAATGTCGCCGAAGCATCACATGCACAGCGAAGCATCTATGCTACGGGTTAAGGGGCATAATGCTTTACTGTGCAAGCAGTTTCTATTGGAATGCTACCGTAGGGACCGTAGGGACACCTTCAAAGACTCCCTTCCCGTAAATGGCTTGATTGGAGAAAAACCTACATCTATCGCAGACAATGAGTTCGAGCTGCCCCGAGAGACCCGCGTGCCATTGGCCAACTAAGGTCTGGATACTGTAGCAGGTTAAACTCCTACCTATCCAGACTCGACCCCAATCTCCGCCACGACATTGAACACCTCTTCACATGCCCACTTAAGCCGACACATCTAAGTCCCCTCTTCCTCTGGTTCGATCCCGTCGAGACAGCACGTTTCCTGGACCTACTGTTAGATGACTTCGATGACTTACATTGATTAACCTGTCCTTAAGCGGTTCAAGGTCATTACGGTAGATTTCTAAAGTCTTCATCCCTCCATTTCAACCATTAACCAAGTTAGATTATCTAGGCAGGGGGCAGCAAGTTAATCATTTCCCAGTGGATTATGGAGCTGTATACGTGTAAGATATCAAACGTACGGCCATCACTAGTAGCTTTGAAAGTGAAGATACAAACAGTATATTTTAAGGAGGAAGACATTAGTTGGGTCTGAAATCAGATCTGCATACGACGCATTGCGTGCGATAAAATCTCCATAGACCAGGGCAAGACTATTCAAGTAAGGATTGCTAAGGCCTATAGTGGAATCAGCCACACAGAATGTGACTCAAAATAAGTTTTTGGTGTGTTTGTTGAACAGATGTGACAAGGTATTTACCACACAGATCTCCCCTCCTTAAACTAGGTTAGACAAAATCGACACCGAGATCAACGGTATAAGAGTGCAGCCTCTAAGGTTATCTACCTTCAGCCGAATGAGTTGGAATATTTTGTAAAAATATTATAATAATTTTAAATACTTAAGCGCCTAATGGCATACTACGGCGTGGGTATACAAGCCACCATAATTTCATTTTACTGTTCTCCTTTATTACTTATTTATTCATTCGTTCATTATACATATATGTATGTATATCTGTATATACTCGTATGTATATATTGTGTTTTTAATTTATTTTACATACATATATATATTTCAATTACAGCAACACAAACCAACCGCTTGTGCACCATATGACACTCTTCGAATGTTCGACAAAGTCATATCCCGGCTCGGATCCACACTCCTGGGAGGTGTGGGTGAAAAGTAGCGGCGCGGTATGCAACAGTAATTTATTGACGCCACATGATTGGGACTCATGCATAACGCCAGTGGCGGTATGGTCCATTGGCTCGACAGGTAGGACAAAAATCAAAACTACATATGTATGTACAGGGTTATCCATTTTGCGATTTCGAAAATAAACGTTAATAAAATGCATTTAAAATCATTTGTTTTCATGAAATTCCTTTTATATTATACGAGGGTCGGCTGACTTTTTGGCAACCTAAGGAGTTAGAGATGACACATCATCTCGTTACTGATAATACTAATTGCGGGACTCATTATTAGTATAAATAATACAACTATTTTTTATTAGATTCATTAAAATGTCATTCCTGAAACAAGCAAAAACTCTATGTCAGTGGTAATTGGAAATTCTCGAAATTTGGAGCACCACGTTGTGATTAAAATCCTTGTAAAAAAGGAATTACGCCGAAAAAAAACTTTAAAGATATGTAATTGGTTCAACAGGACTCTGCCCCTTCATGTACTCGGCTGTTTCAACAGGGAAGAGAGACCTGTGAAGATAACCCCTGCCCGGGGCGCCCAGTGTCGGTCGTGACCGAAGAAAATGTTCAGAAAGTCGAAAAATTAGTACTGGCTGAAGGATTACTGATTAACAAAGAATGAGCTGGAGAGATTTTGCATGAAAAAAATTAGTACACGTTGGGTACCGTGAATGCTCATGCCGCTCGACAAGCAGTGTTGTAAAGATTTTTTGGAGTTGGGCCAAGATGATTTGGATGAAATTCGCAACTGCATTGTAGCAGTTAATGAACCCGAGTCCAAACGGGAGTCGATGCAGTAAATAAAAAAAGGCAAAGGCCACCAAAAAAAAAATCATCATCGAAGACTATGGCTACCATTTTCTGGTATAGCGAGGGAATATTACAATATTAATAAATTACTTGCCAAAGGGAACTACAATGAACAGACAGTACAAAGCTAATTTGTTGAGGCGGTCGTACAGAAGAGATGTGGCAAGTTAGCGAGCGGAGTGTTTCTTCAAAATAAATCAGCCATTCACATCGCTCGGGTTGAGAGGGATGCCTTAAAAGCTACTGGATTTGCAGAAATTGACCAGTGAGGACCTGGCTCCCAGTGAGCTTTTCCTTTTTCGTTCGAAGATTTTCAGATGACAGCGAGGCGAGATGAAAGCGGGCGTTGAAAACCATTTTGAAGAGAAATCTAAAGAATATCCTTACAGTGGTATAAAGACATGGTATTCACGATGTGATAAGTGTATTTCACTTAAGGTAGACTATACTGAAAGTTTAAAAACGTAAAACTATACATTTGTTTCATTAAGTACTTTACGTCGCGAAGAAGTCAGCAGCTCCTCGTATGTGAAACATTACATCGAGCGGTAGCTCAGACAAAACTTGATAAATGTTAGTTTTCAAGTGCTCAAGAGTTAAAGATTAATCCGCATAAATACAGACGTTTGTCCAGTCCCACAAAAAAAGAGTGCAACGGTGTGAAATCGCACGATCCCGGTGTCCAATTGACATCACCGGGAAATTTGTCTCGCATTAAAGCCACAGTTGCACGCGTTGTGTGGCCTGTGGCACCATCTTGTTGTAACCACTTATCATCCAAGTTGTGCTCTTCAATTGCAGGACAAAAATATTTAGTTATCATACGACCATAACACTACGAATTGACAGTCACAGTCTCGCCGTTGTCGTTTTCAAAGAAATATTACACCTCCGGCCTAAAGAGCCTACCAAACAATGGCCTGTCTTTAATTATTTGAGTATTTGGCTTGTTTACGTATCTTCGAAGTGAGAACTGAACCTCTACTTTGAAAATAATCTTGCTCTTGCGAACGTCGAGAAATAGATACATTCTGACCTTCGGCTCCACTTTCACTTCTTCTTCTTTATTGGCGTTGGCAACGTTTACGCGATTATAGCCGAATCAATTATAGCCCGCCATTCCTCTCTTCTTTTCGCTGTTTGGCGCCCAGGTCGCTCTCCACCTGATCCTTCCAACGGAGTGGAAGTCTTCCACCAGCGGGTACTTCATTGAATATTTTCAAAGCTGGAGTGATTTCATCCATTCGGACGACGTGACCTATCCAGCGTAGCCACTGTCTCTTCATTCGCTGAACTATGTCAATATCGTCGTATAGCTCGTACAGCTCATTGTTCCATCGTCTACGATATTCGCCGCTGCCAATGCGCAAAGGACCATAAATCGTTCGCAAAACTTTTTTCTCTTAGAGCCGACTCATCAGATGTTGACATCGTTCACGCTTCTGCGCCATATAGTAGGACGGGTATGATGAGCGACTTTTAGGGTTTTTGGTTCGCCGAGAGAGGACTTTACTTTTCAATTATCTACTTAGTCCAAAGTAGCACCTGTTAGCAAGAGTGATTCTGCGTTGGATTTCAAGGCTGACATTGTTGTTGGTGTTAATAGTGGTTCCAAGATAGACGAAGCAATCAACGACTTCAAAATTATGACTGTCAGCAGTGACGTGGGAGCCGAGTCGCGAATGCGATGACTGTTTGTGTGATTACAGGAGATATTTCATCTTGCCCTAATTCCCTACCAAACCCATTTCCTTCTCTTTTTTATCAAGTCTAGAGAGCTCACGGCGCGGTTGTTGAGGCCAATAATGTCGATATCATCGGCGTACGCCAGCAGCTGTATACTCTTATAGAAGATTTTACCTTCCCTATTCAGCTCGGCAGCTCGTATTATTTTCTCCAGCAATAAATTAAAGAAGTCACACGATTGGGGATCACCCTGTCACTTTCACTTACAGTAGCGATATTTGAGGTGGAGCGGGCAAAACGACGATGCACGGATCTTACAATATCTGTAACCGATTCAGTCTTCTTTAAAATTTTACCAGTTGCTTGAGTAGTGCCCCTCTCAAAGCACGAAACATGAGTTGCACGGTTGTCCTTCGATCCATTTTCTTAAATGCCTGACTTTTAATTAAAACAAAACATATTTGGTTTGACATTTAAATTTTACAGATGTCAAAATACAACCCCATACATTTGAAATCACGAAATGGATAATCCTATATACACATATTTACGCAAATATATGTATGTATGTTGATACAATTTTTCACATGAAATAATCGCTTGCAAATTAATTTGCACTGCAATGTCAGGAATTTTTAAATTTATAATCCACTTTGTTAAGCACACATACGAGTACATACATACTTATGTATTTATATACATATTTACACTTTTTATACGCGCACTTCACAGGACAATTTCTACCGCAACATGTAGGCGTACCGGTGGGTGGCAAACAAGGCGCTAAATATTATATGCTCGAGATACACTACGACAATCCGCACGCACAGCAAAGTAAGTTAATTTAGTGAGCGAAGCTGACGAGCCTTTTCAAATGCTACAAATTTCACCTACATACATATATTACATATACATACTGTATTCGTCTCTCCCTTACAGTGGTCGATCATTCGGGCTTTCGTATACATTACACGAGTCGTTTGCGTCCCAACGATGCCGGCATAATGATATCCGGTGTCTCAGTTTCGGACACACAACTAATACCGCCCGGTCAGAAACTGTATCGTAATATTGGCATCTGTGGACCATCTTGCTCAAATGTGGTAAGTTCACATTACAGCCTCCGGTCAAGTGTTGCTCATATTATACGTGTATTAATTTATTTATCTCTACACGCTGTCCATCAGATGTTTCCAGCGGACGGTATTAAAATCATCTCCGGCACATTACACTCTCACCACGCTGGCCGCAAAATGACACTGCGGCATGTACGCGACGGCAAGGAGTTGGAACGCATTATTGAGGATGATAATTATGATTACAACTATCAACAGGTGCGTCAGTTGGAACGCGAACGTGTTGTCCTGCCGGGCGATTACATTATTACGGACTGCGCTTATGAGGTATGTAAGTCCAGGCTGACCGATATTGTGTAATTGAAGTGTGTAAATGCAAACTTTGCCTATTTATTACAATATATGCTACCGCTTATTTGCTCCCACAGACATTAAGCCGCAAGCATCCGACCTTCGGTGGCTACTCAACCAAACAGGAGATGTGTCTGTCTTTTATCACCTATTATCCGCGCATTGAGTTGGCTGGCTGTTATAGCATGACGCCGGTGCGGGAATTTTTCGAAACATTTAACGTTCATCAATTCTACTCGCTCAACATGACAGATGTGGAGAATTTATTCCTTTACAATGGGTACGTGTCTACCCGTCGAAAAGTTGTTAATGTGAAAAGTTTTGTGCTGTTTATTAAATTGTTTACAAACATTTCGTTTCAGTAATGTCTTGGACTATATACCGAATACGATTTATGCCAAAACGAAGAAGAATCGCGCTAATATGACCGATGAGGAGCGACTCTATGAGGAGTCGTTATTGAGTAAGTTCAAATGAGTTGATCAAGAGTTAAGTGTTAAAGGATAGTAGCGCCTCATGAGCTCATGAGGTATAAAATCTACAAATTTGCTCTAGATTTAGCGAGTATAAGTAATTTTATGGGGTGTTTTTTTAGACGTGTGATTTTCAAGAGGAAATAAAACGCATATAATTTAATGTTATGACCAAGAAATTAGGTTTTATTATAAATATAAAGGTTTTCATTATGTTTAAAAAATGATTTTGGTTAAGTGACCACCGCGTCTGGCTCGAATCACTAACTTACACTCGAGAGCTTTCGACCACTTTTTGCATCAATTGGGGCCGTATGTCAGCAAGGACATCTCCGGCTTATCAGCATAGACAAACGACTTCATATAAACCCACAAAAAATATTCCAGCAGTGTTAATTCGCACGATCTTTGAGATCATGCTACAGTCTCACGTCACTGGATAATGTGTTCAGCAAATGTTTCCTTCAATAAATTGATAGTTTCGTTGGCTGTGTGGCATGTAGCACCGTGTTGTTGAAACCAAAGGTCGTCAACATCAATCTCCTTCAAGTTAGGAGCGAAAAAGTGGCTTTACTGTGTTCCCCATTGATTGTAACATTAAGGTCGGCTTAGTTTTTGAAAAAAATATGGACTAATGATTCCTTCTTAGCATTGCATACTACCAACATCTAAAACTTATAGAAAATTAATTTAAACAAAAAACAACGTCAAGCGAAATCGGCCGTGGTCGAAACGCGGTGAGCCGGCGGAAACGGTGGCCAGGCCAGGATTGACGGCCACAAAGGTTTTGCTGTGTGTTTGGTGGGATTGGCAAGGAATCATCTACTACGAGCTGCTCCCCTATGGCCACACGATCATTTCGGCCCTCTACTGCCAACAACTGGACCGCTTGAAGGCAACACTCATCCAGAAGAGGCCATCTTTGATCAACATAGGCCGAATTGTGTTCCATCAGGACAACACCAGGCCAGACACGTCTTTGGTGACGCGATTCAAAATATTTTGAAAAATCAATAAAAAAAAAAAAGCCGAACGAACTTTATACTTGACCTAATATTATTTAATTTAAAAATTCTTCTTTTATATAAATTAATTCTGCGTTCACTAGTTTTTAACAATAAATTTATTTGTTTAATTTTTTATACTAAATATACTAAATTAAGGTTGAAATTAATAAATAAATAAATTTATTTATTTTTCCCCATAGATAAACTAATAATTTCGGATCCCGTCGAATTTCATGATCGCACATTTTTATCACATCTCAAGCAGTTGCCTTGGTCTGAGCCGCTTTTTACGAAACGCGTCGAGCAGACTATGATCACGGGCAAGCACATGACCTTCTGTAGGGTGTCGAATGTTTCTGTGTCAATTGTAAGTATGAAAGAGCAAATTAAATTTTATGAAAATATGAAGCTTGAGATCTCCATATAGTTGTTGTGTATTGAATTGAAACAATTTTGGAATCAAATGAATATCGGGAAAATCTAATAAAAAATTGTGAAGAGAAAATATCAAAAAAAAATAAAAATTGTTGTATAGACCTGGAAAGCGATCTTTCAACTTAACCAAGCTACAGTTTGAATTAATTGTTTAACTAACTTCGTATTTCCGAAACTAAGCGATACGCAGAGAAGTGAAAATGGAACACGGAAACTTCATTGAATTCTCTACAAGTTCTAGATTTTTTATTTTATTTTGTAACATTTTTATGACTTTCCTTCTCACATTATTGTGAGAAACCCGTAGAAAATGACCTTTTGGACCTTTTTTAATTAAAAAAATTTCATCTCTTCCACAGCCTTCCGAGATTATTCGTTATCCAAACTTTACAACTTTCGTTAAGGAGCCCAGCATATGTCCATTCCAATTGCTAATAGATAGTGCGCCACTAAGTAAGGCCACAAGGAGTCTGCTTGGAGGAAATTATCTCTCATTAATTTCGTCGTTTATAGTTCTACTTTCAAGCTATTTATGTTAACTCTAAGCTAATTTCATTTAATATTTTTAATTTTTTTTAATTTAATTTTTTTTTATTTTAATTTTTTTTATTTTAATTTTTTTTATTTTAATTTTTTTTATTTTATTTTTTTTTTATTCTATTTTTTTTAAATTAATTTTTTTTTTAATTTTTTTTATTTCAACTTTTTTTTTAATTTTTTTTTTAATTTTTTTTTTTTTTATTCTATTTTTTGTTTTTAAATTAATTTTTTTTAAATTTTTTTTATATTAATTTTTCTATTCAAATTTTTTTTATTTTAATTTTTGTTTATTTCAATTTTTTTTTCAATTATATTTTAAATATAATTTATGTAATTATTGTAGTATTAATTACTTAAACTATGTGGTAATTGTATTTATTTATTTATTCCTTTTTAACCTCAAAATATATGAAAATATATGTACACATATATATATGTAAATTTTTAGACACATAAGTGGAGAAGAAAATTTATGATGGCATCAATTTTTAATGAATTTTTGTATATTTAATATGAAAGTGAACTTAATTATTAAACTTTAACCGTTAAATATACGTAGTCATATTTGTTAAGTAAAATTGGAAAAAAAACAACAAACTTTGAAATAAATATAAAAGTCATAAGTTATGTAGGTATGTATATCAGCACTACTTGAAAGTCCTTATGTAAGTTTTACTCATAATTTTAATCAATGTCCCAATAATTTAAGTATGTAGTGTAAGATTCTATAATTAATCTTAGTTAACACAATCCAAAGAACTAGTATTAAAAGTTTAATAGCAACCATGTAATATCAGACTATAGTTATTTTAAGAAATACATTAGTATACCTATGTATTTGTACATATGTTTATGCTAAATCGATATGTATCAATAAACTTTTGACTGTAGAAATTAAACTCGATTTTTCTTTTCTAATAATTTTGATTTTTAAATTTCGTAAAGAAATCGAAAAAAAACTGTCAACTCATTAAAAAGTCGAGGATCTATCGAGTATTCCAACCAACCACTAACACAGATCAAACTGGGTCTGAAAAGGTTTTTGAAGTAATTTTTGATCACTTTTTGGCATACTCGTATATCGTGCGGTATCTCAGCCATAGCTTGATAAATTTTGGTTTTCAAGTGCTCAAGTGTTAAATTTTCTATAACTTTTGGATGTTGGTCGCACTGGGATTTGAACCCGGGCTTTCCGAACGCAGTACGCAATGCTTACCACTCGGCCACCGTGGTCTCTCTTCAATTTTTTCAAAATTCTCAGAACCCCAAATGCGACAGTTTTGCTAATTTACGTATCTTCCGAGTGAGAAATGTGCCTCGTTCTACGATGAATAGTATTTTGTTCGAAAAATTTGAAGGACACATGTCCCAGTATAATTTCTTGCCCAAGACAGTTTGAGAAGTCATGGCTTAGATCATCAACCAGCATCACTTAATACTTAGCTATTAATTATACGGCCGCATTAGCCGATTGGTCGGCAGTGCAAAATATTGTGGTTCAATCTTGTTCAGTGTTTGCTTTCGTTTATTAATATATAATGGAGAGGGGAGCTGAAAAAAATCGCATTTTTTTTTACGATGGACCCAGCATTACCAACCTCATGCCCAACCAACTGAAGGATTATTATTATAGATGAGTTTATCCGCATCTTTTTAGTCGGTGACAGCCACATTGGCAAAAGGAACGTAATTTATGACCAGCCGGACGATTGTCCTACAAGTTGCCAGCAACTTTTCTTTACATTTACAACAGGTGCTGTAGGACACTGACTTGCAATTTTATTCCGGCTCTGTACTCCTGCTCCTTAGTAACAGTCGTGGTCGAGTTCAGAGTGCAAATAACGGAGATTCGGAATTGTGATTAGGAAAAATATCTGAATAAGAACTTTAGTTGTTGTTGTTGTTGTAGCGGTGCACTAACCCTGCTTAGGAGCAGGAAATGGACTGTCTCGATGAGTTTACTACAATTATTCAGATGTAAATTGCACAAGTATTACGCGGTACTCTCGAGTCAGTTAGAGCTCTTCGTCTGCAATAGGTGGTGGTTTGACTCCGAGAACGTCATTCGCTGGAAGTGAGTTCAGGACGGTGTTGAACGAGTCTCTGTGAATAGCGTTTAATGCCTGTCGGTAAGCCATTCTCTCCAGCGGTTTTTGTTGGTGGTGCTGAATGCAGTCCTTAATCGATCGAGTACTCCCTTTTTGATGTGACTGGGTGGTGGTTCGGTTTCTAGTGTCTCCCTACGGTAGCATCCAAACAGGAATTACTTGTACACCAAAGCATTATGCTCCTTAACCTGTAGCATAGATGCTTCGCTGTGCAAGTGATGCTCTGGCGACATCAGGAAGTTTCCTGTCGCGGTGTTTTGTCAAGCCTGTAGCTTCTTCAACTGCTTCTCGTTCGTCCCCGGTGCATTGGGGCAGCATAGTTAACGACCGGCCGGTCAATTGCTTTGTAGGTTGCCAGCAAGGTTTCTTTTCTAGTGATTTGTTGCGGCTCTGGAGTTTTATCGCAATTGCGGTCGTATGTGGAGCGAATGAGTACAGAGTGTCAAATGTAACTCTGAGTAATTTATTTATGGTTGGAATTTTGATGACATCAACCTTCAGATCAAATTCGAGCCTGCATTCCTTCGTCCAGTTTGCAAATGTCGGTTGCATTTTTTTTGTGAAAAAGTGGGATAGGTCATCGAGATAGCCGTGCACTTTCGAACAAAGATCATCAATATCCTGGCCAGACGCCAATATCGTGCAATAATCGGCAAACGAAGTTAGGGAAACTCCGTCTGGTGGGGGATGGAGCTTCGAGAAATAGAAGTTGAACAGTAATGAGGAGAGGACACCACCTTGCGTAACCTTGCTTAGTTTTGATATTTGGCCTCGACCACTCAGGTAGTTCATAATTCCTCCTCTTCAACCCCGGCGGTTATGAGGATTCCTCAATGTCCGATAATAGCACTGAATGGTTGACGGTGTCAAAAGCTTTTGGCAAATCCAGTGCTACCAGGACAGTTCCGGTTTTGGTTAAGACCATTGACTACCTTGTTGTTTATGAAGGAGGATTAAAGCAGGCGATGAATTCAGAGATTAAAGGGGTAAAGTCACTGTAGGATCTTGGAAAACACAATTTTTTTTCACCGCTTTCACAAAAATTAATTAAAAAATAAATCCGTACGTACTTTGTAGATCATAAAACTGTTTGCTTTTCTGTTCTAGATCTTATTCTTTAGACGAATTCGGTCCTCCCGTGGACGCCTTTTAAAAAAAACATGAATTAAATAATGGACTTTTTATCAACCCCATTTTGTAACAAAATAATAATTAAAGAATATTTTTTTTTTTTACTTAAATATATGTTCAATGAAATGGTTAAATAGAAATTTTATTCCTTTTCGCATATTCCTACGATAAATTTTTAAAAATTAGTCTATTTTTCAGCGTCTAGAGTGGCTTTACCCCTTAAGGTTCAATTTTAAAAATCCCTTCGGAGATGTCTGGAGATTGATGCTGCCCGTAGTGTAGAATTTTAATTTAGCTTTTTGTGTTATATCTTACAATAATAAAATTAATTTTTTAAAACAAAAAAACATATCCTTACGCCTCTTAAATTATTTTAAATTTTTTTATTTGTATTTTATTCAAATGATTTGGTATTTTTATTTTGTTTTTGCTTATTACAATCGTACACTGATTTCGTTTTCAACTTCGCAACTCACATAGATGCACTTATGTTGGTTCGTATGTATGTATGTAGGTATATATGTATATATGTATGTATGTATGTAGGCATTTTATTGCAATTCATTACATTATTATAGGTATTTTACAACCAGCGATTCATCAACATTAGCGCATAACCTCTTCTAATTTTTTGTGAACTTGAAAAAAATATATGTATGTATGTATGTAATGTGAAAAAATGGCTTTAAAGAAAATCTACAACTAATTATATGAAGAACGGTGTCTAATGGAAATCATTACAATGTAATATCATAATTAATAGTTAATTTGAAAGTAAATTACTTTGTATGTACATACTTTTGTAGGTAAATATTTTTTATACCACTACAAATCAATTTGAAAATAGTACTCGTACAAAACAAACGAATGTAACAAAATGATCGTGCAACTGTGAGTTTCGAACAAAAAAAAATATGAAACAGATTTTGAATAATTCTGATTAGCAGCGACTACTTACAAAAACATACAACATACTTATGGGTATCTAAATTAATAGCATCCATGTATGTACTTAGTTTTCTAAAAAGGTTGGCATACTAGGTTAGAATTTATTTTTTTGTTTTTGCGTTTAAAACGATTTCATAAAGTTATACACATATAACATTACTAAGCATAATTAATAGTAATTATAATATATATAATATATATTTACTTTTATGTTTTGATTAGGATATATGTCTGTATAAAGAAAAACATAACCGAAGACTATTATTTCCAGAGTCACGCCAAATGAGGAATCCAAAATGACACTAGGCATTCAAAAATTATTTTTACCAAGGCGGATGTTTTATTGTATAACACCAGCACTCCATTAAATGTTTTTATTGCTCGCTAATTAAACATTATCGTTACATTTTCAAAGTGATCTACGTGTAAGACAAATCTATGCCCACGGCCAATGACTCGCTCAAATTAAACTAAAAAATAATAATAATAATAATGATGACATAATTAATATTGCATAAAAAATAAAACAAATTAAAGTGTAAATATTAAAGGAAATTAATCTTAATTACAAGACAAAGTTAGGACAAAGCCATTAAATATTTTTTGCACAGGACACTGCACGACAAAAAAAAACATTAACGATTTAAAATACAACTAATTACTGAGCCATCGATAGCACTAAGGTTCAGTGTTAGCAAAATTAGTTTTTAAATCATTAACGCCGCTAAGAACAACAATATTATTATTTAAAATTAAGCAAATATGCTAGCAACACATACAGATGTATGTATGTACACGTATGTAAATCAAGCAATTGAAATAATACAAAATTGTATGTAAAAATTGACACTCGCAAATTAGTAAATGATTGAAGTAATCCAAAATATATAATTTTATCAGAATGTTTTGTGTGTATTTGTAAAATGTAGATGTAGATTGTTTATTTCGAAATGGTTAAGGATGCTGCTGCTGTGTAGTTTTGTATTAAAGATTTTACAAAAAAAAAAAACAAAATGTAGTAAAATACTGATAGCTGTTGTGTTTGTAGTTATTTAAATTTTTTTCTTTAGCAAATTGTTTATATTTGTTTGTATCTGTGTGTGTAAGTGTGTGTAAGTGTTTGTAGTTGTAGTTTTGTTGTTATTGTTGTTGATGTACTCAATAGTTGAATTTACTCAATAGTTATAATTTGCGGTGGTTTTGCTACGTTTGTTGTTGCTATTGTAGTCGCAGCTGCCAATGGCGCAGCCGTTAACGATGTTGATGTTGTTGCCAGAGGGGCAAACGTTGTATTTGCTGTTGCTGCTCCTACAGTTGCTGTTGTAGTTGTTGTTGTTATTGTTGTTGTTGTTGTTCTTTGCTCGTGTATCGACGTAATACCCGTTGTCGATTGGTTGTCGCTTGTTTTTTGCAGTGTCTGTGCGGCTAATTGTCACTTTGTCGTTGTCGGTGACTCACCAACACGCTGATAGCGCGGCTTGTTGCGTGTGAATGGCAGATACTTGTACTTAATCATATGCTGCAAATAAGGAAAACAAACAAACAAAACAATCAGATTTCATATACACATATGTACATATGTATGTATGTCGCAATGTATGTATGTATGTATGTATGTATGTATATGTAGCTTACCTTAATTTGTCGCTTCATTGTTATGCAAAAGAGTGTAATGAAGTACATGACAAGTATTGGCCAGAAGACGGGCACATTGAAGAAGTCGAAAAATGTACAAATCAGACCTATCAAAGTACTTTTCGTGATCGATAACCAAAATTTGAATTCCGGTAAGCGGCGTATAAACGGTCGGAACTCCTCGTTACTACGTGTTGGCAAATTGGGACCATCTTCTAATATTCAATTTATTGAAAAAGATATTAAAAAGAAAAATGAAATGAATTTAATAAATGAATAAAATCGGATTTAACATAATTCATTTATATACTTAAATTCACATGCGTTTAGTCTACATCATATAGTAATGTATACAACTAGTAATACGTATTCCTAAACTATTAAAGCTGAATGCCATTTAGTACCAAATCGCTAGACAAATCAACAATTGTCTTGTTAATGCATACGTAGACAGCGCAAAAATCAATAACATACACATCAGCAACGGATTGTTTTAAATACATCCCCTTTGACGACCTAACAATCTTTCCACTTGCATACAACAACATTTTCACTATGGTTATAACAAACTTAATAGTTTTTGACAAGTTCAATTACTTATGTATGTATGTACCACTTGTCATCGCGAATTTAGTTGCGGAGGAAAATATTCAAATACTAATCCACTAAAATTTTTTCACTTACCATCATTATCGTAGGGATCAAATTCTGGATCAATTTTCGGTGTTAAAAATGCAATAAACAAATTTAAATGGTATATTCCCAGCGCATAGCATACTATATACCAGCCTTGGTTAATAAAGATGCGTAGCAGGAAGAGCAATACAAGCACAGCCGCACCTACCCAACGCATTCTAGTATGTGGCGTCCAACGATCCAGCGTTGATTGGTACATCTAAACAAAAATTTTGTTTATTTAAAACCATAATAAGCTGTGGATTTGTATACGTACTAAGTATTTCAGTATTCAGTACTCACTTGTGATAGGCGTACGAAGAAAAGCTTCACACCACCACTAGAAGGCGTACTACTTGTTTCTTCATTCATCATTGTTGTTGATTTGTGGTAGCAGCAGCGCAGCCACTATCTATTACAGAAATCGTGCAATTCCTTTAAAGTTCCTCTATCCAAACAGCTTACCGAACTAAATTGTTTGTCGAAAAAACACCTTACTCTTCTGCAGTAGTTTCAAAATATAAAATACTCGTTGATAAAATAAAATAGAAAGATAAACCAAAAAATCACGTAAAAGTGTGCACCAGATTTCCAACGTCGGCCAGTCGTAGTGTATGCATTCAAGACAGCGCGAATCCACAAAATTTAACCCCTTCGGCCCTTCGATCTGCAATAGTTGTGCACTTTTCTATTTCTTCATTTTTCGTCACCTCGCCTGACACTTTTCTTATTCTTCCACACAGCCACCACTGCAAGTAGAGCCCAATCCGTCGTACACCGTCTCCTTGCACCCTTTTATTTTATGTTCTTCTTCGCTTTTCTATTAAATGACGTTCGCCTTTTTTTCTACTCGTGTCTCATTCAACACGGTTTTTAGTAATGCAAATTATGTGATAAAGCTTTTATATTCCTTTAACAATACAATTTTCACACATGTGAAATTGTTAATGACTTTATCATTGGCTTTGATAAAGCCGCTGGTAAAAATTCTATTAGAATTACACAGTTTTCTTGAAATTTTTCCTAACTCACATACACGTCACTAAGGCAGAATGACAGTTGATAAATGAAAGCGTTGCCAATCACATTGGCGAGGATGTAGGGATGCCAGCGCCGAATATATATTCAGGTTTGTCTTGACTTAAGATAAATAAATTATAAACTAATTTATATATTACATATATTATTTTTATGAAAAATCAATATAAAACAACGAAACGAATTAATTAGAGGCAAACGAGACGAGGTGTCTAAAAATAATTATATATGAGGTAATGATGGCGGCCACGGTAGCCGAATGGTTAGCATTGCGTATTGCCTTTTTGCATTTCGAAAGGTTCGTATTCAAATCCTGGTGCCGTACTAACATCCAAAAAGTTATAGAAAATTAATTTAAATAAATAATTAAGCTAAATTTTCTAATTGCGGTCGCCCCTCGGCAGGGAACGTCAATTCCTCCGTATATATTTCTGGCACAAGATAAAGTTCCTCATAAAAACCCGTTAGCCGTTCGGAGGCGGCTTAGTATAAACTATAGGTCCCTCCATTTGTTGGAAAATTATCAAGACGCAAAAATCACAAATTGGAGGATGAGCTCCGTCGAAAATCGCTTCGGCGGTTACAATGACGTAATGAAATTCTCGACTTGTTATGATGTTGTTGTTGTTGGAGTAGCGGCACTCAACTTATTATTAATAATCCTCGGTTTATTTGCAATGTACAATACGATATTATCTTGTTAAATCTTTTACCTCTGAAATCAAACAATTTTGACATCATAAACTACAAAAGATAACACAAGTGTTGTTGTTGTAGCGGCAGGAAAATAACTTGCACTTTCAAAAAGGAAATATGAAAATGTGTGTGGTTGGCAACGCAATCAATGCAGCCATTTGGAACTAGTAAATTAAAAAATATGAAAACAAATTAGAGTTTAATAAATTCGTGCAAATGTTCTCATATTAGAAACATTTGGCGCGTGTGAATAATTGTAAAACGAAAACTAACTTTTTGGCAAGTCTTCTTGTAAGATACATATTAAAGTAGAAATTAAAATATAAAATGTTGAGCAAAATAATTAACTGTTGCCCCTTTGCTAATCGCTTTACACGCGGGGAGACACATATTTTGGACATCTTTAGTTGTTTTATAGGCTATTTATGTATGCATGTACTCGTACCACTTTATTTGTTTTTTAATTGACCGTAATTAATTTTTTTTTTAATTCCACATTGCTTATAACGTATGTATGTATATTCACATTTCAAGGCGCTTTTTATTTGAAAATATATACTTGAAAATGTATTTATGTATATACATACATATGTATATTTTATTTCGACTCATAATGAATGCAATAATTTTATGATCCCACTTAAATTGCTTTTAAGCATTTAATTTAGTTGAGAGTTAGCACAGTTCAGTACATCTAAGCGATTGAAGTACAAAGCAAGAAACTTTATTTATTATTCTTTTATCTACTTTGCGAATTTGGGTGTTATTTTCCAGTGGTACTTCCTTTAAAAAAGTATGAGTTCTGCTGTTAATTCAAATAAAGAGCAAGAAATTAAAGAAGATGGTAAAGAGTCAGATTCAAAAGTCGATAACACGTTCACCATTGAAAATGACAATGTAGCAACGACGATTGAGTCAAAAAACTCGATATTACATGAAAAAATATTCAAACCTGCAGATTCGTATTTAACTGAACTTCTTCAAAATGTGCACATACAAACTTTATATAATATATTCGTCGTTGCGGCTTTTTATATATTGACCTACACAATATGTCACGATTATTTTACGGAGGCAAAGTGAGTAAAAGTAAATCTTTAATTTAAGTAGTAGAGTAAGTAGACTAAGTAATGAGGGTCCCACAATTTTAGTAGATAGTGTAACAAGGTGCGGTCATGCTTCTGGGTATTGCAGGACTGTATGCACCCTGGAAGTGTAAGCTACTCTTGTGGCGCATTGGATCATGGCTAAAAGGGAGGAAGCTAATTGCAACGTCTGTTCACCAGAGCTCCTGCTACAAGAGGGTGTCAGTTTTGAAGCAAGCGGCTCGTTATATTGTATGTATTTCTGACATGGAATAAAGCTCCAAATGTGTTAAAGAAGCAAAACTTATGGGTTTGTAGGTAATTTCGTTTCCATCGGTGGAAACTGAGGGCGAGGCATCAAAGGCGAACAAACGACTATCGCCTTGTTGTTGACTCGAGTATAATCAAGTGGTAACTACGCCAGTAAAGAATACATCTAAAGCCCTCCAAAGTTATACTGTAAATACAATAGATCTAAGATTAAGTTCACACCATTGTAACCGTTGGCATAGATCGAAACCTTGTATCCATTCATTACACCTACATTTTCTACAAATCATGAATATGTTTCCATTAAAGTCTCCTTTCCTCATCTTCAAGCCCAAACGGTTGTGCCATATTCTATATAGGTACATACATATGTGGTTGTGCTTGTGAGTGTAACTTTATTTGTATTTGATTCCAGAATATATCTTGGTTGGCGCACAATTGTGCAGGGCTTTCGTGGCCTACCATATGCGCTTGGCTGTTGGTTTCTAATACATTTCATGGCGCTGCTGGTCTATTTCGGCGTCTGCTTATGGTCGAAAACACACACTTTTGGAGTGAAAGGTACATTTTTTTTTTTTTTTTTGGAAAATAAATTAAAAAAATGTTATTAGATTTATTTATTTGTATTTCACAGGCGCTTTCCGTTTGTGTCTAAATGCAGCCTTCCTAACACTCTACATCACAACTCTGCTCGTAACTTTTTCCTTATGCGCACTCTGCACGCTACACTATCAGTTTCGCTTGGGCTGTGGCTTGGCTCTACTTATGGAAAGCACACGTCTCATTATGAAAATGCACGCATTCGTACGCTCAACAATTGGCCAAACAGCCGATCCAACGGCAACGTCTAACGCTCCTTTAACTGTGGCGGATCTATCTCATTACATTTACTTTTTATTTGCGCCAGTTTTGGTATATCGCACCTCATATCCGCGCAATACTACGCCAATACGTTGGAGTTTTGTGGGAGCGCGTATTTTTGAAATTTTATTTTGTTGCTTTTATTGTACTTTTTTCTATGAACAATTTATTGGACCTTATTATAGGCAATTTGGCGCTACACCGCTACAATGGTCCTATGTCATAGAATGTTTTCATCGCATGATTTTACCTTCGACCATGTGCTTGGTAATCTTCATTTACATGTTACTGTATTCGATACAAAATCTCTTTGCTGAGCTTATGCACTTCAGTGATCGGCGATTCTTCACAAATTGGTGGACTGCAACCAATTATCGAGAGTTCTTCATCAAGTGGAATTGTTTGGTGCAGGATTGGTTGTATGAGTATGTCTACAAGGATTGCTTCAACTATGTGTGCTCCAATCGGTTATTCTGTTCATTTACAGTTATTACGATTTCCGCTGTAATGCATGAAATCATCATTAGCTTGTCGGTACAATTGTTTTTACCCATTAATTATATTTGTTTTGGTGTTATTAGTTTTATAATTATGTATATACCCTTACACGGTCGAATCGGCAATATGATTTTATGGTTTTTTATTCTAGTCGGTATGTCAGTACAGTTCTGTCTTTATAGTATGGAGTTTTTTGCGAAAGTTAATTGTCCAAAGAGTTTGAATAGTAGTTTTGTGGAGACTCTTGTGCCGCACATATGGACGTGTATACAAATTCGAAACTAAAGTGTTTATAAAATAATATTATTAGTATAAAGTTTAATATTCAAACAATTGCATAGCCTTAAAGAAAGTTACAACGTTTTGTAAAATGTTCTAAATGTACATACATACATATGTTTTTATAAATGCTGACCAGTGTAAGGTCAGAAAAAATCAAACAAAACATTTTTTCATTCTCCCAATACAACATTAATGTTTATGCGTGCAACCCTGAGTAGCCGCCATAACATCCACCTAGAGGTGTCGCTGCTGTCTTTTGTTCTAATATACGTAACATTTCAAATTTATGGGAAGAGTCCATTTAACCCCGTTTAGGAAATCTTTAAAAGACCGGTCTTAGCCCATTTTTTTTATTTAACAACAACATCTCAGCACCTCCACCGACCCCCGTTCCCGAATTCAAGAGGAATTCCTGCGTCAAATTAACGCCGTCACGAAACAATTAAGTAAAGCACATTTGACTGTGCTTCTGCTTACTCTTCTTGGCATCACGTATGCGCTCTTTTCTTCTCTTCGACGTTCGGCGCTATTCGGTGACACCAAGCGAAGCCGAGTTTTTCTCCACTTGATATTTTTTTCTTTTTATACGTCTTCCGTCGCTGGCCGAATGCTAAGTAGCTTTCCTTGACTATTTAGCCAGGCCTTAAACTCGGCCGTTAAACTATTCGATGATAATGTAAGTAAGAAATACCAAAATTGCACTATCTCGGTGCAAATTGTACTGAGTTTTTACCTCGCCGAAGGCGTTTCAATTAAAATGGACAACAATTGTTACTATTCATCAGCTCAGCGAACAGGATTAACATCTACTTTGAAAAGCACTGGCAAATCTATGGTATTTGTAACTTTGTTGTCCTTCAAGTTCTTAAAGCAAAGCTACTTTTGGTATCTTTTCGTAAGCTCTACTATAGTTTTATTCCGTTTTGACAGTTCAAATATAAAAGCCTCTTCGAACGCCATGACCTGGTCAGCGTAGCGCTGTCTCTTAACGTACTGAACTTTGACAGTATCACGTTCTTAAAACTTTTCTCGCGAAAACTCCAAGCGCGGTGTCATTTGTTGACGTGATCGTACAAGCTTCTGCACCCAACGTATAGCAAGACGGGAACAATATGACCGGTAGAGTTTGGTTTTTTTCCCCTCGAAAAAGGTGGTGTGTGTCGATCCTTCTTTCACAGGCCTTGCCCAGATGGTTAACCAGATCTACACCCACACTGATAAGTTCCGACCGTTGATGGTGAGCTTTTTTATCTTTCAAGCAGTAGATAAGATCTTATATGCGATATTGAGAAGGCTTTTTCCACGAAGATTGGTTCTAACAATCAGGCATTCACTCATCCACCCAAATATTGTAAGGACTTAGATCAATGTGCTCTATCAAGTCTTCGGTGTCATATTTAAAAAGCATAAACTCAAAAGGTATGCCACATGACCACCACTATCGGAAGTTTGAAATACCAAACCCAGTTCAGTTCTCTTATATCGAGTTGCTGATGAGTACCCTCGGAGAGTAGGAGTGCAAGACGAGTAGAAAACCGTGAGGCTGTCTGTTTTCGAAAGCTGGCTTTCACCGTATGACTCAGGGAAGGAACCTGCAACCTGTGGGGGAAGTTAAAAGATCAAAGGATCTGATTCGCCTAGACCGGTTCACCATCAATTCAACAATGGGCAAACTAACTGGACACTGTTTAATAGAACTTCAAGGTAGGAGAATGATATACTTTACCAATGATTTTAGTCGTACTTTGACTGCCTTGATGACCAACGGCTGGTATAGGCAGTATTGTATCGTTCATAAGACACACGAAATGGTTCATATATGTGAGAAGATGAGAAGTACCCCACAGGGGAATGCCAACGGGCTGATCGCTCTGATCAGCAACCGCATTAACTCAACTCATTTCTGTCAATCCAAACCGCCAAAATGGAGATTATCGCCAACAGCCATTTTTTGAGCTCGTTCGGGTCATTCTTATTTATTTTTACCTGATCGACGTGCTATTGTATTCTTAAAGGTAGAGACTTCAACTGTTTATATAAAAAATTTCTAAAAATGTCTCTTTTTTGAATCTCGCAACTACGAGACCCATTAGAAAAGACATACTAGGCCAGAGTGGTTCGGTCAGGAATCTGGAGTTGATTAAAAAAAAAAAAAACATTTTTAATTTTTTTCGAATTCGAATAATTTATTTTAAAATAAGTTAATAATTTATTTAACCTAAACAAAAATTACTTTATATAAAAAGACATAAATTACAGCTTCAAACTCATGTGAACTCTTTTTTTCACGAATTTTTAACATTCGCATTCAAATACATTTTACAATCCGTTATAGATTATATACACGTATGTATGTATGTACATATTTACAAATACAATATATTTATATCGACATATGCTTATAAGATAACGCTTTTTTATTAGTGCCAAAGTCTTATTGCGGTAAGCGTTAACCCCCTGTTTGCAATCTCCACAGCGTATGATAGATGCCACGCAACTTGAGAAGCTCTCTATGTGTACCAAACTCTGCCACTTGGCCATTGTCGAGTACGAATATCACATCGGAATCGATAATAGTGGATAATCTATGAGCAATGCTAATCGTTGTACGTCCTTCACTAGCCGCGTCCAATGCGTCTTGCACAATCTATACACATTTTTGATGAAATATAATACGAATTATGAAAAAAGTTAAAAAAAAAGTAATGTGAATATTTTATAAGCACCTTTTCACTTTCGGCATCAAGCGCTGACGTGGCTTCATCAAGCAGCAGGATCTTCGGATTTCTAACCATAGCGCGAGCAATGGCGATACGCTGCTTTTGACCACCCGACAATTGTGTGCCTTTTTCGCCCATACGTGTCTCATAGCCCTGCGAAGTGAAGGGAATAAATAATTTAATTATATTTTAAATTTTATTATGAATTTGACAATATCAGCTGTTTTGCCTACGTCATAGTAGACATTTTCCTGTTGTGAAACTTACCAATGGCAATGATGCTACAAAATTGTGTATGTTCGCCTTCTTAGCTGCTGCGAATATTTCCTGCTCGGGCACTTGTCGCTTATTGTCACCATAAGCAATATTCTCCTTAATTGATCGATCGAATAGAATGGGTTCTTGCGAAACAATACCCAATTGGCGGCGTAAATTCGAAAGTGATAATTTACGCAAATCAATATCATCGATAGACACCGACCCGCCGTCAACATCATAGAAGCGTTGGAGTAGCTGTATACACGTAGACTTTCCACAACCCGACGAACCGACTAAAGCAACCTTTTGACCTTTCTTCACATTCAGTACTATACTTCTAAGTACCGGTATCACAGCACGTGTAGGATAACTGAATTTGACATCGGTAAAATCGACTTTGCCTTCCGCCGTCCATGGCACAAGCGAGACACCCGGTTTGTCTACGATTTTCGGCTCACGACTTAAAAGTAAGAAGATTTTCTTTGCTGCAGTGATGCCCTTCTGGAAATTCGGCGCAAAAGCCAAGGCATTTGCAATCGAGGCGGTACCCATAATTAAGGCTTGTGATACTCTGATAAAAACAAAGAATATGGATGAGTTAAATTTTGAACTTTAGGCTTACTTTAAATCATCAACACGTTGGTTACTTACTTGAAAACATTACCAAATTCCATGCCTTTGTTTACCACACACCAACCGCCATAATACATACAGGCAGCATACGCGAAAAACATGAGAGATCTGGCCAAACCATAAATAAAGCCACGGAAATGTGTATTATGCTTAGCTTTCTGTAAGGACGAGTCGTAAACAAGTAAACGTTGCTTAATAGATTTGCAAATTATTTGGATTTTTAACAAAAAAAAACACTTACCACCATTGCGGGATTAAGCATAGCCATGTATTGATGGTAGAACATCTCTTCACGACCCAAAGATGCAACCGTGCGTATATTTGAGACGACTTCAACCGCAAGCTTTATTAAGAAAGTGTTAAGTGAAATTATTGTAATAAAAAAAAAATGTTGAAAACAAAGAAATGTTCCATCTCACTACATACCTTTGTGCAATTCTCCATAGTTTTGGCAGTGCCCCTATTTTCTTTTCCCATTACTTTACGCTGCAAGTAAGCTGCGACCAATAAAAATGGTGCAAACGCCAAGGCCAATAGACCTAAACTCCATTCATAATACATGGATAAGCCTACACCTAGGAAAAGAGTGGCCAGGGATTGAACAATGGTGCCGATACGTTGACCAGTCGCCTGTAAGAAAGTATATTTTTTACTCATCAGCCTGTATTAAATGTTTGGTGTTAGAAGAAAACCTTCTAAAAGTAGCTAACAAGTTCAGAGAACTAATGCAACCCTGTTTATGAAAATTGCCTGTATTTATAAATTTAAAAATACTTCATACAATATGACACCCAACCTTACGGAATTCAATTAGAGCAAAAAAAAAAAGCTCGCAATATAGACCTGAGACCTGAGACTTCACACCACACCTATTTGTGTCTTCCACGATAATAGCAGAACACTTTGCAGTTCCTTCAAGCACCGACGCCCAACAATGAAGGCAAGCCTTTGTTTACCATTCCTGATCATTTCCTAAATGAACTCAGCAGCAGTGGTAAACCCTAATCCAGGTAATGCTGACCTTTCTTAAGAAACTGCGCTTCGAAGCAGTAAGGTTGCTGCTTTATTAATGTCAGTCACAACCCTCTGTCGATACATTGTTTTGAATAGAAAATCCCGCTACCACACTTTCCACTTACTAGCTCCTAATTATTGGTATAAAATTTATCTACCCCCGCAAATCGAGAAGGTAAGAGTCGTGAATCGACTGCTGTAGCATCAATTAGCTTACGCTCGAGTAGATGAGGTATTACTCTCTATTTAAGGTATGAGGAAAATTTGAGGTAACACTTCCCGTCTCTATAAACATATTAAGGTATTTAGAGGCAGTGAGGGATTACTTCACCTCGGGTATGGTATTTGCATGAATTTACTCAACTACCTTTAAGGCAGTTTCGAAGACGGACGTTTGCAATCAGTGCCAAAACTTTAGATCTTGTCTTGTGAAGGAGCATGGATTCTGATGATCGAACCTTAGCAATAACCCGGAGTTTGTCATACGATGCAGGGACTTTACAAAGTCAATTGTTCCCTTCTTTCTATTCCTTCCTTAACTAAATAGGTCAAAGCGCTTCCATTTAATACTTACACCCTGTACTGCAGCAGCATCACCTGAGAGTCTCGCACAAAGACTGCCCGTACTGTTGGATTTGTCATCGAACCAAGCGACTTCTTGCTTTAGAATCGTCTCAAACATTAAACCCCTGAGACGTTCAGTTAGTCGTTCGCCAGCAATGCCAAAGCAAAAGATCTATTTTTGGAAATTGTGTTTTTTTAATCAATATGTTAGTAATTTTTCAACACAAAATGTTATTCAAAATAAATTATTAATTACCTGTGTGAATGTTGCAAAGCCCACAATAATACCAGTTATCAAGAAATATAAACTGTATTTATTTGAATTTTCGCGTACATAATCTGGATTGTCTCTAACCGCCAAAACTTCGAGAATTTCACCGAATAACACAGCAAATATCGGCATTGCACAACCCATAATGACTGAGGAAATAATACCGCTCACTAAATGTGGCCATTCGGGTTTATTCATCTTCAAAATTGGCCAAAGTGATGAATCTTCATTATCATCTTCAACTAAAGCAATCTCTTCACTTTTAATATCAATTAGTTCTTCATCCTCGTCTTTTTTGTCCAAGAAATTATGTGTTTTATCAGCATTACCTACATCGGAAGTTAATGGATCATTGCCCAATTGCGTTGTAACCAAATTATAATAGTGTGACTTAAGATCCATCAACTCAAAATGTGTACCGCTCTCGACTACTTCACCTTTATCTATCACTATAATACGATCAGCGCGTCGTATTGTCGATAAACGATGAGCGACAATGATTGTTGTACGACCCTTACTTGCCTGAAAATAAAGAGGCGAGAGAGAGAGAGAGAGGGAGAGAGTGAGATATTAATGAATAAGCCTTGGTATAAGCTTATAACCTCTTGGGTGATTTCATTTTGGTGTATCTACCTTTTCGAGAGCCGCTTGCACTTTGGCTTCGCTAGCGGTGTCCAATGCCGATGTTGCTTCGTCTAGTAACAAAATTTCCGGGTTTCTCACCAGAGCACGTGCAATGGCGATTCTTTGTTTTTGTCCACCCGACAATTGTGCACCTCGTTCACCAACTAATGTATCAAGACCCTGAAAGCATAAATTCCATTAAAGCTCAATTAAACAATCAAACTAACTTAAATTTTAACTTACCTTTGGCAACTTATTTATGAAAATGTGCGCATTTGCCGCTGTCGCAGCTGCTATGATCATCTCTCTGGTTGCATCTTCTCTGCCATAACGTATATTCTCATAAATGGTCGTACCGAATAGAACCGGCTCCTGTCCGACCACACCTATACGCTCGCGCAACCGGGTTATATTTATATCCTTCAAATTGACATCGTTAAAGTAGACACCGCCCTCTTGAGGATCGTAGAAACGTTGTACAAGTTGTATAATTGTAGATTTGCCGCAACCTGACGAACCGACCAAAGCTATTGTTTGACCGCGATGTATTGTTAAATTTAATCCATTAAGAATTTGCACTTCTTCGCGTGTGGGATATTTGAAACTGACGTCACGTAATTCTATATGTACCAGTGGTTGATTCAAATTATTACCCCTCTGTACGATGGGATTTATTGACGGTATTTGTTCGATAAGCTTAAATACTTTAGCGCAAGCACCTTTGGCAATACCGAAAGCTTCGATATATGGCGAAGCCATACCGATATTCATAGAGCCCATCATGACGGATAAAAATATCTAGAGTAAAAGTTTAACATATTATTTTGTATATAAATCATACATATACGAGTATTTACAATTCGCTTACCGTTATCATATTACCAGGATCATAATTTGTGTAGCCAGGCTCACCGGCGTAATTTTTCAAAACTAAACCAACGCCATACCAGAAGGCCAAAGCGTATGAGGCGTAAATAAAGAACCAAAGCATACCGAAGCCCATACCCGAAAACATATTACGTTTAATATTGATTTTACGCGCGTCAACAATTTGTGTCTTATAGGCATGCACCTCTTTATATTCACCCTCAAACGTTTTCACCGTGCGTATACCACTCAACGCCTCCTCGGCAATATTGCCAGCCGAGGCATAAACGTTCAACTCCTGCTTCGATAATTTTGAGGTGGCCTGTTGGCAAAGCAAAGTCAAGTATGTATGTTTATAGGTATTTTTATATATTTTTACATCCTAAAAAACTTACCACAGCCACTAGACTCAAGGCTATTAATGTTACCGGTAGACTGCATAGGCATACCAAAGACAGCTCCCAACCTTTGTAAAAGGCTAAAGCTAGTGAACCAATGAAAGCCACAATATAATGCACAAACATAACAACCTTTTCAGCTATGCCATCCTCCATTTTAGACAAATCTCTGCAAAAAAAAATTTAGGACGGATTTTGTAATGAAAGTGTTTTTTTTTTTTTTGTTTTCAAAGTACGAGGTTCTCTCGAAGAAAAAATGAAATTATCTACCTAAAAAACTAAATTTTCAAAAAAAAAAATCTTTCTCGTTATTAAATAAATATTAAAATTAACTTTAAATTTTTTGACTAATTTTCTTATTATAAGCTCTTAAAAAGGTTCGAACATCGATTTTTATTTCATAGATTTAGTTTTCAAATTATTTTCATTATAAATTTAAAAAAAATGCTTTGTAACGCTGCCCGCAGTTCTTCTAGATACTTCAAGTACAGACCAAGATAGTTTGGAAAAACGGAAATAGTCAAAATTTTAATATCAGTTATTAATTTCTACAATTTTCAAAATTTTTCAAAGTTATGGGTACGAGTTTTTAAAAATTTTGTTTCCAAAGGTGTCCACTTTATAATGGATTTCTATGGCAGTTTAATAGTATTGAGATACGAGTACATACATCATACATAAGAAAGATTATTAAGAGTCCGAACGGATATAAAAATTTTGTTTTTGATTTTAATATTCTTGAAAAGTATCCAAATCAATAGAGATCGAAATCAACTATTCGCCATTTTGGCATTCAGCATTTGAAGCTCATATCTATACGAGTATATGCATCTGAAGTTACATCACTGATTTCTTAATTGTTTTATTTCATTTCAACATTTTCTATAAATTCGATTTTTCAAGCCTTCTGCTATATATGGTATGTATGCAAATAAAAACGTTTTTCTGTATGTCTGTTTTCTGAGATCTCCGAAACCACCCGGCAGATTATATTGAAAATTTGTCGATTTATTTCTAAGGTTTCTGTAAAGGTTTGTACGAAAAATTTTGTTCGGAAAGTGAACCATTATTATTTGATTTGCTAATTTTTTTACGAGAAATAGGCGGTTCTATTTGAAAAAAAATACCTATGTTCAATCTACGGTTCATAATTTTTATTTTGGTTTATTGAATGATAAGTGCCAAAACGCTGTCATTCAGTAGTTTATTTATTTATCTATAAATGACATGTCCCTGAAGTGTGAGACAAAAGTTGCAATATCATGAAATAATAATTCTTTAACATACCATACTTCCTAATTTAATAAACAAAAACTCCATTAGACTATCTAACACGAACCCGAACAAACGTGTGGAATCGAAATCGTATCGATTTTCGCTAACTAACTTATATTTTCATTATCAGAGCACTTACATATGTATGAGTACATCAGAAAGGAATATTTCACATTTTGAATATCTTATCTAGTAATACAGTTCTGGTGACTTATACGATTAGTGTTGTAAAGATAACAATAAATATTTAAATCTTTCATTCAATTTTGATGCAAAGTGTTAAGGGTCTTACGAGGCGCAGTTTATCGATATACGAGTTATAATTAATAATAAATGTACGTGTACATATTATATGTATGTACGAATATTCGACTTACTCATTCATTCGACTGGCAACCTCACCACTCTGATTGAAATCATACCACGCCATATCCTGATGTAATATTGATCTAAGAAATTTACCACGTATATGTAATATTTGCGCATTAGCAGCATAATTAAAAGTCGTTATCGATATATAACTGCAAATGAGCATAACAACACCGATTATGCTATTTTGATAGGCAAACGTTTCCACGGCATCCAAAAGAGTATCAGCCTCGGAGGCGCGTGTGTAATTTCCAGGATCACCATAGGCGATCATACTCTACAAAGTAAAAGAAGAGAGGTTAATCATTATTTTTTTCTACTAATGTAAAAAAAACGATATAAAAAAAATAAAATTTGTAGTAACTGCTTCTTTGACTAAATGTATTTTATGTTAAAAGGCAATTGGACAATAAAAAATTAAAAAATAAAAACTAATAAACCAGATCTGGAACGGTTATAAGAGTTTCCAGCTTCCAGCTGGGGAAGAGGTCTATAAACTTGAGAATCATGTTGGACAACAAGTGGAAGGCATCAGCAGCTCTGTGGGCACGGGATCTTCTCAAGTTTGCAAATTTTTAATAAACAGAAAACCCTACATTTGAATGAAAATTTAAAAGAAAAAAAAGAAGAAAATTTTAGAATTTTCATTGGTTAAATATTCGTATATCCAATACCATTAACCAATTTAGAAGCATTTGCTTTGCGCAATTGATGGGCCAGTTTCGTCGTATTCTTATTTCGAGATCCATATCTGTTGGAAGATAGACAAAGATGCAAGGAAAGAACTAACGATCCGTATGTAGCTTTTGGGCAAAGATCTTGATTACTATTGTTGATGGAGTCAAAGCTAAGAATTCCTTCTACATACGGTCAGCAATACCTGGTAGATTGTAGCATCACCAGACATATCACCCGAGTTGGTCACAATCCACTTTAAATCTGCTGACATTTAGGGCTTATACCTAAGTATACGAATAGACTTCATGATTCTATGCGGGAGTTTAGAGCATCTTCTGACAGCAACAATAGAGGCATATGCTTGGAGCAAAGGAGGTTTTCAGAAAAAGCTCTGCATATATTTTCAAATGGTTCTGAATTAAATTATTATTATTAAATTTACTGTGCCATACGAAGCCTCAATATTTCCTAAAATAAAAAATCAAATTACAGGGAGCAGGTTGGTTGGTTCAAGTGGTTGCTGGGCATCAGCACTCTTAGGTCCAAAGCGGGCCCATTGTGATACCACTGAGGATCCTGATGACCCCTACCCGCTAATCAAACCAATGAGTGGAGCTTGCAAAGCTGAGCAGTCGCCGCATCTTGGCCCCCGCTATCTCGCTCAGGTCTCCAAAGGTTGCCGCCCCCAGAGACTTCAACCTACTCCTCCAAAGTGCGGGGCTTTTGCATAGAAAGTGCCTTAAGGTTTCAGGTTCACCAAGTATCTCTGCGTGCCTGCCGAATAAAATATGACCTGAAAGAAGGCCTATTACTGTAGATATCTTCTTTCTTTTCAGCACGATGAGGTCACGTGATCTTATATTGAGCTTACAAGTGGAGAGCGGCAGGCATAGACTCTTCCATTATAGCGATAGTGGAAGGGAAGTGCCCTTCCTTGCAAGCGTCGTTACAGGTCTTCCTTTCATACAGCAGGAAGTCGACATGGCGGAAAAAGTAAGGGCTCACATTTACTGCGAACCAATACGTATTGACATCGACGGCAAGGGATAGCTGATGAACTAGCTATAGATGGTGTTCTTTCAAAGCAATGCTTATCTATGAACTTACAAGTCTCCTTCAGGAGAGTGTAGCATCCTTGCGGGTTAAGGGTACAAGAATTTACACGCGGTAAGGAATGCCTGTCGAAAGAGACGACTAAAATCCAATAGTTCCCACGAAAATCGGGTCTTCGTAGCGGAACGAACCGGATTTTTATCCGACTAATGACTGTCACTCTCGAAACATTCCTAAAAAAGTACTTTGGCGAATATTTTTGCTGTAACAACAACAACAACAACGAACAAGAAACATGTCACGTGCAGGCGAAGAGAACAGACGAACATGCTGATTTAAGCTTGCTTAGAACAAAATGTATTGTTTTTCAAACATATTGTATTATTTGAATTTGCAGAAAAGTGTGGAAAAGGGAATTTATTTTGGAAATTCTCTAAAAGGGGAACAATTTTTCACATTCGAATTTTTTTTACCATTTAAAATTATTTACTCATACTTAAATACTTACATTTGCCAAATTACCAAATATTAAACTGTTGGCAGGCGTTGTCAAACCCGTGGCCACGGCACATAAAATTCCGAAAGCATATAAAAGTTTATCCTTCGTTGTGGAATATATAAACATTTTAAAAAATGCAACTGGTTCAACGTCATCTTCTTTTTTATCATCTTTTTTCGACTTTTTCTTCTTGCCTTTCGTTGTATCCTCTTGCGGATCACCACCACCATTAGTGATTTCTCTGTGAAAAATAGCGAAAATAAATATATATATGTAAATAGAAAAGTAAGTATATAAAGATACATATAAAAACAAATATGGTATACAAAAATAACAATAATAAATACAAATTAATATTTATTTCAGATTTTCCTGCCCAAACATATACATACATATGTTTGCATATCTCGCAGTTTTCTTTCCTTATTTTCTTTCTCAAACATTTGCGAATGGCTTGTTTGTGAATTGCTAAGACTTTTATCATACATATGTATGTATGTATGTATAATTTGCCATGTCATGCAAATAATAACAATAAATTAAATTACAATCGATAAAAATAATGTTTAAGCACTCACAAGGGTATAAACATGCATACATATTTATATACACGTAGATGTTATCAATTTTTGATTCCAATGTATACATACATGTAAGTACATGCATACATATCGATAAAATCGTCTAGGTGGAAAGTGCGAAATTTTTCAACAATGAATATTGATAAATTAAATGCATGCACACTGTTGCCTACCGATGTACTTACAAATGTACGAGTATGTAGGTACGAGTATGTAGGTACATATGTTTTTCATTGTTCAACGCCATGGATACTATTACGAGTAAAAAATCAAAATTAACTCATACGAGGGTGGTATTAAAAGTATTTCTAGTATTTAAGCGAATATTGTCCAAACAGTAAACCAAGTAGATAATGGAAAACAACGAACGATTGCATGAAGTCGTAATGATTTTTTGTTTATTTTTGAACTCTCTTTTGTGCCTCTTTCCGAACTAGTTGTTTTTGTTCTACAATCTTTTCCTTAACTTTATAGACAATTGTACGAAAGATTTTCTGGAAACATCTTCGTTTGCGGGCTTACAAAATACAATAATTAAGGCTGAAGGAGCATCAAGACGAAATGGTCACAGAACCCGATTTTCACATTTTGTTCAGCGATGAAGCTCACTTTTGCTTTAATGACTGCATTAATAATCAAAATTGTCGTATTTGTAGTGAGGACACTCCACTAACCATTGTTGAAACACTATTACATCCTCAAAAACTCACTGTTTTGGTGTGTTCAATACGTCTTCAAAAATGAAGCCGATCCTATGACTAATAACTTTTTCGGAATTGCATTAGAGGAGCCTGATGTGTACGAACTCTGGTTTCAACAGGGAGACACTACATGCCAAAGAAATAAACAAATTATTTAAGGAAACTTTTGTTGATCACATTATCTCTCGTCGTGGGCCTGTGGCGTGGTCTCCAAGAAGCTGAAATACAACCCTGCTGGCCTTTCTTTTACGGCCGCGATTGATGTCATGTCTGAATTTGCACTTAATTCCTTCATATAATATATTATTCACTAGTGCGAGTGGTACAATATTACAAATGTGACGATAACAAAAAAATATTTTTAATACACGTAATTCACTGGTGTTTTATACGAAAGACTATCACACGTCGAAAATCGCTTATCTAAATTGTTGTTTTTTTTTTTGGTTTTTGTCAAAATTTAGCTGCCAACCAAATTTTGCATTATCATCATGACTACGAGCAATCTATGCTTTAAGTGCGTCACGTGCGAAAAGCGAGATTCCGTTCCGAAGCTCATACATATATAGCAAGTACAAGAGTTAGATATTGGTGATGACATTCATACGTGTATTTGCATTTGTTCTGGTATTACTAATACTAATACTAATACTAATACTAATTCATTGCTCTATCGAATTTCCACTAAATTATAAATAATTGTAATTACGCGTGTCCGCCCCCTTTAATTTGAATGATGTAAGTTTGCCATTCACATAAATTCCTAGGAAATTATGTAAAGATTGTTGATAAATAAACTAATGTATCATTAATTTCATTATAATTCATATATTCACTGCTTAGAGATGTAATTTTAAACATTTTTTTTCTAAATGTGGTCGCTCCTCGCCAGGGAATGTCAACTCTTGCGAGTGTATTTCTGACAGCATATAATAGAAAGCTACTTTTTCTAATTTTCACAATTATATTACATAATTTTTAATATGTTATTCATTTATTTTTTTATATTTTTATTTTTTATTTTCTATTTTTGTGAAAAATCCTTTTGTTTTTCAATTAATCCAGACATACAATATTACGAAAATGAATAATTAAATTAAAATAACTAAACTAGTCAATAAAATATTATTATCAGCGTGATAAGTAATATGCGTTTTGGCATAAAAAGTATAAAATTTTTAACTAGAGCAACTTAATTAGTTCAAGTTTAAAAAATAAATACTGAAACTTCGTTTTTAATGATCGTACAAATGTTACTCATACGACATAACACACCCTTTGAATATTATATGTACACTACATTTTACACCGTACTATATACTCGTATGCATATTTACGTATTTATCAAAAATTAATTCTACTAAAATTAAAAAAAAATCTAAATTTACCACACCCAACATTTTTAGTTGTGTTTTAAATTTATTTATTTATTAATTGACTTAACAAATAGACGTTCTATTTTATTATGTTTTCTTTTTTATCTTATTGTATTATGTTTCTTAATTCATTTCATTTTATTTCGTTCAATTTATATATTTTATTTAATTTTCTTTTATTTTATTTTCCCTTATTTTATTTTAATTTATTTTGTTTCATTTCATTTTATTTTTCTTTATTTTATTTTATTTTACTTGATTTTATTTCATTTTATTTTAATTTCTCATATTTTATTTATTTTATTTTATTTTATTTTATTTTATTTTACTTTATTTATTTTATTTTATTTTCTTTTATTTTATTCTAATTTATTTTGTTTCATTTCATTTTATTTTTCTTTATTTTATTTTATTTTACTTGAATTTATATTATTTTATTTTATTTTTTATTTTACTTGATTTTATTTCATTTTATTTTACTTTATTTATTTTATTTTATTTTCTCTTATTTTATTTTATTTCACTTTATTTATTTTATTTTATTTTATTTTATTTTACTTTATTTATTTTATTTTATTTTCTTTTATTTTATTTTAATTTATTTTATTTTATTTTATTTTAATTTCTTTTATTTTATTCTAATTTATTTTGTTTCATTTCATTTCATTTTATTTTATTTTGCTTATTTTATTGTTTTTATTTTATTTGAATTTATATTATTTTATTTTATTTTAATTTATTTCTTTTTATTTTATTTTATTTCATTTTATTTTGTTTTAATTTATTTTATTTTATTTTATTTTACTTTATTTATTTTATTTTATTTTCTTTTACTTTATTTTAATTTATGTTATTTTATTTTAATTTCTTTTATTTTATTCTAATTTATTTTGTTTCATTTCATTTTATTTTATTTTGCTTATTTTATTGTTTCATTTTATTCGAATTTATATTATTTTATTTTATTTTAATTTATTTCTTTTTATTTTATTTTATTTCATTTCATTTTGTTTTAATTTATTTTATTTTATTTTATTTTACTTTATTTATTTTATTTTATTTTCTTTTACTTTATTTTAATTTATTTTATTTTATTTTATTTTATTTTACTTTATTTTACTTTGTTTTATTTCATTTTATTTTATTTTATTTTATTTTATTTCATTTTATTTTATTTTATTTTGTTTTATTTTATTTTATTATATTTTATTTTATTTATTTTCTTCTTTTTTCATTTCTTTCTTTACACGTAGTTTCTCTAATAATTGTGCATATTCACTTATTTACATTGGCTCATTGCTGTCAATTAATTGAAATTTCATAAGAAATTTGTCGCGGAAAATATTTATAAAACGGACGAAGAAGAAATGTAAACTAAAAATGTTTGATTTAAAACTTGAAAACCGTCGTATTTAACAACACTATATTTATATTTGATACATTTCATGTATTTATTCAAAAAATAAAAATAACTAAAAAATAGTTTGCGCATATTTAGATATTTTGTAAAACGAACCAATAGTTTTTTTTTTCCAAACAAATTTCTTTTTATATTGAGGTATCCCGCCTTAACCGTTTTAATTTTATTTACTTTGCGATTCGATTCAAATTTTACATACTTCACAAGTTGGTAACATTTCGACTTATTTCATAAGATAATGATTACTTTGCAAATGTCAAATATTTTATTGATTTGCGTTGATATGCGCACAAACACATACTCGTATGTAGATATCTTTATAGACCACTTGACTTGATGCGCCCGTTATCACTACACACTCAGCTTTTATTGAAATACCAAAGCCGTTAGTTTTTATGTTTACACTTTGCCACGATAACAGCAAAAAAATAACAACAAAAAATGGTGTCCTTAAACACTTAAACTTACAGCGAATACTTGGCAGGCTTTCCGTTTTCCGGCATTGTTTCCGCCAGTATTAGATTACTTTTGTAATAGGACTTTTCGTCCTGACCGACACCGTTGGCGACGTTGGACATGATTTGTTGTGGGTGTTGCTGTAGCAACAACTATTGAAATTGATTGTCCGTCAAAACCGTCGATAAGAAGTTACAACAGATTTCTTCTATCGATCACGTCTAAATGCTTTCACGTTGAAACACTGACTGAAATATTTTGGCTACGAACGGATGAATAATATTAGAAATGGTAAATATATAAAAATATATATTTTATTGCTACCCAACGCTGCCGCTTCTTTCATAGTCATAGATATCTTATCAATACATTCTGCTTTATGTGTAGTACCTACACATTGTTCAATCAGCTCAATTAATTGGCGGACACACAATTTATTAGCAATAAAATGATTAATCGTTTTTATGCACACTAGGTACATACGAGTACGAGTAATATACATACGAATATATTCACTACGAAGCATTCTTGTAAAATTTTGCAAATGTAAAGCTTAAAATGATTGTGGACAAGTGTAGAAAGTCAATGTTTACACTTTGAAATGGTGCATAAGGGCAGCTCACACTTTCTTTATCTTTTCATTACTGGTTTGTTTGTTAGTGTCGTTTAGGACTTCAAATTCCATGATAATGATTTTTGTTCTGATATTTCATCATGTGGATACGGAAATGTGAGAGCTTTCAGTCATAAAATATTTTTTTTTTTATCAAATCGTTGAAATAAAATCTGATAATGGTATTTTGCAAACTAATGATGGCTCTTACTTTTCTACTAATGTTTCTCGTACCCTGAGCACCATAAAAACCTCTTGAGCAGCACGTGAAACTTTGTACAATTGTAAGCAGACGCCGGACGAACATCTGACCGTAACCAAAGTTGAAACAAGAGACCTTAAAATGTGATTGATTTGCGCACACAACTCGACTGAGGAGAAGGACGAAAATCGTGCTTAACAATTATAGCGTCGAAATGGGAAGAAGAGGTGCCTCTAGCACAGTAGCAATATTCATGAAGCAGGTTTTACAAAAAAACTCCCACCAAGGTTGATAGGCTTTGACAGAGCTTGATGTAATGAGACTAATGTACGTGCTAGAAAAGAGTTGACGACAAAACTAGAAAGCTAAACTGGACCACGATCCGGTTGCCGAATGAACGAAGAAGAGAAACGAGAACCATTACCAAGAGGAGCACACCAAGTACCTCGGAGTAATTGGGGTTAGTAAATTGTTGTGGAAGCTCAATGTGAAGGGTGCCCTTGGGCATGTCAGAAAATGTTAGATATTACTAGGGGTCTAATATAGGCTACCCAGCGGTGGTGAAGCCAATTTTACACGCTGATGCATTGGAGTGAGAGACCGTGGCAAAATCTAATAGGAAAAACTATTACAGCGAGTACAGTGGCTCGTTTCACTAACAGTGGAACGAAGTACTACTCCAACGACTGACCCAGCCATCAATCGATATTGCAATCAAAAGCAAAATCAACTGTGAGAATAGGGGCGTTAGGGCATATCTCAATTAGCAAGCGTATGGTGGACCAAATATGCCACATATTCCAACTTTGTCTAGGTTTCAAATCACATTAAAATGGCCGGCCCTCCATCGAAGCTTACAGCATTCACACGGACTGATAAAAAATGACTGATGGTGTTGTCTCCAGATGAGCTGACGACTTAGCGAACTGTTGAAGCTTTCGAATTATTGCAGCTAACGCCGTTGGAAACCACTTTAAAACATCAGCATATCCCTTAATATCCAGGCGACAATTGTAGTAATAGTCTCTAGTCTTATGACGATAGAAAACGTCCTTAGAAGCAAGGGGACGGTAAATGTGGTGGCTACAGAGAAGCAGCTACTTATCTAATAGGTTCCAGCTCATAAAGGGTTTGTGAAGAACGAAATAGTTGATGAGATTGCCAAAAATGCCATCCTGCTGGCTACCAAACCATTACATGAATGAATTTCCCAAGAGAGCTGATATGTGGATAATCCGGATCAGGTTTAAATTGAATGCGTCAAAGGCAGCAAAAGAAAACACATCTACATTTTTACTTACAAAACCTCGAACGTACGGACAGTTTTTGGCTTAACGACAGGCCCAAGGTATCGGCAACACAGGCGAACAGTATGGGCAGCGAACAGTTAGAATGTAGGAAGCGTAGAGAGGCCGGCTTGAGTGAAACGTTGGAAGATGAGGTCCTTTGTTTTTATCCAGCTTTATCTAGAACTTTTCTAAGTTATCGATGGGCTTCGCTGTTCAAAGTAGTACAAGAAGTTTCAGAATAGCAGATCAAACCACTCTTAATCCTCGTAAAGAGCGTTGACGTATTACGCGATTATTAATATGCTGCGAATTAAATTTAACCTTAGAATACCAAATTTCACGCTCTGATATGCTTTTTCGACGGATTTTTCTCCCCAAGTCTCAAATCTGATTAAATAAGTTAAAATGGGGTTATATGAAAAGTTCCACCCATCTAGCCGGTCAGTGTAAAAAATACATCAGCTTCATAGTTTGTTTGAATTATCTCAAAAACTGAGCAATAAGTTTGCTTTCAAACAGACGAACATATTTATGAAAATGTAATGGCAATATTTATAAAAACAAATACCTATCTAAAAAAATCAGAAGAAAATATTTTGGTAAGCTAAAACCTATAGCATTTTCTTATTTTCTCCCCATTGTAGTTTAAAATACGAATCTTTAATAATTTAAATATTAAAATAATATAATTAAATTTAATAATGTTCAATACAGACTTTTAATTTTTACCGCTGGGATGGAAAATATTATTTGTGATAAGTAAAATTATTTCCTTTACACGTATTCTCATAATTACTGATTTCGTAGCATACTTATAGGCGCATGCTATTTTTCTATTTAAAACTTTTAATAAAGCAAAGAAATGTATATGTATGCATGTACAATGCAATACCCATTAGGAAAAAAAACATAAAAACAAATTGTATATTCCCCTCTGGGACAAATATTGGTGTAGTAAAAGAAAATCTATTAATTTTGCCTAAAATTGAAGGCTTTAATTTTTATTTTTCGTATTTCGGATTTTTGTGCAATCTTTAGCTCCTGAACAATCGAAATACTGCTTACATGAAGGTCGGACTCGTCAATATCCAGGATTTTATCGAAATTTTCAACAATTGGCCTTCTACTCCGTGAAGTATCTTGTACATCGAAATTACTGGAATGAAACAAAAATTGTGTACGTCTCACTGTTACGGGATAAGGGCCATAAACGTTATTCACATTTTCAGCAGCCTGGCTTGCGTTTTCGCCCTTATCGAACTGTAAAATACAGCGTAGTTTCTCTTTGCTAGTGTCCATCTTTGACACACGCTCAAACAAAACTGAATCAACCAATCACAAAACTGTCAGAAAAAAACCTTTTTTTAGTACGAGATATCATCTTTTTAACGCCATCTAGCGGAACCTGATCGGACTTATGTTGCAACTACCCATCTTACATACCTTCCATCCCTAGCAACCTATCATATGAGAGCGCCATGTAAATGAAAAGTTGTCACCCCGACAGACAAATAACGCCATCTATTGGAAAAATAATGGATTACCTTTTACTACACCAATATAAGCGATCATAATGATTCAGAAATATTTATATTTTATTATAACAGACGCGCAGCCAGACAAATTTGTATCTTAACAGCTATTTACTGTTGTTACGCATGAATATTATGTACGAATACATATGGATGTATATATGTATGTACATATATTTTTCCACTTCTAAGTGCATTTGTACTCTTTTAAGTGAGTGCACATGTTCTTGTTTATAAACAATATTATCAGTGATTCAAGTACAAGTGTACTTAGGAGTTCAATATTACAGGAACATAAATACATATGTATATATCTACATGTAGTAGAAATTGTGAGATTATTTTTAAACACTAGTTTAACTCTAATATGTTTTAACAAATATGCTATGTAAAATACATTTTTAGGGGCCAAAGTACGCGATTACGTTGCACTCAGCGGAATAACGAAAATTTAAAAATATGCATACATACATATGTACATACATTCATAAAGTTACAAGTACATATTAAAAAAAAAACAAATAAAAATGTAGCAAAAAATATGAATTGTCCCACAATACGAAAGCTTGTGTTGAAAATTTTTAAAAAATTCTCCGACTAACTCAATACCGCGGCGATCCCGAAATTGTGAGTTACAGAAAAAAAAAATTCTTTTCCGATGGTATGTATAGTGTAGTTGTGCTGAATTTAAAACACATACAAGTATTGCATTTATATTTTTACTTTATTAACAGTGATTATAATTAATAAAGCAGATGCTAAGTTTTTTATTTTATTTTATTTAATTTTATTTTATTTTATTGAATTTTTGTGAAATTAAATATATGTAAACCCTTACATCGGGTGCTCTTAGCTTTATCAATATTATAGATTAAACCAATTTTTTCATCTATAATTTAAACATTCTATTGCGGCCATGTTAGCCGAGGGTATAACAATTCGTAGTGCCATTCAGAAGGCCAAGGTTCGAGTGCCAGTTCGACCAATACCCAAAATTAGTTTTTCTAACTCTCGGCAGGGAATGTCAACCCCTCCGAGTGTATTTCAGACATGAAATAAAAGCTCCTCACAAAAATCCTTCTGCCGTTCGGAATCGGTTTAAACTAAACTGCAAGTCCCTCCTACGTAGACGCATACCACATACTTTTTTAACTGAACAGCTCAAAAATTGAAAACTGCATTATTTCTTATGAATCGAAGTACATATAATATGAAGAATTCAGATGGAAGCAACTGAGTAAGAAGGTCAAAGTAATTTCAGCAAAATCCCAGGACCACAAATATGTAATATCTTGCATAAAAAGCTTATTTAATTTTTTTTAATATTTTTTTTTTATTTTACAACTTTTCTATTACATTTTTCTGATATTAAAAATGAAATCAAAATCCCGAAAAACACGTTTTTCATTACTAACACTTGTATTTATTAATCTAATTTAATTCGTTGAATGGTTATCGGTGATAAGAACACAATCTGTCAGTCTAAGCATATTGATAATTAATTTCATATTAACATACATATGTACATATGGTATATACGAGTACATATTGTCTGCGTTAGTTTGCGCGCTCAAACACCTTTCAGTGCATTCGCTTTAATGTTAATATGTATTAGCGCAATGCTTTTGATTACTTTGCACTCCAGCTAATCAAAGTTTATGGTGCGTTATACGAGGGCGCACCAATAAGTTTATGCAAAATATTTAGCTACAAAAATAGGAAATAATAAATGCCAATAAAAACTGTTAGCTGCAGCTTACATGTTGATTTTTTACATTTTCAAAATTTTTTCGCTAAAAAAACACGCAGAAAATGAACCAAGTTGTTTTTGGTTGAAAATTCTTTACAACGTGACGATGATTTTATCTTTCCTTTTCAAATATTTTTAGCGTCACCCTCGTATAAGCTATAAAACTTACAGCAGCTTAATCGCCCTTGTCGCCGATATCTCAAAAGAACAAAAAACAAAACCGTAATCCAACAACAGCACACTTTTTTTATGCGAAGAGAGCATGAACATGAAATTGTGTAGTAGTACACACATATGTACGTATTGAACAATAAATCCAACACTACCTACATAGAAATGTACTTAGTAATCAACGATCGTTATCAACTGCCACTGGTATAGCCGCCGCATGTATGGGGTATAAAAATGTCTCAATCTTATAATGGCTCATCAAAACGCGCGGAGTAGCGATCAGCGCAACATTAATCGAAAAGGAAAGTGTCGTGTCATTTTCAGAATCACCCGCAACGCAGCTTGAAAGTTTTTACTTTAATTGCGTTCAAACAGCCGTTCAAGTCGCCGTTTTTTTACCCGTGCAGCGCTCGGGTGTTTTCAGAGTGCGATTCTTCATTTGAAATAGAAATTTAAAAGAAAACCAAAAAGTGTATTCAAAGTAGAAATGACTGATCAAAATATTGCCTGTGCTCAAAACGTGCCAAATCAAATTAGTGCGCTTCCAAGTGAAGACAATATGCAGAAAGGTAAGAAGAATGTCAAAAGCGGAGTTTGTGATGAAAAATTAAAGCAGAATATAAAATATAAAAATATAAGGGCGTGTGTTTATTAAACAAAGTGTGAGAAAAAAAAAATTATTAAAAATTAAGGAAAAAAATGTGAAATAAAAATTATGCCGCACATTTAGCAACAACTAAAGCAAGCTATATGCTTTATTGTCATAATTACGAGTTCTGGATCATAAAATAGGCGGTAAAAAAGTGTTGATAATCTTTGCAATCGTTAAATAAAATCATAATTTATACACGGAAACAAAAAAAAATTAAAATTGAAAGAAATCGCTTAAAATTTATATATTTGAGTACGAAAACACACAACATCATGCATGTACATATGTATACGAGTATATGTATGTCTGTATATACAGAGATTAAATTAAACTAATAAGATGTACATAAATTTGATACGCGACAATGGGCGACCTCCTCAAAGTATAACGACACCCCAAGAAATAAACCGCCAAAAACAGCGAATCATAAGAGAGATTTTAACGTTCAGCATTTAAATAAATATATAAATATTTATTGGGAAAATAGCACTCATCATTTGCTTTAACAACAGTACTGACAATACAAAATAAATAAATATGAAAATGAAATAAATAAAAACAAAATAAAATAAAATTAATTGAAAATAAAATAATAATAAATTGTATTAAATTAAATGAAATAAAAAGTAATAAAATCATTTAAATAAAAAAAAACCAAAACTAAATTAAACTTAACCATTATATTACTATATTATATTACAGTAAAATAAATTATAAGTAAAATAAAATTAAACAGAAAATACAAGTAAATTAAAGAAACTTATAAAAACTAAAGTAATGCGAAGTAAAATTAAATATATTAAAATAAAGAACAATAAGATAAAATAAAATAAAATTAAACAAAAGAAATCATAATGAAATAAATATAAAAAAAATTAATATTAATAATAGAATAAAGTAAATTAAAGATAAATGAATTAAAATTAAAAGAATGTAAAAAAATAATATATAAAACTAGTTTCATAAAATTATATAAAACAAAATAAACGGAATAATATAAAATAAAACATTAAAAAAAAACCAAAATACTATTAAATAAAAAATAGTTAAATGAAATAAATAAAATAAAAGTAAATGAAATAAAATAAAAAATTATACATAAAATAAAATAAAATAAAAGTAAAAAAATAAACATAAAATAAATTAAATAAAAAATAAAATTAATTTAATAACATAAAACAAAACCAAAATTATTTTATATATACAGCAAAATATTTAAATTAAAATCAGCTTAAATTAAATTCAAATAAATACAATAAGATAAAATAAAAGATATAAAATAAGCTAAAATAAAAGTTATAAAATAAAATTAAATTAAATCAAATAAAATAAAACAAATTTAATTAAAATAAATAGATATATGAATTAAAATGAAATTAAATTAATTTAAATGTTATATGATAATAAAATAATAAATATAAAAAATTGTGTCTAATTAAATGAAATCAAATAAGATAAAACAAAATTAATTAAAATTTATTTTATTTAATTTTTTGTTTATTAATATAAATTACAATAAAACAAAATAAAATGTTACATCATAAAAAAACATTAAATTTAATCAAATTAAACTAAGTAAATAACATTAAATTGAATAGAAAATAAATAAAAATTTATTAAATAAAAGAATAAAAATATGAAGGAAAAATAAATGAAATAATATGAAATGGGAAAAATTACAAATTTATCACAATAAAAAAAACTAAAATAAACCAAAAACAAAAAATAAATAAAATAAAATAAATTAATTAATTTAAAAATAAAATAAAAAAGAAAACAAGTTTAAATTAAATAATATAAAATAAAATTAAATGAGCATAAAAAAGTATACGAAAAACAAAATATAAAATAAAAAAGTTTAATAAAAAATAATAAAATATAACTAAAGTAAATACGATACAAAATAATAAATTTAATTAAAATAAATAAATATAAATTAATATAATTTAAATGTTATATAATAATAAAATAATAAGTATAAAAAAAATTGTCAAATTAAATAAAATCAAATAAGATAAAACAAAATTGAATAAAAATAAATAAATATAAATTAAAATTAAATTAAAATAAAATAAAATTAAACGTTATATCATAAAAAAATAAAAAATTTTAAATTTAATCAAATTAAATTGAATAGAAAATAAGTAAAAATTTATTAAATAAAATAATAAAAATATGAAGAAGAAATAAATGAAATAATATGAAATGGAAAAAATTACAAATTTATCATAATAAAAAAAAACTAAAAAAAACCAAAAAAAAACACAAAATAAGATGAAATAATTTAATTTAAAATAAAATAAAATAAAATAAAATAAAATAAAAAAGAAAACAAATTTAAATTACATAATATAAAATAAAATTAAATGAGCATAAAAAAGTATACGAAAAATAAAATATAAAATAAAAAAGATTAATAAAAAATAATAAAATATAACTAAAGTATAAACGATACAAAATAGTAAATTTAATTAAAATAAATAAAATAAAATAATATAAAAGAAGTGAAATAAAATTAAACTAAATTGAAGAAAAAATTAAACAATATTAATAAAATGAAACAAAAAAAAAATAGATAATAAAATAAACTGAATTAATAATTAAATAAATATTATTTAATTAAGTGCATGACAAGAACAAAAAACTTTAATCTGATTTTCTATGTGTTTTGTTTACCACAGACTATGACTTGCTCTCAGCTGTTTTATACGTATTTTGCAAGCTGCAAATTATTATCATTTATCAAGTCAACAAACAATTACTTTGTATAAAGTTCAATTTTTTATAGGGATTATTATAATGCGTGTTAACAATGCAAACGGAAGTCCCAATTAAACTTATTTAAATATCGTTAGTCATTGACCATTATCAGAGTATAAACTAAATTTTTTTTTTAATTTTTGAAAACTTTTTAGAACTCTGGCGTAAATTATTTAATACATCAAACGAAAAAACTAAACATTCTTTCTTTACACGATTAGATTCCACACAATTGCAAAACAGCCCGTTCGAGCTCAACTATCTACGCGAACGCTTACTGGATTTGGAAAATGTATTACTTAAAGATTTCAAAAAACGATTAGATGAGGAAATCGAAGGCGTCGTACAGGAACTCCGCCAACATGAATTGCAAACGAAGGAATTTCATGGATTTGCTAAACCACAAAACGCGAACACCTGGAGTAATCGTATGCCATTCGCGGAGCAAACGCCTAATGGGCCGGAGCGATCTACAGCTGGCTTAGAGAAAAGTACAAAATCAGCAGACAATTTAAAAGATAAAAAACAAAAAAAGCAACTTCGACCTTTGCCTGATAAAGTATTCGTTATACGGGAATCTTATCTAACGGCGCTGCTGGAGGTCGACCATATGCGTACTATTTATCATATATTTGCATGTATTTTCCTGATTTTAATTATACAAAGCATATCATACGATTATTTGACGGAAGGAAGGTGAGTAATACATTGTTGGAGTGTTTGAGTGAACTAGTGAAATTTATTAAGTTTTTTCTCTTTTGTTCACAGAATGTATTTTGGTTTGGGCACTTTTAAATCATCACTGGTGAAGATTGAATATGTTTTTGCAATTTGGCTACTGGAGCATGCTGTTGTATTTGTACTTTATTATGCTTTCAAAATGTGGGCGAATGTACGGAGCAAATTAGCAAGGCAACGTAAGTAAAATATCAACATTCATACCTATATAGGTGCACAGCTTGTGGAAGACAGTTGAGGACAGCATTTTTAAAATATTAGAAGCCGATTAGTTAATTACCTGAATTGAGAAAATATTATCACAAAGTTTTGCTAGCTTAAGTTCATATTATTCCACCGCTTACGCGCGGTGCCTCCGCACCATATAGCAGGACGGGAACTTTACTTTTCAATTGTCTTATCAGTCCGAAGTAGTACCTGTTGGCGAGTCACTCTTCTGCGTTGAATTTCCAGGCTGACATGTTTTTTTGGTGTTAATACTGGTTTCAAGATAGACAAAATTATCTACGACTTCTTAGCTGTGACTGTCAACGGTGACGTGGAGCCGAATCGCGAATGTGATGACTGTTTGTTTGTCCCTTCGGTGCACGTCTTCGTCGAAGTTTCTGGTTTCCCACATATGGCATATTTTTATTTTATTTATCACTCGTTTACGTCATCTATTCTCCTTTGTTTTACATACTAATTTCTAATTTCTCTTTTATCTTTCAGCTGCACTACAAAGTTTTTGGTCTCACTCCTGCCTTATAACCTACATAAGCTCTCAACTGTTATTGGCCTATGTCGCTTCCGTGCTGTGCCTTAAACTGGATCTAACATTCATAACATCCTCCATTTTATTACTCGAGTCCACAAGACTGCTCATGAAAATGCATGCCTTTGTGCGTACCAATGCTGGACGGGTACTTGCAGGCAAACAGAAAGTGGACACGGCGCCAAATGCAGTTGATATTACTCAGGACAATGAAAAATCAACACACATCATACGTTTGCCAACTTTCCAGTCTTACTTATACTTTCTCTTCGCACCGACACTCATCTATCGCGATAGCTATCCACGTACATCGCACATCCGTTGGAAATTCGTCTTGGCACGCTTTTTGGAAATCGTTGCGATAGCTTTTGCTTATAGCTACATATTTGAGCATTACATCAAAGTGCAATTCAGTAATATTGGTGCGGAAGAGTTGAGTCTACGCACATTACTTTTTAAGTTATACAGCATGATCATGCCAAATAATATAATCTTCTTGTGCGGCTTCTATCTCATTCTACACGCTTGGTTGAATTTCACTGCCGAGCTGTTACGTTTCGGTGATCGCATGTTCTACAAAGATTGGTGGACATCATCATATTATGATGTTTTCTTTCGCAATTGGAATGTTGTGGTGCATGATTGGCTCTACGAGTATATTTACAAAGAATCATACAACCATCTATTTAAGGGCTCAAAGTTACCAGCTACATTACTGGTTTTCTATATCTCAGCATTGGTGCACGAGCACATAATTGGATTTGCATTAAAATTATTCTTTCCAGTTATGTTATGCTTCTTTGGCATACTCGCCGTATCCATGATATATCTACTACGTACAGTCTCAAAGAGAGTTGGTAATTTTATAGTATGGTTGACACTTATCATAGGCAATAGCTTAATGTTTTCACTATACCCTATGGAATATTATGCCCAAGTAAATTGCCCGAGAACATACGAGCATTGGACAGATTACTTCGTGCCTACATTGTGGGCTTGCTACATGAAACAATAGAGGTTGTCCTAAGCAACCCAAAGGGTACACTTAATATCTGCTTACAAATATCGCTTTAGAGGTTACTGTGTAGAATTATGTAAATATAATATAAGATTGTAAAGTTAAATTTTGTAGTGTGAAAAATCAAAGTCTAGCAGTGTCGGTGGATTGTTTCGCAGCCTAAGTTTCTCTTTAAGAAGTGTACTTTAATGTATTTTATCAATATTGATTAAGGCCTCTCTACTAATTTCAACTCGCATAATCATTATCATAAGATATACATACATACGTTAAGATTACTTATTTTAAAATAAGAATTATTTCTATTGTACAAAAAAAAAATATTTTTTTAATTTAAATTATATTTTCGTATAAAGAAAAAAATCTAAAATCCTTCAACTTATACACATAAAAAGCTATTTAAATAAATAAATAGAAAATAAAATCCAATATCAGAAAAATATATTAACTTAAACTATATTCTACACCTTCTTTTTCTCAAGCCAACTTCCAATGGGAAGTCTCTTTCAGGCTACCTCACTGTTGCAGTAACTTTTAGGCAGAGATATCTGCTATTATGGAGGCAGCAAAGCAAAGTTGTAGACAACCTCATTCCTCGTATTCCTATAATTCCGTCTGATAGCCCCTTTCAACTCAAGCGACTACAGTTCCCTTTTCGACTAGCGCTTGCAGTCAATATCAACAATGTTCAGGGTCCAATCTCTGGTATTGTGTGTCTTACAATTAGGTATCTTCATTTTCAAAGACAGACAGAATTCTAAAATTGCGCTGTACTGCCAAACTATATCTACAGTAGATGGTCCAACAGAACAGACTGTCTCTCACGTGGATACCTGTTCATAGGGACTTCGAGGAAAACTGTTTGGGAGATGTACGAGCTAGGCAAAGTACGATCAAGCAGATTTTTCTCGATAAAAAAAGTATTAGTATGACTTTTGCCACTGGCAAGCTGCTCCTCAAGGAATTTACATATTATATGAGTGGGTTGAAACTACAGCCAGACGCAAATCCCAGCGCAGCTGTCCATATGGGATAAGCAGAGATCACGAGATTTTTACTCTTCAAAAATGGGGGTATATCCAAAGTAATAAGAGTCCTGACATACCACTGTGTGTTAGGACAATTTGCAGCGAAACTATGGGCTCCCTATAGAAGATGCTGCAGTAAGTGCAAGGATGATGAGAAGGAGTAAACGATAACCCATCTCCTGTGCGACTATACTGCTTTAAGCAGCGCTAGATTTCAAAATTTTGGAACCATATTGCTGAGTGGACTATCGCAAATAGCCGACGACAAAGTTATGGATCGAAAGAGTTGCATTAGAGAGTTGAAAGGGTTGGATAACTAAGCAAGTTTTGTGGCATCACAAGGGGTCTTAGTCAGACCTAAGTATTATTGATGCGATAAATCGGTAGCAACAACAACCTAACGTAGCCTAAGATCTTCTTTGGCTTATACTGTTATTTTAGAAGACCAATATTAGGGGACGATGTGATCTGATTGCTTTGAAGTGATAATCTAAAAATCATTTGTGATATGAAGTAAGAAAGATGTGATTTTGATTCTGGTATGATTTTGTTTTGCAGTGATCAATATCAGGAAAGAGGATGCCATCTGACTTTTTTTATGATACAGATATGAATTTGCTTGTGATATGATCTGTCATTTCGATGTGACTAGGTGATGATGTGAAGGTAAGACTTTGACTAAGACTTTCCCATGTGATCTCAAACTTTGACATGATATTCTTCTTTTTCTTTTTTACTGGCGTAGACACCGCTCATGCGGTTATAGCCGAATTAACATTCATTCCTTCTTTTGGCTGGTTGACGGAAATTAGAAATACGAAGTACATCCAAGTCCTTCTCTATCTGGCCTTCCTTTTTTTCCAACGACGGGTGCTGCATCGAAAACTTTCAAAGCTAGCGGACCAAATGACCTAGCCAGCACAACCGCTATTTCTTGATTCGATGAACTACGAGTATGTCAATGGCGCCTCATCATTCCATCTGCAGCTTTATTCGCCGTTCCCAACTCGTAAAGGACCATAAATCTTACGCAAAACTCCTAAAGTCGAGATCTTCCATGCCTCTGCACCTTATAGCAGGACGGGAACTTTACTTTTCAATTGTCTTCTCAATCCAAAGTAGCGCCTGTTGGCAAGAGTGATTCTGCGTTGAATTTCCAGGCTGACATTGTTATTGGTGTTAATACTGGTTTCCAGATAGGCGAAGTGGTAAAACATGGCGTGTGATTACTATTTCTTTTTTTTTTTATTAGAGGAGATATTTCATCTTGCCCTCGATCACTACTAGACCAATACACTTCGCTACCTTATCCAGTCTTGAGAATGTTATACTCACGGCGGTGTTTGTACATTGAAATAGAAGATTGTACCTCGTCTGAAACCTCGCTTGGTATCGATCGGCTCGGAAAGAGCTTTTCGTGTTGCTTAACGTCAATTAACACAGCCGTATAAGTTTTGTGGGAACGCCATATTCAAACACAGTGGCATAGAGGTAACTCCTTTTCGTGCTGTCGAAACCTGTTTTAAAATTGACGAAGAGGTGATATGGGTCGATCCTCTTTTCACGGACCTTTTTCAAAAATTTGCATATGTTGAATATTTGGTCGATGGTGGATTACCTTAGGTTCCTACCGTTAGGCATGCTTTCATCATATTTTGCATTGTTGTCAAGCCGCTTGCTTCAAGACCAGCGCCAGCTCGCAGCTACACCTATTCTTAACAAAGGCTGCAATTAGACTTCAGCGAACCGAATATGTCGGAGTGGCTTCACGGAATTTTCCTTTCTTTTAGCCGTGACTCATTGCTCCACACGGGTTGGTTACCACATCTTGCACAAGGGTTGCTCGCATTTCTTACTTAGTGAGAGTGCGCGACGTGGGCGCAAGACGTTCTCAATGCGTTTTTTTTATATTTTACATTTTCCTGACTTTGTGGTATGGAACTTTATGGTTTATAGTTGAATGAACGAAGACTCTCCAGTATGTTTTGATCTGAATATTTCGAATGGGCTCCACCACAAAAAACTTTTCAATTCATAACTAGCAACCCTTAGAAAAATAACATATACTGATTACTTCCACGACTTACTCTGAATCGTCCATTATAATTGCAACAATGAGATAAAGTACACCGTATAGTTCAGTCACGTCTAGACCATTGTAACTGCGGATTAACAGATGTTTAGTATTAAAAGAACATCTGGCAACTTTAGCACTGAAAACCAAAATAAACCAAAAAAAGAACGTCGTAAAGGAGAATTATTTTGATCGAAGTCAAATTTAATTACAATTTCTTCGCATTGAATCTCGAAAATACGATGAAATATATTTTACGCAACAGTGGAAACATATATCGAAGCGTTTATAATTGTAAATGTACTTAAATACTGAAGTAACCGCAAAGCAGTAAGTGAACTAAGTGAAGTTTTCGCAGAGGGCGACCAAGGGAGGAGTGAGTAATTTGTGCCTTCCGACAAAAAAAAAAAACTAATAAGCCTCAGATACAGCAACAACAATAAGGTAAATGAATCTTACAATTGATAACCAATCGTAAGAGATAGTAGAATAAAATAAAAATTATTTAACATACTCCATCAATAACAAACATCATACTTAGTAAACAAAAACATCTTACAATACAACAGCTGTTCAGCACTACGCACTAAATTACAGTACCAAAAATCTGGAAAAGATATACCTGCCACAACAGAAACAAGTAAATTAGTCAGATAATGTTTGGTTCGCGCTGGTCGCGTTACCAATATGACCTGGACGATTTGCGACGCACCAATGCAACCGAGTTAGTGCTTAATCGTCAATATGGAGGTATCGATCGATTTGTGCAACGCCGACTACAAGTATCATCGGCATACATTGATCGGCTCGAACAGGAGGCCATACTGCGTGGTCATCAGGGCTGTGTTAATTGTCTCGAATGGAGCACCAATGGTCGCATACTAGCTTCAGGTTCTGATGATTTTTCTGTTATGCTTTGGGATCCCTTTCGTAAACGCTGCATACGTAGTATACCAACTAAACACTGTGGCAATATATTCTCTGTAAAATTTTTACCACGTCACAATGACGCACTCATCGCAACGGGAGCAGCTGACAGATCAATTTTCGTCTTTGATATAAATCGACCTAATGATGCAATACTTAGTTGTAGTTGTCACGTTGGTCGTGTAAAACGTTTAGCTACTGCACCTGATTCACCTTACGTGTTTTGGTCAGCGGGCGAGGATGGCTCAATTCTACAGCTCGATACTCGAGAACAGCATCGCTGTAGCGCGGAAGGAAACCGTGTACGCTTGATAAACCTTACCACCTATGTTGATTCGAATGCAGAGGCCAAATGTCTGGCCGTCAATCCATTACGTACAGAACTTTTAGCAGTAGGTGCCAATGATCCATATGCTCGTATATATGATAGGCGAATGATACACCCAGTTTCTTCGCAAATTAGTAGTGGGAGTGGATTATTCCCCGGTGCTGCAGGTAGGTGATAGTTACTTCCTCTGATTACTTTACAGTATACAAACTTATATATGTATTTCATAGACACAGCGGATGGCGTGTTACCTAGAGATTGCGTAGCATACTACTGTCCTGGTCATATAAGTAAAGACAATTGCAAAGTTGTCGAGCACGACACACGTGCCATAACGTACCTCACGTTCAATTCAATCGGCACCGAACTGCTGGTGAACATGGGTGGTGAGCATATATATTTGTATGACTTGCAAAACGCAGAACAGCCCGTGTTTTTAGGTTTACCTGAGTACAAATCACCACCGCCAACAACGTCCGAGTCGGATATAGAGATGGCTGGTATGCACCCACATTTAAGTACATGTTCAAGTAGTAGTAATGGAAATCAAAATGTCGAAGAAAATACCGCAGCTGCACAAGGTGTAAATAATCCTGGCGACGCATCTCAAGCAAGTAGTCGTCGCAAGTTGCCAGAATATATTGAACGTTATAAGAAAATGGGTAATGATTTTCTTGAAAATGAGAAATATCTTCGTGCTGTTGAAAAATATTCGGAAGCAATCGAACTCGCTCCTAATTGTTCGGTGTTATATCTGAATCGTGCAACTGCATATATGCGACGACTATGGTATGGTGATGTATATGCTGCATTAAAAGATTGTCATCAGGCATTGCGCCTAGATCCTTCTTACATTAAGGCACATTTTCGTTTAACTCGTGCACTACTCGTACTTGGCAGGTCGCAAGAGGCAGATGAATGCCTTAAAGAATTAATAACTCGTTTTCCTAGCTATGCCAATAACCATGGCATCATGATGCTACACAAAGATATCAAAGATAATCGACAAATGATACAATCACAGATACAACAAATACAATCGGCACCGATACCGAACAATGAACAACCACACTACAGTTTCATAGAACGTACCGATGCTGAATATCAATGGCGCAGCAAAGCCAAGGATTATAGCAAACGTTATGTGGGGCATTGCAATACAACAACAGATATTAAAGAAGCGAATTATTTCGGCAAGGATGGTGAATTCATTGTGGCTGGTTCGGATAATGAAAGTTTTTTCATTTGGGAACGTAATACTGGCAAAATACGCGCTATCTACAAAGCAGATGTATCGATTGTAAATTGTGTGCAGCCACATCCGGAGATTTGTTTATTGGCAACAAGTGGGATCGATCATGATATAAAAATATGGTCGCCCATTGCACCATCACCGGATGAGCGTCCAAATCTGGTGGAATATGTCGACAAGACCGTTGAAGACAATCAACAAAAAATGAAAATGGATCCTTTCAATATGAACTCTGGCATGAATGCTTTCTGTCTTAATGGATAATATGTGATAATTATCATTATTATTTTTTTATTGATAATTGGGAATACAATGTGGAAAAGCTTGGGACGGCCTTGCAAAAGCCATAGAATAGTAAATGGGATGTAACTGAAATTATATAGAAAAGAAAAGCAGGTAGGGCCAGATTGCTTACTTTCTCATTTATAACATTTATAAACGTATTATTGTAGTTATTCAATAGATGTGATATTTTTTGAGCCAACCATTTTTTTATAAGAAAATTATGTAATTCACTTTTTTGTTGTTAAATTTTTAATTTATTTTTTTTTTTTTTTTTCAATAAATTACGAAGCTGTAAAATACACTTTTATTACTTTGTAATGATGACATTGGCGTTGTCCTTTTTTGGCAGCTTTTAAAAGGATTTGGCCCCAATAATGACGGCTTTGCCTCTACAGCCGTCCGCAAATGATATGACATTGTAATTAACATACAAATTTAGAAATACAAAATTATAATTTAATATATTTTACCGTAGATGATACTGCTACGTTGATTTGATGAAACCAGAAGACTTCTTTTCGAAAGGATTAAATTAAGTTTAAGTTATTATAACTATGTATTAGTTTTTAATAAACGAAATATCAACATTTACATTGTTATTTTCTTGCAAAAATATAATAATTATAAAAAAAATAAATTAACATTGTATTTAATATTTGGGGAATAAACATATTTTTAACTTTAAAAATAACCATTGTCGTTGTGACGATGAACCAACTAAAATTAGATATACCACATAAGGTAGCGTATTACATAATTTCGCAAATCAAAATGAGAATCAAAATAAAATTCACTACATAATGAATGAAGTTGTTATTTTGATTATGAAAATAGAATAACAACATTTTTCTGTAAGAGCGCAAATGTGTGCAAATTGATTTCACACATAACCATAATATATTGTATTTGTATAAAACCAAATGGCTTACATAAAAGCGAAACACTTAGCTTAATTCTAAACAAAATTAAAACAAAAAATGTGTATTTTATTTTGATTATGAACTCGCTCTTCAAGCGAAAAAAAATCCCTTATGTAAATCAGTGTGTGTAGAGTATATTAAAAACTATGTAACAATCAGCGCATTAGACTGTTGTTGTTTGATTTTAGTTTTACCTAAGCAATGACTATATTCTCTTTATTTATATTATTACTCTGAATATTATTTATTAGTTGTTTGCAATAAAAATTATTTTAAATGTGAAAATAAAATTTGTCTTTTATTGTACTACTTCCTTACAACTGAAGAATTTTGTAAAAATATAAACAATAAATAAAGTAAGTGAATATTTGTTATACATTCCAATAATGACGAGCTCCGAAAAGAACAGTTTAGATTATCCTTACCTATGCCTAAATTAAATAACAGGTTAGTTGTTCGATGCGAATTTCTGTAGTTTTTATGGAGAAGCGAATTGTTTACGATGTTGGCGATGTTGTTTTTGCTGCTACAATAACAATGACGAAAGAAGTCGTTCGAGATAAAAATTGAAGATTAGCAACCACGAAAGTTTCAAAATGTAAACCTGCAGCAAAGGATTTGATATTCTTCATATCATTTACATATAAATACAGTGAATAATTAAAACAAGCAATTTTCGACGTTTTAATTTATTTTTGTCATTTAAAAACTATATTTTTCACATATATGTATGTATGTATATATATTTCTTATATATATATTTTTCATACAACTATAATTATATTCAAGTATTTTATTGCATATAAACATAAAATTTTGTTTTCTATAGCGTGATTTCTTTTTAGATCATTTTTGTTTTTTTTTTTTTTTAATTTAATATAAACTTAAACAAGTGTATTATTTTATCAATACGCTTTAGCAGCAATTAAAAGCGGTACTTATGTTTGCTAATTCCTTCTGTTTTTCCACACAATTGTTTTTGTTCATAAAAAAAAAATTAAAACAAATTCGGTAGATGCAGAAATGTATATGTATAAGTTTTTTGGCAAAAAAAAATACCACATATTTATGCAGGAAGGTATTCATATACATATGTATGTAGCTGTAGGGAATGCTACGTCGAAACCAAATTTAAGCGCAAACATAATTCGCTGAACACAAAACAAATCATCAATACATTTTTATATTACTTGAACTATTTATTATATTACAAAAGCTATAGGGTCATATTTGTTGTATGCTATGCTATATATTTTTTTATTTATTTATTTTTTTCTGAAAATATACGTAGTACATGTGTAGTATTTTGGAAGCAATTTGGGTTGCATAGAAAACTTATGTATGTATGTACATAGCACTTTCGATAAGTTGCTAGCCAAGAGCGTAACATAAATGGAATTAAGATTTTCAATAGCTTTATATAACAAATTAGATGGGATTTTTAAATAAATAACATTTATTTTTTAAACATTGCTCTGATTCTAACCCTTAAAGAACTTTTCTCTGTTTCTCTGTCTATTTAAATTACGTTTATAAAGTGCAAAGTAGATGTCTTAACGAAAGTGCTACAGTTAAAGCGTTCGGTTCATGCAGTAGTGCACATATGCAACTCAGCTGCTTTGAAATTCGTATACAAGTTTGAATAAATATGTTACACGCTTTTCAAGTTTGGTATTTCAAAATTTTGACAGACTAAATTGTATAATTTATATGATATAATTTTGCCGCTCAAACGCAAACTACTGAAATGAAAACAAATCCTTAATCTTTTATTTCTTTATTTGCAAATGCGTCAAATTCTCTTTTGCTGCCATGACCTAGCACTCACCACTTCTATTGGTCTGTCTATATTATTAATTAATTGTATATGTATGTATATGGTATAAATATACGAATAATTGCAACTCTAAATGGGTAGCTTACTATATACTTATAGTATAAAACAGGAGGTACATTCCCATTCTTAGCATTTTATATTTTATTTAATTTTTATTTATTTTTATTTTTTGTGTTTTATTCACCCCGTTTAATCATTTGCCTTTTTACAAATTTTCAAATATATTTATATAGCATTCTACAGTATCGATTATATTTATTTTATCATTATTTTATATACTACAAAATTTTTCTTACTCGCCTATTAATGGTATTTAGTGCGTTCTTGTATTTTTTATTTTTGTTTTTATTTTATTGAAGTCAAATGTGCTTTTAAGAAACATACCATACATAAATAAGTCTATATAGAAAATAATTACACATAAAAAGTACAAATGTTTGACAAAATTTGTTTATATATGAATGAAGTAAAGTCGTTTGAATTGTTTATAGTAATTGAAATTTGAATTGCTTTATGCGTATTAACAACAAAACAAAAAAGTGTTAAGTAGTGCTGTGATTATTATATTGTAGGATAGTTTTAAATTAAAATAAAATCTACTAAAGTAAATATATAAATTGTATGGAATACACTACACCTTTTCCACTCAACTCATAATTGTCGAAAATATAAATTAAGACAAAGATGAATGCAAGTAGGTCATATTAGTATAACATATACGCTCTCTTCTTTAGAACTATTATATAATGTGTGTGTATGTAACTGTGGTATGTTTTTTTTTGTTTTTATATTTTTTAGCAGTTTACTAAATTATCAAATAGAAGTTATAAATGATTTGTTACGCATTTAAAAAATGAATTTAAACCAGTTTAGTTTTATGTAGATTCATTTAAATTTATCATAAATCATTTCTTATACGTACATATATAGAGTTGTAGGCATATTTTGTTTACCTATTTTATTTTTATTTTTTTTTTATATTATTATTTATACGTGTATATAGTCGCATTTTATTTTATTTAATTATTTATTATTTACCACCATCAACCTTCCCGTTTTATGGAACTGGGAGTTTCTGCCAAACCTTTCACCTTGAGCCGGTCAGCAGTTTTTAAAAAGGCCGGCAATTGTTCTTGTGAGACATTTACTTCGCCGGCGTACATAAATTCTAATATAGCTTGCAGATGTATGTAGGAGACGTCTTTCAATATGATGATTGGATGTTTTGAAGGATTCTCCTGTGAAACAAACAAAACAAAAAAAAAACAATTATTTTTCTCATATTAACATTCACTATAGAAATCTATGCATTTATACCTCTAAGAGTGCTTTGAAATACGGACTACATGCGGATAGTACCATTTTGTGCGCTTTGCAAGTTTGTCCTTCGCAGGCAAGTGTTACCTGTAATTGTATGAGTGTGGAAGAAATTTAATAAATGATTTCCTGATGAAGCAAATGAATTATTGATCAAATTTATGATTGTTGAATATACTTAAAAATAGTAGTCTTATAGGCGAGCGAGAACTACAATAAAACTCAATTTTTTCACACGATTCGGAATAGCAAAATGCTGTAAATAGTCTGCATATTAATGTATGTATGTATGTAATTTCAGAGTAATCTTCTAGTTTTTGAAAACCTTAAAAAATAAATAAATGCAACACAACAAATAGCAGTAGTAATAAACGCTGAATGGCGAAACTTCCAAGAAAGCAATGGACAAGAAAGAAACCAAAAGAGAAACTCATAGCTCAATGACACAACAAAATAGCAGCAAAATATTTGTATTTCACCTTAAAGTAACAGCAACAAGAACAACAACAATAGTAAAATAATACGTTCAAGGTAATATTCTTGTAGTTTAATTTAGTTTGCTGTTTTACTTAAATGATCTAAAAGTTAAGAAGCTTAATTTCGAAAATTAGTTTCAGGGGGGAAATATATGCTCAAACTTCAAGGAAGACGATTTTTGTATATATTTGATGACCAAAATAATGTATTAATAACACTGTCAAGCGCTAATATTTTTGAAAAGCTATTTTAAAGAATTAGGCTTAATATTTGAAATGTACTTTCTTCTCTTTTTTTCAAAAATTTACTTAAAGAATTTAAAAGAATTAGTAGAAAATGATAACTGTTTTGCAAAATAAAAATATTGATAGATAAAATAAGACATAGAATGGGTAGAATACCAAATTTCATGTTGTTGTTATTGTAGCGGCTGGCTAACCCCGCTTAGGGCAGGTTTTGTTAATCTAAGTCGCCGAGGTCATCTAAGGAGAGGTCCAGGAAACGTGCTATTTCGACGGGATTGGACCAAAGGGAGAGGGGGGTTAGATGAGTCGGTTTAAGGGGGCATGTGAAAAGGTAGTTAGTTGTTGTTGTTGTAGCGGCTGGCTAACCCCGCTTAGGGCAGGCTTTGTTAATCTAAGTCGCCGAGGTCATCTAAGGAAAGGTCCAGGAAACGTGCTGTTTCGACGGGGTTGGACCAAAGGGAGCCAGCCGGTTCTACGCACCGGAGTTGACCCGGTTTTTATCCGGCCAAAGGCTGTCACTTTTTAGGCGACCTAACCCCGTTTAGGTCAACAGGTAAAAGGTAGTTAGTGTCGTGATACGGTTCTACGCACCGGAGTTGACCCGGATTTTTTCCGGCCAAGGGCTGTCACCCTTTCGGCGACCTAACCGCGTTTAGGTCAACAGGTAAAATACCAAATTTCATACTCATCTATGTTTTTTTGGATTGACTTATTACCTCTTATTGGATAACCTGAAAAAAGCGGTCGTATATATGCATCTGTGTACCAAGTTTGGTTGAAAACAGGCATGTTAAGCATTTCACTTTCGAGTGAGAGTAGAACTAAAATACTTCAATTGGACATTTTGATGCTCTTAGCATTCCACTTCAAAATTGCTTTGTGGATTTACTGAAAGATGATCATTAAAATTTGGCAAATGCTTCTAGAAGCAGTGAAGAGAGTGATAAAACTTTGCTCCCGCGACAGTCGGATCTTTATACCGGAAAATTACTTGAGGAATATTTTTGCATTTCCATTCATTTCGAAAAAGTAAAGTCCAAGCCGTTGAGGATAGAGGGGCTTTTCAAAAATAAATCTTGTATTTTCTGAACCCCAACTGCGACAGTTTTGCTTATTGACGTAGCCATCGAGGTGGAAATGGGCCGGATCAGTCAAGAAGATATTATAAATACATACACACGAAATATCTTCTATATTCTACAATACATTGTTTTTTTTAACTCTCGCTATTTACATACATACGTCAGTCAAGTAATTTAAAAGTCAATTAAGTAATTAATATAAATAATACTTCATACTTACATCTGTAAAACTTTTCTCGTCCCTCAGATGCCGGAACGAGGTCACCATATTCGTTTGGAAATCGTTCCATTTTAGGAAAAACTGTTGATCAGACGACATCATTAAAGCGGCTTTTTTTATTTATTTACGAACGCACGTCAGAAAAAAAAATTACAAATTAAATTATCAGTTCAATGACACCCTTCGGCTTCGATTAACCCTTTGCAGAATACTACGTGTAGTTTAATTAATTTCCACAAAATATATATTCTAATTTAGCTTATTGCAAAAAAACGGCTGTAATTGCTTTGGAATATAAATCCAATATGGGTCAAGAGACGACGACAACAAGAATATTAAAAGGAAAAAAGAATCACCAAATGCTTTTTTTTTGCTACTCCAACACAAACAACAACTTCTTTACACTAATGGACGCGCGCTCCACAAAAGCTAATGCAAATTAAATATATATATATATATGTATATATATAGCGTATCGGGAGTTTTGTTGGTATTTCTCTTGTACTAGTCTTGCTGTTAATGCCGCTGGTGAGATGCTGGTACTCCGCGTATTCAATTTAATACGCGTTTTACGTGTAGTTGTTAGTTTCGTTGTAGCGCTGCTATATTGCTAAACGGCAAATAGTGTTGTTGATGTTTTTAATTTAAATAATTTTTTTCTTTCTTTCACTTTTGAGCGCGAAGAGAATTTGCAATAATCGGCAAAGCAAACAAAAATCAACACGAAAACAAATTGCTCTCACGTTGGCTTTTTTCTTTGGACTTTTATTACATGTACGTATGCCGCTCCACTCACAGGGTGTACAGGGCACAGTTACGAGTCGAGTTGTGATCAGTAAAATTCAACTCACGAGAGTATTTCCGCTACCACTGCTAGGTATTGTTATTGTTGCGCTGGACGATTGTTGAAAATTTCTGTAAATAATAAAAAAAAAAAAACAAAAAAAAAATTACTTGTAAATATATGCATAAATGTACATATGTATGATGGATAGTAAATTTTTCTTTTTAAATGAAAATTAATTTATGCAAGGGAAGAGAGCGTGATATTTCAGTACTCAATGGTTTAAGAAAGGCACGCTCACACACACTTACATACATACACTAAATAGAGTTTAGAGAAACCAAAAAAAACAAAAAAAAAAAAATATATATATATATATTCTTCTACTTAATCCTCTTGTAAATGCTCTTCAAGTAGTGGCTCAGTAATAAATACAAAAACAGTAAAATGCAAAATATTTTTCGCTCAAGGAAATCTACTTTTAGTTCAGGAAAAAGCTGCATTCCGCAAAGCACTCAAAAGTACTCGTTTGTAGTTAAATTTTGTACGTTTTTTTTTTTTTTGTTATTATTTTTTTCTTTGTTGTATGCTCTTTGGACGCCTGAAAATCTTTTGCAATCGTGTATGCACACATGTGTAAGTTAAATGTAAATGAATATTTTTTATTTGCACAAAAACAACAAAAAAAAAAAAAAAACAAAAAGCTACATGCAACTGCATAAGCAAGCAGAGAAGAATAATTAAATGGGTCGCCAATCAATTAGATTCTTTAAGAAATTGAAAACATCATAGGGCAATGTGTATTTACATACATACATATGTATATATGTATGCATTTAATTTTCCAGTTTATTCTTGCTTGGGCGGAATGCACAGCAAAATTGCAAATTCAATTTCATGATTTTTAAATTTGATCTTTTTTACGATCGATAGCTGAAGTGTTCAAAAATATAAGCCTTACGATATTAAGTTATTACCACCATCTTACCCGCGGTAACGTATGCCTGTCATAAGAGGCGACTAAAATCGAATAGTTCCCGCTAGAGTCGGGTCTTTATAGCAGAACCCGTAACCCCCGTAATAATGCCATTAATAATAGAAAACAATATCATCCACTTTTTATGAAACTACGTATCCTTTTTATGAAATTTTCCATCACCTAATCGCAAAGTGGCTGTTGTATGTCCTCAATAACTCCACGAATTCCATCTTTGAGATCTTTAATTGACGTTGGTCTGTTGACAAGAAGTCGAAGTGTGTATAAACACAAAATCTCGCTTGGAAATTTGCGATCACCTCTCCGAAAGAAAACACGGTCCTTAAAATATCAATATGGTTTCATTGCTTGTGCGGAGCGTAGCACCCTTCTTGTCGAAAGTAAACGTTTTCCAGATCAATACCATCCAATTCCGGCCATAAAAGGTCATTAATCATCCAACCCATTTATTTTCGAAAAAGTAAGGTCCAATGAGCCCATCGGAACATAAACCGCACCAAACAGTTACACGTTGAGAATGAAGAGGCTTTTCAACAATAAATCTTGGGTTTTCCCCGAGTCCCAGATGCGATAGTTTTGCTTATTGACTTAGCCATCGAGATGGAAATTGGCCTCATCAGCCAAGATGATTTTTCCGATTAAATTTTCTCAGTGAATTTTAATATTTGAATGCGTTTTTGAAGATATTTTTATTACTGGCGAACTGTTTACTTGTCAAATGTCAAAAAATTACAGCTTCAAAAGTGACATCTACCGGAATAGCTGGCTATGCAAATAACAACTTTTATTGGAAAACCCTTTATTTTAACTGAAGCAAAACTCAAGTTTCATCCTTTTGAATTATTTCTTGAAATACCTAACACAATCTGATTAATTCGGAAGATAAAAATATTAAAATTTTCCTCAAAACAAATATTTTTTTTTGTTGAAATAAAGGTTGATATGATATGGTATTATATTAGTGATTAGTAATTTAAACGAGCTTAACGGCGCATTTCAAAAATTTCATTTCACCTCTTTTTTTTCGAAAACTTTAGCGAAAAATGTCAAATAAACACAATGAATACTCCTCAAAATAATCTAATGTGCACATGTATGGTATACATACATACATACATATGTATGAATGAGCGCATAGAAAATGCAATTGCGCTAACATCGTGCATACAAACGAAGTAAAATATTGCTTCATTCCACATACGTACATACATACATACAACAATGACTCTGAACTGGAAGCTCCCACAAAACTTTCAAGCCAGACATGAGCCAAGCGCAAAAGCCATGCATATCTATGCAAGTATTTATTTACGCTCTTTCTATATGGTACATACATACATATGTATGTGCAAGTACATGGCATAGCATGGCATATGTGCTGGCATGAAAGCATTAAAAGTAAAAGGAGAAAAATGAACCCAACCAACCACACACTTGCAATATAATAGGCAGAGTGCGGAGTAAGCGTATGGTGTACCAATCCAAGCGCGAAAAAAAAATACCTTTCACTTTTCAAGGCAATTTCTGTGCGATGTTGGCTACATACATACATACATATGTACATATGTATGTACCCACTACACCAAGCTGCACTGCATCATCTAAGTATACACATACATACATACATACAGAGAAGCACATAGAGAGTTACCACAAATGTGTGATTCAGCGTGTTGGCAGACCAAAACATTGCCTCATATACATACATACATATATACAACTGTGCAAATGTGTTTAAGTTTATAGTAAATTTAGCGAATTTAGTTATACATAGGCGACCAGTTCAATTGAGGCAAATATTGGTTTAATATTTTTGGTGAAATAATTCTTAATATCACGCAATAGACAATTTATTATTTAATATTTGGCGAGGCAGCATATAACAATGCTCCAATGTATAAATCAATTACCACTAAAGTCCCAAAGACACAAAGAAGTTATTTAGGTATACCCCTAACCTAACATTCTTGATTTGTTATTTAAAGAGAATCAGTCTTTTTTTGAAGCCACCACTAGTGGCACTATATGCTTCAAAATTATATATGTATGCATATAGAGACATACCTACACATTTCATTAGCAATAATGTTTGCAAAACTTTTTATGAGTTAAAAGTGTTTTCCATGTAGCCTCACCGTGTAGTATCACTAGGTGTTGCCTGAGCTATTACCCACCCACTGCTAGGTTATTTTTATTTCACTCCATCAGTTAGCTACTTTGATCTCTGTCGAGACGCCTGCGCACAATATTAAGAGCTTTTTTTTGTCTCAAATATGAAACGTGAGAATGTGTGGCAATAACAGCGGTAGAGGTAGTAGAAAGAGAGTATAAAAATGGAAAATTGTTAAGCTAAATTTAAATCTGCTTTATTTTTTTTCTTTTGCTTTTATTGTGCAATCGGAATTGGTTGCTGTTTTTTTTAGCCGGGCATGTTGCTTGCTGACTTCAAAAAACCATACAACGAATTGTGTAAAAGCGCTCAGCCAGCATAAATAATGAACTGCCATGCAATAAATATTAAAATTGCCTACATTTAAACTATGGAATTTTTTTTTTGTGCTGAATTTTTTGTTAATGTTATAAAAAATCAATACGTAAGTGGAATGAAAGCACTTTTACATTTAAATTTACTAAGGAAAATTTTTATAAACAATTTAAAATCGAAATTTCGCTGAAAAATCGACTTTTTTCTTTGAGAAGGCGCCATTTTGACAAAAAAAAGTTTTTTTGCTTATTCCTTCGTGATTAATCACTAGATTTAACATTACTTTAATGAAATCTATTTGGTTTTTTAATTTCAGATGATCCAGTTCAGAGATCGAGTGGTCACCGCAAGACGTCTTTTTTCAGAGGACCTCCTGGAGATCAGCTGTAGCTCTTCTACAGAGAAATACTTTTACTAGTTATAAGGATTAAAATATTGTTGAATAATACCATAATAAGTATGTAAACTTTTTGAATCAATAAATTCTAAAGACTTCTCAAAAAAAATTCTTAAAAATTCGCTTCTTTTTGGCCCATTAATTTTTGGTTGCGCGTACCACTGTATATGTGAAATGTGTTTGAAATATATGAGCGTAGAAAATTTTTAAAGAGTAATAAGTGATGTTACTTTTTATTTTATTGCACCTACACAGAAAATACTTGCAAACCTAAAAACAGCTTTCGACACATGTACATACACTGGTGGCAGAACTAATGGGGACGACTGTATTAAACCTTGTTTTTTGGTATTTCCCCCCACACTTTTTTTAATAGACGAACGAAATCTAACTACATGTTTTTTGCATTCTTTATTATTTTCTGATTTTCTCGGACAAAATTTTATGGTAAAAAAAGTAAAAAAAAGCTAAAAAAAATTCAAATTATTAAATCACATTAGCAGAAAAAAATATGGACAAAAAAAACTTTAAATATTCCGTGATTGTCCCTTTTATTTTAAGCACCTACTGGCATTTTTGCGGCAAGGAACCCTCGTATACATACGTCACATAAGTAACTCCTTCAGAATGCTATGTTTCTTGGATTTGTTCCTGATCAACATTCCAGATCTGGTTCTTATATGTACACTTTCAGGCTTTTAATGAACGATTTGGTGCTCCATGGAGTTAAGAAACTGTGACTTTCGAAGCCATGCCGTAACGGAAAGTCATTCGCTGTATAACCCAATACACGAATGTTAGTAGTGATTGGAATCGTTGTCACATTTTAAAGGCAGATATGGCTGCATTGTTGTACTAAATATTTTCAGATATTCTACAACACATATTCTTTTTCTCAAACTGTAGATTAATCTTCATAGTGAGTTTTGAGTTAAACACTTTTCATTTGGAACGCCTGACGAAACTTCTTTTCTGTCTGATTTTAACAGCATTATCTTGGTTTCATCCGACAAAAGCACATTTATTAAATTTTGACGAACCAGGTAAGTTTTGGCGAATTAGAACCTTTGATATAAAGTCAAACTTCCCATAAGCGGGCACGAACGGGACCAGATTTCTTGCTCGGTAAATAGAGGTGCACGTTAATCAGGGTTTAATTTGTATGGGAAAAAGTTAAAGGGACTTGAAAAAGTGTCCGCTTAATAGAGGTATACGCTTATTAGAAGTGCCCGTTTAGGAAAGTTTCACTGTATATGGGTTTTGCTTAAAAATAGTACCAACTTTTTACAATTTAAGCATTCAATTCCATTTTCAAGTGGCTGAACGTTTTAAATGAATTTTCTTTTGCGTAATGTACCAACAGTTTGTTTGTTGAAACGAATTAAAGTTTTCCTCTTCCTTACTCTTTTCTTTCTTTTTTTTTGCATTTAACGCGATGAAGGACAGAAAGTATCAGTCTATGATTTGAAGTATTTCCCTTATGTTTTGCCTTTGCTTTTTGAGTTTAACCATCATTTTCTGGTCAATGGAGCTGCAATGCACGGTGAGGTCCATATTGTGGTTTTCTTCCTTTCATTTACCAATTACAAAAGCCAATACAATCATTATTTCTTTTATCATTAATGTATTTATTAAAAAAAACTTTTACTAACCCAATATGTTTCAATATTTTACTTTTTTGAACAAATATTACTTTTTCCAAACTCAAAACGTTGCTGACCGTAGCGAAATAGAATTTACGCCGATTTTCCACAAATAATTAACCGAAAATGCAATGAGCTCTAGTTGTTTTTACCAAGTAACCTTGTTCAATGGCTAGTGATTCAAACATATTATATGTTAGATAAATAGTTAGTAGTTTTGGGCCTTGAAATAAATCGAAATGCTTTTGTCCCTATTAATTCTGCCACCAGTGTACGAGTATGCATGCATATGCTGAGTGCGGTGTTGGTAATGCATTCGTCGGCAGTTACTGGTTTCGAGAGTTGTTTTCCGTCACTCGAAATTCTTTCGCAACTATTGACGACAACAACAACAACATGAAAGCACAAAAGCACACAACTAACTCTTGCTCTTTTTTTTTTTCTATTTCTTAATAACCATTACTTTTTCTGTTTGAGATATTGTTGTTGGTGGTAAAAAGTTGCGCCATTCAACACAAGAAACGAAAAGCGAAGAATACAAGCAGCGTGACTAGGCGACTAGCCAAAGCATTCAACAACAGAAGATTTTGTAAAAAGTACAAGAGTAGCAATGAGCAACAAATTCTCTCTACTTTACATATGTATTTATGCTGAGAAAATAGCCAGATGGATGAGAAGTCAAACGCATGGATTGGCATAGAAGTTGCTTAGATTTTGTACTAACTGATCATGATAATTTCTGTTGGATTGTAACTACCGCTATTTTTGTGGCAGTTCGCTGTTTGGCGGGAATCGTTGATTCATCTTGACGTGTTGGTGGTACTACACTTATATTACGGTATTACCGTTGCCACAGAAGTTGATGAGTCAAAAATATGAAGGTTATCTTCTTGAAGAGTTAAGACACTAACTAATACAACAATCACTATGCATTGTGGCAAATTTGCTTCGTGGGAATGAATTGAAAAATCTGCAAATAACTAAGCATGGTTACATACATACATACTTTGTAACTTTAATATAACGAGACTCAACGGTAATATTTTTATTCAACGAGCTTTTCAAAATCGCCTAGAAGCGATAGTACATAATTTACTTTTACATTACGAAGTTATATTATTAAACCTCCATTTTTATGATGGACTTTTATTAAGGAATAAAGCCAATCAAATTTCGCAAGTCAAGGAAGTTTTCCAGGAAAATTTTAAGTTCTATTTTAAAAGAAAATAATACAAATCCCATACTTATTGACCATATACCCAGAAAAAGTATCCATCCCAGAACTTTACGCATGGCACTAAATAGCAATGAACTTTTCAGTAGGACACTACACACCGTAAAGCATGGCAGCGTTAGCGTTTGGCGTTGGAAAGATGGCATTATTGAAGGTAATATGTATCGAGTTCAATATACACAAAAGTTTGTTAGAAGAACATCTGAAGCCATCAGTAGAATGTTTGGGGCTTGGACAAGGTTAGATTTTCCATCAAGACAATGACCCCAAGCATACTGCAAAATTTGTGAAGGAATGGCTCTCATACTACACACCCAGACAACTTTATACACCCACACAAAGCCTAGATTTTATCCCGATTGAGCATGTATGGGGCAAAATTACTACGGAAGAGATATCCAACTTAGTTGCATCAATGCCACGACACCTTCAAGCACTAGTAGACAACAACGGTGGGCCTACTAAATCTTAAAATTATTGTGTATATAGACCATAAATATATAATTGGCGCTTTGTAACCGCTGAAGCGATTTTCGGCCGGGCTCCTCCTCCAATTTGTGGTTTTCCAACAAATGGAGGGACCTACAGTTTATACTAAGCGGCCTCCGAACGGCTGATGTTTTTTTTTACGAGGAGTCTTTAATTCAAGTCCGAGTTACACTCGGAGGGGTGGACATTCCCTGCCGAGGGGCGACCGCAATTAGAAAATTTAACTTAATTTTTTTTTATTTAAATTAATTTTCCATAACTTTGGGATGATGGTGGCACAGGAACTTGAACCCGAGTCAGTACGCAATGCTAACCACTCGGCTACAGCGGCCGCATTCCCATCTAATATACAAATTGTAAAAAACAGGAGAAACTGTGGATGTATGTAGACTTTAGTCCTTCCCTGTCTATATGTACACATTTCCGTAGGAAAACAAGAAGTGTAATTTTGAGTGAGCAGGGCTAATAGCATTTCCATTTACATACGTTTATATAAATGTTTGTATAATTTTAAGGTTTAGAATTCACATACATACACACGTTTCAGACATAAGGCAAAGCTGATGAATGTTTTCAGCTTAATGCTAATTATTTTGTTCCATTACCAGAAAAAGAAATTGAAAACATAAAAAGGAAAACAAATTGTGTAATGCGCTTCTTGTTTGCCGACACCTTTATCGTATTTCATATATTTTCCTCTTCAAATTAATATTGCACTTGCACAAGCAATACCAGCCGTCAAAGTTAACCAACCAAACAACGGTTTTAACATGGCCATCAGACGGTGGTGATATACGTATACATAAGTGTTAGTACGACGATAAATAGCCACAGCAGCACGGTAGTTTAGTAACAACAACTGAGCAATAAAAGCCCAACTTACATTTCTAGAAAAACCACTTTTTCATAGAAATTGTTTTTTAGGTCGCCTTGGACTCATTTTTCGTTTTTTCTCAACTACGCTCACTTCACTTCTGCTTATTGCTTATTCGCAATTGTCCGACTACTCTTTCTCTCTCAATTTCTTGGCGCTATGCCTTTTCTTTTTTACCAAATCCACTGTCGATCAACGCCAGCGAGTTTGCTCCATTTGCACAGCCACACGCATTCAAAACCGAAACGCACAAACATAGCCACACACATGTACATTAACGCGTGCACTCTTTAATTTTCCTGCTCACAAGAAAATGCTTTCGCAATTTCCCAGATACTTCAACAAAGTGAGAACGTTTCTTATCACTTTTGATTACTTTTTTTTTTAACAATTCCAACATCAGCATGGAATTTATCCATAAAAAGTAATTAATTTTACCAGCATAAACCTCACAGGATGTATTTCACTTAATTTCTTCGCTTTCCTTTGTTTCACACTAAAATTCATGTATGCATGCATACATGAGGATTTCGTCATTCACTTCTTGCTTTCACCACATCGCTGTTTCCTAAGCTTACCTTTTTCCCCAATACTTTTTAAAGCACACGCTGGTTTGCTCCTTTCTCTAATGCTAGCTGGCTTGCTTTTTCTTTCGTCTTTTACGGTGCTCAAATGAGAAATGCACACCGCACAATTTCTTCTTCTTCCGTTACTTTTCTCCAAGATTTCCTTTCGACTGTCTATTTCTTTCTTTTCCTCTTTCACTTGTAACTTCTACTTTTTCGTTTCTTCTCTGTATTAAAATAGATATATATTTTTTTATATTAGCAAATTTTTCTATTTGGTTTTTATAATACTCGGTTATTTATTTTCACTACGTACAGCGCTTTGGAGTTTAAAAAAAAATCCGCTTGTTTGGTACTTTACGTCGCAACCGATGGAAAACAATACTCAAATCAGTCACCGCCTTTCAGTTTCAGCGAGAAAAACAAAATGAAAGTCGTTCTTCTTTCCTTTCGATTTTTTGCTTTACAACGAGTTTACATTGGGAACAGTTAAACAGAGATGATTTTTCTAATATAACGATAGCATCATTATCATTACATTTTAATGCCTTTGAAAATTTAAATAAACAAGAAAAGAAGCAAATTTTTTTAGTAATTCCATGAGATATAGAGGGTTCAGGGATATCATGCAAACCATTTCTGGCTATATCACTCTTAGATTTTTAATTTTCTGTCTTCATATTCGTTCTAGAAATGTACTAACTTTCCCGGATCCGTCTTAATATACCGGTAACTAAAGTATGCGCTAAGCTAATACTTATTTACGCAAGTCGTATCATAGTCTATCGTATCGTAGTCTGCGGTATCCTTCTAAAATATTTTATATTATTCCTGAATTATTTTTACCGACTTGTTGTTGTAGCCTCAAAACATTCCTCAACGTGGGTTGTCCTATATGCTTCTCTTCTGTTCTTCATTTTCCTTATACTGTTTGGTGCCCAATGGTTTATAAGGGTTCAGCCCCTATAGCCAGGATTGCTGCCGATGCTTTTACTAACTTGTCTGCGAGTTCGTTTCTTTGTATGCCTCTGTGTTAATTTATATTATAGGTAAGACTAATAATAAAAAATATCGAAAGATTATAATTAACGATGTTTTGAATACCGATTAACGAACTCAGATTGCTTGCATGTCTCTTCTAGTAGATTATGTTTGAATGTTCTCTATAACGAACTTTCAATACATGCGACCTATCTACAACATACTTCCCCTTCTCACCTAACATTCGTATATGGCATTTTCGCCACAATATATTTCTTAATAATAACGATTTTTCCTCAGCTTAAAATAACGAACTTAATAAGAGAAAAAAATTTACCAATTTTATAAACAAACAGTGAAATAGGTGGAAAATGCCAAATACATTAAAAAAATTAAATAATTTTTTGATTAAGTGTTTAACGAACAAACCTAGTCTTATCGAACCCATAAGTGTTCTCACTTTAGAATTTCTGCTCTGCTAAAAACAAAAAAGCGATCAGCTGTTTTGTGTTATGATTTTACACGTGAATTAAATATTTGCATTAATTGAATCCTATTCTTTTATTATCAAATTATGTGAATGAGAACTTTTAAATAAAATGTTTACATTACGTAGATTAATAAAGTCAAATCTAAGTATTTACATTAAGTACAACACTCGTCTTTGTAGTCAAAATTTAGAACAACAAAGCTCAAATGTTTCGGACGTTGAAAGAAAACAATCTCTACGTCAAGCTGAATGGAATCTTGCAAAGGAAAGGTATGCAAATCATCCACTACTTTTGTATAGTAACAAATTGGAAGAGCAAGTGGAATATATGGGGTATAGACAACTACGCGCTTATAATTATAAGCAAACTATCAAGGAAAAACAACAACTGCGTCAATTGCAGAAACAACTTTTGATAGATGAACCACAATCCAAAGTCGAAGACGATAGAAATGATCCTTTCCCAAGAAATTGGATGGAAGACTATGAATTCTATGAAGGTAGTGAGAATGAAATTCATCCTCCTTATGGTACAGCAGACGCTAGTATACCGGCATCAACTGTGCCTTGTAGTGGATGTGGGGCCAATTTGCATTGTGCACGCACTAATTTGCCTGGTAATAAACATTTTGAACGAAACTTCAATTCATTTTATACGTTTTCTTAATATTTTTTAGGCTACATACCTGTAGAGATTTTCAAGGGACGTACGGTAAAAGAATTGCAAAGTATAACTTGTCAGCGATGCCATTTTCTAGAACAATATAATATTGCGTTAGATATAGAAATCACTCCAGAGTCATATGTGGAAACAATATCTCGGATAAAAGACGATTATGCTCTGGCAATTGTAATGGTGGATCTATTAGATTTTCCGTGTTCAATTTGGCCAGGTATAGGTGACGTTCTTGGGCACAAGCGTCCATTATTTGTGGTTGGAAATAAAGTGGATTTGCTACCACGAGATCACAATAATTATTTGGACCACGTCAAAAGCTGTTTGAAAGATCAAATGTTGCAATGTGGGTTCGATTCATTGAATATTAAACACATCAGTTTAATTTCTGCTAAAACCGGTTACGGTATTGAAGAGCTCATTACACAGCTTCACAAAATATGGGGTTACAAAGGAAACGTTTATCTGGTGGGATGCACAAATGTTGGCAAAAGTTCACTCTTCAATATTCTCTTAAATTCCGATTACTGCCGCCCCGAAGCTACGGACTTAGTACGTAGAGCGACGACTTGTCCTTGGCCTGGGACAACTCTGCAGTTGCTTAAATTTCCAATTTTTCGTCCGTCAGATATAAGAATATTTCAACGGTACCGTCGCCTAACCGCAGAACGTAAACTTAAGCAAAGTGAAAAATCTTTACCTCGCCATAAAAAGTACAAAGCGCTAGATATTAAAGCAGCTCGACTTGTAGGGACCATCGGTCGGACATTCACAAATAATGACGAAGATATTAATACCTTTGCGATGAGTTCTGGTACACAGCCAATAACGACTTTAAATGAAATGGGTCAACGTTATCGTGAGGCCAAGTGGTGTTATGACACACCCGGGGTAATGCATCCCGAGCAATTTACAGAATTACTTACATCAAAGGAGTTACAGGAACTTACATCGCATGACATGATTGTACCTCGCGCTGTACGTCTCAAACCGGGCATGAGCCTCTTTCTGGCTGGATTGGCGCGTTTGGATTTCATAAATTGTAAATATGTTGACATTGATTGGGTTAAAGTATTTGTATTCAGTTCTATGCAACTCCCACTTGTGATTGCTCAGACGGAGAACTCGGAACAATTATACAAAGAATATCTTGGAACTGATATTTTGGGCTTGCCGAATGGCGATGAAGCGCGGTTAGCGCGTTGGCCCGGTTTGCAATGTAAGAATGAGGATATACACCTGGTTGGAAAGTACAAAGACGCAATCAGCTCTGAGATTGTTTTGTCTTCGGCAGGTTGGATTGGCTTAAGAGTACCATATGCCAGTGATTGTACATTTAAAGCTTGGACACCACATGCCCGCGGTATTTATGTACGCACTCCACCGCTGGTTCCTTACGTTGAGCGTTTGGTGGGTAAAAGAATACGAAACTCTTTTGCGTATAATTTAAGGCAACCATTTGTTTTTAGAAAATAAGCAGATATTTAAATAGTATGTATTTTAAAAATGTTGATAAATAAATTAAAAATTTGTATCAAATACGTGAATTGTACCTATAAGTGAAATAGACGATTCGACCCTTCTTCCATCTCGGAGTGGATCATGCTTTGCCGTGTTTTCTGGATCCCTACTCACTCTGGGTAACTACTCCCAGGCCTCCACTGCCCCACGGAGCTCCCCGCAGCATGACCCCCCAATTTTTTTTTCACTCCCACCCACATCCGGGTCCACATACACCTCCCGTGCAGAGGCTACGCAGCCACTCCTAACCATAACGCCCACCTCCATCTATGACATTATTGCCTGCCAAATGATCGTATAGGAATGGAGCTGGCAGAAAAAGTAGAATTTCGAGTACTGATCTAATAAAAAGCATAGCATGTAAATCTATGCTGACCATTGAACGCCACTTGCCCATAATTCTCCCGACTTCGTTTTCGTTGACCACAGACATTTTTTACCTTTAACAAACCGAGGTAACGAAAGTTCATTCTTACGTTGCCACGTTGTCAGATACAACCCTGCTAACTTTTCCTCAATGTTTTTGACATTTTAAAATTTCATTGAATACATAAGGAGATAGAGATGACAACAAAGAAAATTTAAAGAATTGGAAAATTTTATGAGAATTTATACATTGGAAGTTTATTTTATCAGCTGTGAACAAATTAAATTGATTGGTGCAATTTATTATGGAATATTAGTTGTTATATGTGAGGCTATCTTAAGTACAGAAAAGCATGTGTGTAAAAATAAGTCCGAAAAGAAAGCGGCTACTGAACACTTAATTAAATTACTAATAATATTATATTTGAATTTTTTCATCCGTGAAGTCATAACACGCCAATATGGAGCAGAATTCTTTTGATCCTTTTGCCGCTGAAAATAGTGGCACGGCTCGCTTTGTGGAAAAGTTGGTCGATAATGGGCTAGCGGGTAGCGGAGGTGCCTGCAGCAGCAATAGTGCTACTATAAACGCGACGCACGAGTTTCAGACAATGAAGCCGGGTTTAGGCCAAAAACCTGGACAATCTACTGGCAGAACCGAAATACCACATAGTGAACTTGTAAAAATGCTTTATTTTTTGGAGGGTGAGCTGCAGGCACGCGACGTTGTCATCGCTGCCTTACGAAACGAACGAGTCAAACAATACATAACTCAACTTCGTACAAAGCGTGTTCAACCGAATGATCCTTATGCCGCAATTTTTCGCGACAAAATCGCACTTTCAGGCAATATGATTTCACGCGAATCGTCTACCCAAGCGGCTCAAGCAGAGATGGAAGTGCGACAGATAATCGAACAGCAAATGGAGCAGCAATATCAAATGGTTAGCAAACAACGCGCAACACATTTACGTATGGTAAATATACTTACAGAGTCATTGGAAAACAATCAAAGAATGCTGCAGGAATTGGAAGAAGAAAAACGAAAGCATGAACATGATACAGCCCAGGGAGATGATATAACGTATGGCTTAGAGTTGGAACGAACTAAGTTGCGGCAAGAGCTGGAAGAGGAACGAGCTCAATTAAAAAAAATGGAAAAGGAAATGAAAAAATTGCAGGAAACTTTAGATTACGAACGTAACCGACAAAAACAGATTGTTTTATTACTTATTGCTGAAAGAAAGAAAATACTTATGAAGTACATTGAAGAAGGTTAGTAGACCAATAAAAGCTTACTTTTTAATTTCAAAAGGTATGATATCATTGCAACTTTCCATAGGTAAACGGTCAGAGGATTTGGCACAGATATTGGCGGAAGAGAAACAACGTTCGGACACTATTGCTGAAGGTCTTGAAGAAGAAAGTAAAAAGTCTTTACGTATGGAAGAGGAAATGGAAAAACAGTCGGCTGCATTTGAAAATGAACGGAAAGCGCTAAAATTGAATACTGTCAAGGAAGAGACCAGGTAAATCCAAGTATTTTTTTTAGTTAATGATTTTTTTTTTCATATGATATTTTATAAATAATTACAGAGTGAAGGAATTGGAACAAGAAATAACATTGCTACGTGCTGAAAATGAGGCTTTAAAGAAACAGCAACAACTGTTACAACAAAGTGTGGCGGCTGGTGTTAGCGCTACGCTTGTCGGCGGTGCCAAAGCTAGAAGTTTGAGTGGTGAGCAAGTGCAAATAAATATAAAAATGATAGCATATTTACATAATTTTAATTGAAGAATTATTTTTATTTCAAGCGGAAAAATTTTGCTAAACTCTTCTAACATTATTTATTAAAATTAAAGAAATGATACCCTCTTCTCACCCAATTTATAAAGGTGACTTTATTTATTAGAATTTAATTACTTAAAAAGCACGGAATTATATTTTAAATCACAATTTTAAGGTAACTTTTAACCCTCATATTTTGTGTTCATTTCATCGTTTGCTCTTATTAAATATTTTATTAACATATTTGTTGTTTTATTGCTAGTTTTTAGCATTTATATCATATCATTTTATTAACATACTTACATAGGTATATTGTATGTATTTCTTAACTACATTATTATTTTAGAGAGCAAACTAACTGAATTCTCCTTTCAGATGATGCATGTGCCACACCAATGGTAAACATTGCAAAGATCGTGCAACCAACTGCAACTGTGACAAGTGTACCCGTTTCTGGACCAACTACAGGTATTGCACGTGCGCCTGGTCAGACATTGCGTAGCGGTGTAGCCGTCGCCCTACCTGCTGCAGCAGTGGCACAATCAGCCGCCATCGCTGTACCCCACTCAACAGGAGCATTAGCCAATACAGGCAATAATATAATCGGTGATAGCACAACAACAGTAGCTGCTGCAATATCAGCAGCTATTACCTCAACGGCAAGCAATCTAACAACCGGTGCTGTAGGCAGCGGCAGCGGTATTGTAGCGACTGCAGTTGCACCACCATCCCCTTCTCCGGTGAAAATGCAACCAACTGCCACTATACAACGTGCACCAGGTGGCAAATATGCAGCTCTAGCTGCAGCTGCGGCTGCATCGCATTCCCTGGATCAAGCGGCAACAGCTCCACATCCAGTACCAATCGCTGTGCCACCAGTTACAGTACCACCAGCCGGTGCTCGTGGCGCTCCACCTCCCATACCCCCAAATAAGCCAATCGTACCACCAAAACGTGAACCATCACTATCGCGTCTTAGTTCGATTGCTGTGGCTAGTGCTGTCTCGGCCAGTGCTGTTGGTGTCAATGCAACAAATTCAGTCGGTGGTGTAACAAATACTACAACCAATGCTAAATTAAATTGAAATATTATAAACTCCTACATAGTACTTTACATACCGAGGCAATATAATATTTCGGAAAATGGCAGACGATCACACCATTCCTCATTTCATATACCAACTTGATAAAGTGATTTTATATTGAATCCTTTTTAAAAGTTACATTCTTACAGAGTATTGTAAGCTTGTTGGAAAGATGTGGTGTTACTCAAACTTAAAAAAATTCTCATAGTTTCTAAAAATTCCTAAAGTTTGTTATTTTAAAAATCTTCTCTTTCTTGTGTTGGAGCCCGCTTAATTTCTTGAAGTATTTATACATACATATATACGTATAAAACAAAGAAATATGTATACCCGTAGTCGCTAAAATAATCTAACAAAAAAAAAACGAAACTTAATCATGGCCATATACATATATACATACATAGTTATATAATTAATAACTACTTATACTTAAACATACATATGCGTTACAAATTACAGTTATGAAAAATTGCAGAATTCTAGTATTATAAATACTTAAATACACACATATATTGGATGAAGGAAAGTTTCAAGCGTTTCCCCCCCTTCCCCAACACTTGGCGTCAACTATGAACAACTCATTTCGTAATGTTCGCTGTGTAATAATGAAAACCATTATTACGCTAAAGGGTAAACGTTGGTCAAGCTTTTTGAAAAAATAAAATCTACTGTGTGAAAATTATTTACTTGCTTTCATACTGATGATGTTGACATGAAAGATGAGTAATGTAAAGATTTTAGAAAGAGAAACACTACAGTAGTATTAATAATAAGAAATTAAACAAAAAAAAAAAAAAATTACTTAAAAGTAGTAAACGCTCAGTTGGTCGAGTGTTAGACAAAAGGCAGCAAATTGTTAACGAGATAGAAAGCGCCATTGCGCTCAAGTATTAAATACATTCATACAATTATAGCAGCTTAAAAATTGGCAGCTCAGAAGAGCAAATTATGATACTGTGAGTTAACCGAACCTTTAGAATTTTCATATTAAGCCTCATTTGTGGAATCTGAAATGCCCTTTTGTTGTAATTTCCTATATATACGAGTATAGAATATAAGTATAGAAAGCGTTATGTTTAATAAATATATATATATATTATTTTTTTTTTTACAATAAGTAGTTCTACTGCTTCATCTTAAGTTTAGTCGTCGATTATATAGGGTCTTATTCACGAAAATTTTTTTGTGTTCGTTACAAAAAAAAAAAAAATAATACAAAAGATCGCAAGAGTTATATTTTTATTAGAGTCAGTCTACTTTGGTTTATATGAATTTTTAAGCTCGCAATATTACACCACTTCGACTTTATCCTACCTACAATAATTAATGTATGTATAATCCTTAAGGTATATTTACTATAAAAAGTTTCTATCGAAATGCTAACAGAGAGGCAATGTAAGAGCCAATTAAGTAGCCACAATCAGAAACAACACATTAATTGTATGTGAAAATAATTTGGACGTGTAAACCAATTTGTATTTAAGGTTTAAATTTTAAACAATAAATATTAAATGAGACTAGTATTCAACCCATAACAGTATTTTCAATTATAATGGCGCGTGATAAATTGCGTGCACAAGCTAAACGCAGTAAGTTGATTATCTCCTCAATATTTTCAATACGATAATCCTTTAGAATACCAATAGGTTCCTATAAAAAAAAAAAAAATAGAAAAAAATAACATTAAATATGTATTTCCTTTTCAAAATTAGAAGAAAAAAAAACATACATCGGGATACTTTTCCAGACGCTTCTTCTTTTTATCAATTAAGGGCACCAATTCTGTTTCTAAATGATGTAATATAGCGCAAGTCTCTTTAGAAAGTATTTTTGGATCCTTCGATTCGAGTAGTGGTATAGAATCAATGAGTAATGAAGGCCAAAAACTAGAAATAAACATAAAATATTGAAAGATTTTTTTTTAATGCATTAATTTTTCTATTACTTACTATTCTGGCGTAATCTTCGATTCTAATAAATTCACGAGCAGCTCGGCTGCCGGAAGAAAATCTCTTTTACGATAGAATTGGTAGAAATCAAAATATTTTACTAAAAATACCAAACGTGGGCTGATGAACATTTTGGCACCTATATTGGCAATAGCGTCTGGGCAGAGCATATCGCCGGTTTTTGAATAATGCTATTAAAGAAAAAAAACAATTATTCTACTAGATAAAAGTTTTAAAATTTTATTATAATTATAACTTACGTTTAATAGAAAATCTGCTATTGATGTTACATAGAGTGTGTCCCTTGAGCGTATAGCCCACTCTAAAGCATTTCCATAACGTTGCTCGTTGAGTGATTTTTTCGATTGAATTTTACATATTTCTTGTTCTGGCATGAAAAATAAATACATAGTTTAGACTAAGTATTATTTATAATACATTATAATCTTACCAACTTCGAAAAATCGTTTCTTTTGCGCGATGGCAATAATTTTCAACGCTTGTTTCTCCGTACGAAAAGGTATTTTGGCGAGCAGTAATGCTAATGCAGCTTGACCTTAATTTTTAACAATTAAAAAATTAATTGAAACTAATATACATACAGGAGTATGCAGTGAAAACTACTCACCCTCCTGACCACAATGATCCAGATAATCCATACCTAATTGCCACAAGGCGTTACGCGACATTAGAGAACTTCCAAAATCATAAAGTAAAGAATCACGCAATTTTATGCATTCACTGAGATTAAAATAATTAAAAAATATAAATACATATATATATGTATAATGTTAACACTTTACATTAGTAGAATATTATCTTACTTGACTTGATTTTCTCCCACTATTTGCAATTGCCCGCAATTGTAGAGCAAATCAGTTAAATGGGTTACAAACCATTGATTATCAGCCATCAGCTGTATGGCATGTATCACTTGATGCATGTCGTTTTCCATTAGGTTGAGTATGACGCGGTCCAGGTGTTTCATTTGTAATTCATTACTAGTATGTCCTTTAAGGCGAGCCCAACGCGATAGCCATGTATTGGCAGCGTTACCCAATTCAAAGTGCTTACAAGCCGGATTTGTATAGAAAAGATATCCAGGAAAGAATTCATACCAATATTCGCTGTCTTTTATTTGTGTATTCCAAATTTGTGTTTCCCCTGTAACTAGCTGTATCAAAAAAAAAAAAAAGTTATTCCAGTTTATGGCCTAGCGTAAAACTCACAACATGCTTTTACGTACTTGTATTAGTTCTTCAAGATTTGGTTCAATGGCGAGGATATTCGCTGAAACCTTTCTTTCTGTGTCGGTTAGCCAATACTGCCATTGTGAGCGGAATTTTTGAATCGAGGTACCACCATGATGCTGAAGCGGATGTGATATTTTTGTATTAGTTCATATTGTCTTAATATAACAGTAAGCACAGTTAATACTTACAGTATATGTGGGCATCGATTTCAAAATCTGATCAGTTAATTTGAAGTGTGCAGTTTCAACTTGCGGATGCAGATGTAGTAAAGCACGTGCCACGTCCACTTGCCCTTGCATGATTAGACCCTTAAGAGCTGGCCAATAATCATCACTGTCACTAGCTTCTCGACCCAACAATAGCAGATCGGTTGCCATACGCTCTGCTGCAGGAAAATGAAATCTTATCCAGTCCAGCAATTGTGGCACTACCGCATTGGATGGTGTAGGATCGAGGAATAATATTTCACTTAAATGCCAGACACATTCAATAGAATAAAATATAGAAATATACTGCTGATATTTGGCTTGGGCATCGACATCGTCCCTTTCTTCTGCGTTTACTATGGCTTCTTGTAATTTTTCTAAGCAAGCCCGTACAATGCTGCGATATGTGCGAGATATTTTAATATATTCCGTTTTGGAACCGCGTTTTTTAAGCTCTTGAAGTGCAACAAATGTCGAATTTGCTTCAGCCACAAGACTGCGTAGTATTGGATCATCAAATATGAATTCCTGTTGTAGCATGTGTATTAATACATCATCTTTACCCGCGAATTCGGTTGGTGCGTCGACTGTGGTACTGGTAATTGGTCGGTAAGCAGATAATGCTACCTTATTACCAGATACGAATTGACCAGTGAGCGTGTTTGCATACCGGCAGCTTAAGGGGTCGACAACCGCCTGATTTGAAAGTGAATGAAATTAGTTATATTAACAAAGTTACTCTGTAGGTTTCTAAAATAATTACTTACAAATAAAATTGGTTGATCCTCCTGCATTTTTATTAATACTTCTCTTTTCCTTCCAAATAAAATCTGTTTTGGACAAATATACACAATTGGCGGTTGCACTATTAACCGATTATGACAGTTCTATTCAGTGGCAAAAACAGAGATGTTAATTGTGACGTGATGCCAGATTTTTTACTTGGATGATCGAAATGTATAAAAATCGAGAATTAGGTTGAAAGATCATTGTATGCATTACTTTAGTTATATTTTGTGAAATTAATTTAATTTCCCAAAACAAGTGTAGCTAAAGAAAACTTTATTTGTATTTAACCATTTCATAAATGGTTTTGAAGTCTTTTATTATATTTTTTGATTTCATTTAGGTGAACACATTAAAGTCATAAAATATCGAATATTTAAATTAAGACTAGACATATATAGAATATTTTATATTGAACATTTAGTTGGAGAAAATGAGTTATTGCCTTTCGAACTATTTGCTCCATTCGAATGAAATTGTTTTGCACAGCCCATCGAAATAAGTCTTTTTGGAATTGAAGAATATGGTGCTCCCATAAAGCGAACAATCAAATCCTCATCATGATTTACTACTTTGACATCGACTGCATGATTCAGAATAAGTGCATTAAGCGTACGAATACCGTTACTTCGTTGTTCCAACGTTGCCTCAGGATTTTGCATAATATCCGCCACTCTAAATTGTACTGCTTGAAATGCAAAGTGCTCCGTTAAGCGGTCACAATGTGCTAATTCTAGCAGGGTGACATTTTGTTGATTGCCATAATCAACATAAAACACTTTAAATACTTTACCAGAATCATCGAAATCTATTATTTTAGCTCGATACCAAAGCGTATCATCATATCGGGCACGTACCAAATCGTACAACATTGGTGGTTTTGTTAAGCGGATACTAAATGGGATTTCATCATCATTCCATATAAGCGGTTCTATTGGATTATCAAGATCATTTATCTGAGCATAGAAATATTCAATTTGCCCAACATGTGTAATGGTGATATTTATCATAATACCAGCAGCAAAACGGGTCATTGGTGTTACACTTTCAGTTATAGTTCCTGTGGGTATGCGGTCCTTTGTCCATCCATCTGGTTGTTGTGGGGTGTGTTCTAGACGACAATTGGTACCCTTAAAGCAGCAACCAGTTTTCGGATCATAAAAACGACATATCCGTTGTTCATCTTTAGGATTATAGCCTAAAACGGCGGTCATTGCATTAGAAGTGTTTAGTGGCTCTTCGGCTAACATATCCATTTCTTCTTGTGTAAGACCATTCGGGAGCCGCTTTTTATCTTCATTAAATAATGGCAATGCACGAAGCGGTATAGCTTCGTCATTATCATCAATTGCAAAACTACCATTCGATTGAAATGGATTTGTACTATCAACTTTTTTAAGATTCTTTTCATTTTCTGGTAGGTCAGCCTCTTTTTTGGTGTTATCTTTTAGTAGATCTAAAATCATTACGGAATACTCTTCTTCTTTAAATTTAATTAAAAATGATGTATTTGTATATTCTAATTCCTTCAGATATGATCTCAAATCCGTATACTGTATATTTTTTCGACAGCAAATCCCATTTAATTTACATAACATAGCTTGCGCAGGAATTTTCTGAATATCAATCGGTAAACGGTATGTAACGTCTGTTGCAGTCATGGTTGTGGTTTCACCAAAGTCCATAAGCAGAACGTCATGCTTTTCATTAGAACTTGAATTAAGCCGAATAGCCCTTAAAATTGTGTCGTCCAGAACAAGACCAAAAACCTCGTTTTTTGGTGGAATATCCAAATATTGCTTTAAGTGTATCATACTTTTCAAATTTGCGATTTTTTTTAATTCAATAGATTCTGAATCACAAACATAAAAACTCAATGAGTCCAAATCTTTTATATATGTAACTGATCCATTTAATATGCTACCAACTTTGTACTTAGATATATCCTTTCTTAAGATATTTAATGATATCTGCTGATTGATATCATCATTATTAGCATAGCCGTCCTTGTCATTTTCCTCTGCAGGTGGAATAGATAAGTTCTTGTAATCATTATTGCAATTAGTATGTGTAATATTTTCGCTTTCTTTTTCATTCAGATTTTTTGATTTGCTACGTTGGTTGCTTTTCATATGTGTTTTTGTGGATAAACTTAAATTACTTTCAGTAAATGCCTTAGGTTCGTTAGTACACTTTTCTCGTTGACCACATGAATCTAATCCTTCATACAATGTGCGTAGCGATTTCTTTTCGAAATCATTCATAAATAAATGAAAATTAAATTTTCGCGCCATGTCCAGCATATTTGTGAGAATCGTGAAGAATTTATCGTACGCCATCAATGCCATTGTGTCGTTTGCCTCAAGAGCTTCTATGTTTTTATAAATTTTTTCAAATACTTTCTGCACTTTAACCAGGTAGTTTGCGACATTTTCCTGTACTTGCACCAACTCTGCAGTGTGCATTTCGAATAATTGATTTAAATCTTCCAACATTTTCAGATATTTTTAATTTTCTTGCTTTCGACTCGTTTTACTTTCGTAAACAAATGAAAGTCACGTTTGTTTATACTTGTTGCCAACTTTCTGAAATGAGATAACATATGTTATGCTTAGTGATGGTAATTAAATAAGTATGCGATAAACGATATATCGTGAAATGTACATCGAAAATGCAAATCCAAATGTGAGGTGCTAAGGAGATGCCAACAACTAAAGTACAATACATTCTAGGGCGCGTACCTTCTAGGAGATACGTGCAAGCCCTCATGGGAATCCTCCTGTTTTCACCAGAGCATCACTTGCACAGCGAAGCATTTATGCTACCAGTTAACCAACATAAGGATATGTTGTACAAGCAGTAGTTGAAACCGTCAAACGGCTCGTTTCCTGGATGTTGTTTGCTCCTAAGCGGGTTTAGACTAACGACTGCAACAATAACAAAAACAATAGTAGTGGGCTAAGGTTGTAAAATAAGTCGTGGTGTAAAGCAGAGCGATAAATGTTGTTTAAGTGCTTTACAATAACTAAGAAATTTTAAAACAAATCTTGGGACTTTCATTTAACTATCCAGTGATCGAACTCGATTCTGATTCTCAGAATAATTTGAAGCAGCCGTCAACGAAGTTGGAAGAAAAAGATACTGGTTCATCTACTGGTGTGGACATGAACACATATTTGACTCCGATGTCACACCTGTAAGACCATAGGACCAAGATTTCATCAAAACTGCGAGATAGAATGTAAAGATTTCATCACAGCTGTCAGCATTTTTCAAAAGATAGACGCACAAGACTGCAAAGGAATCAAAGGAATCTGCAGTAGAAATTTTTCAGACTATTTCTGAATGTGAGACGCAATAATGCAAGCCGTAGAGAGGCGATATGGTACAGGAGTATACCAGATGGAGCTAGAGAATTGCTATCAAAAACCCGACGAGGAGTAAAGGACATACATATATACCAAAAGAAGAAGGGGTATGCGAATCCAAAGTCAACATTTACTAAAACTGTGGAAAATCCAGATATGATGAAGGAGATCCTGGAAACGCTGAAATTTATCAAGAAAACCATTTCTACTGAAAAGTGAACAAGTAATACGAGATTGTCGGAGAAGCAACGTTAAAGTCATAATTGGAAATATTACAGTGTTACATAAGTTCATAGTAGCGAAGATTACTGATCACGTCAAAGTTGGTCCTTGGTCAAAAAATGAAGATCGACATAAAGAAAAGAGTGGTGGAAATGCTAAATACGTTTGTGTGATGAGAAGGAGAGGCCGATAACTAAAGCACAAATACATATTTTAACAATAACATTGATTTATATTTAAGGCTAATATTTACAACAATACATTTATATAATTACATATGTATATGTATTTACAATTTACAAAGTCACGCATTTAATATTTACAACGCAATTAAACCCCTGCTACTAGCACCTAACACAGAGGCGGCAGCAGTTGTTGGACCCGAACTAATTAGGCGTCGCATGGTTTGCAATTCATCTCGTAGTGCCATGACCTGTGCTCGTAAAATAGAATTCTCTTGCTCTAGTAAAGCTGCTCTGAAAGCAATGCGGTCCTCCCGTATTTTTCTGGCATCTCGTGATTTTTTCGCAGCTTCATTGTTGCGTTTACGTCGTTCGTAATACTTTTCATCTTTTTGTTCATCGGGAATGGGACGCTTTTCGCCACGTGAACGTCGATGAAGAAAGGCGGGAAATACACCCACTCTATTTAGTTCCATTAGAGGAAAATCTGCAATGCCAAGTGGATGATTTGTAGGTGAAATATATTCAAAGCCCGGTAATACAGGTTTATTAGCTGGCAATGCGGTCCCACTAATGGGCAGCATACCGAGTGGAGGAATAGTTAATGGTAATGCCGGATTACTGCATATTGGTTGCGCTGTTATAGAAGAACTAACCGATATATCACGGTCCATTGCGGATGGTAATCCGAAAACTTGTATTTTTCTATTTTGCTCATTCTCATCATATGTGTTATCGATAGGAGACTCCACGTCAAGGGAGTCTGTAGTATCAGCCAACGATAACGGTTCGATAATATCCAACAATGGTGATTTCGATGGAATGGGGTCGCTGGTGGTGGATCCATCGTTCTTCGATGTGTTATAGTAGTTTTGCGTATCTGTTGAAAGAAAATGAAAATTGATATTTAATATGTATTAAGAGCATGATTTAGTAGTTATGTGTTTAGATAATTTTACTACAGTAGAACCACTTATAACTACTTTCGAGTGACCGGTGAAAATACATCATGTTTTCATCACTACAATTAGAATGGACAAAGAAATTGAGCTCATCTCTAGCTCTATCATTGGAAGCATACTTATCATCAATATATTGGGCATCGTCTATCACGTTTTACCCAACAACTTTGCTCGAGAATTATTTACTATTGTCAATAGATAATTATTAAAAAAAAATTTGGCGGTCTGTTGCTTCAAGAGGAGAGGTTTGTTTGTTTTGTATCTACCTAATACAAAAAAAAAAAAATAAAAAAATAATTTGTATACAAAAAAAATAAAATAAAAAAGCTTACTAAACTTATTATGAAATTATTGATTATATTCGAGTCTTTTTAAGTCATATGGTTGGCTTGATAGTGTTAAAAAAGAGAATTTTGGAAAGTATCGAAGACCGTAATAATTTTTATAAGCAAAAAAGTATCGATAATACTCATTTACATGCATGAACGAAGTAAAAGTTGTTGAGTCGGATGGCACCTTAATATTTTACTTTAAAAATACAGTTTTCGCCAAGGCAAATCTACACACGGTAGTAGCAAGAATACAAAAACAAAAAACCTATGTATTTTATTTGTGTAATCGTAATTTCGAAAAGTTAAAAACGAACCTTCGAAATGTCAAAACCTATTTCTCATGTATTTAGTTAAATTGGAAGGAAGAACAAGCAATCATATGATGTGACAACTTCACCTTCTATAAATTCGCCTTTTTTGCTTTTATTTGTTAACTGATTACAGTAAAATTTCGATAAACATTCGGGAAATCGAATAGCTTGTCGTAATTCTTATGCTAATTGAAATTAAATTCCCTTTTTTAATATAATTCTTGCATTGAGGGGTTACATGGGTTTATTCAAATTCAAAAGCCTTGGCCTCAGTAGACAGATGCGCCCCCGTATGATACAAATTGATCCATTCTAGTCATTGCGACAGATAGCATCTGATATAAACCAATCACTACTGCACGCAAAATCACCAAGCAGGCTAGTTCGAAGGCGATTAAATGAAGCGTATTTAAAGGACAAACCCACTTCTATCCAAAAAGTACATTGCGAAGCGATTGACTTGCGCTAGATCTCATCAAGGAAAATGATTAAATTGCAGAGTGACGAAACGAAAATCAGCAGGATAAGATTAAATGGCAGAGTCTTGTTTATCATCCCAAACGATAATAAAACAATCCCAGCTTCACTCAGAAGACAGTCAAACACGAAGGCGAAAATTCAGGACTTTGATATTCAAAGAAAAATAGAATTTTTTGCGATAAATGATCGGATGTTTATTTCAATGTAAATAAGAAGATATGCCTTTAATAATGGAAAAGAATATCAGCCAAAAGGCTGCCACGGCTACGCTTACAGGATAGTTTCCTTTTTATGAAATTTTCCATCACCAAATTACAATGTGGCTGTTGTATGCGCTCAATAGTTTCATGAATTTCACCTTTCAGGTCTTGAATCCACAATCACCTCTTTGAGAGAAAATATGGCCCGAAACTTTTCTCTTAAAATATCGACCCGTTGCGCCGTCTTGTTGAAAGTAAACGTTGTCCAGATCAATACCATCCAATTTTGGCCATAAAAGATCATTAATAATTTCCGCAATCCATTCACCGTAACTGCTGCTCCGCCCTTATTTTCGAAAAATTAAAGTCCAATGACACCGCCATACCATAAACCACGCCAAAAATTTACAAGATGAGTATGGGGAGGCTTTTCAACAATACATCTTGGGTTTTTTTAGTGACGTAACTATTGAAGTACTAAACAGTGAGATAATTTTTCAAAGAAATTTCGTATCATTTTCATGCATTTCAAACACCTAATCAGCAAGGATTAGACATTTTTGATGATCGACCGGCTTGAGTTCTTGTGTTAACTGAACTTTATAAACCTTAACACTAAAATCTTTGTGGAAAATACGTTGTAATGACGTTTGCGGAATGCCCAATTCCAAAGAATGACGAAGACTGGACAAACCTTGGTTTTTTCTTTAACACTACAGCAGAAATATTTTCAGTTGTTCTTCAGCGACGTGCACGTGTTTTATTTTTCACATCACTAACTTGCCTCAACAACAACATTTTCTCCACTAACTTCTGTATTGCGGTCCGACCGAAAAACGTTTCAGTTTTACAAACCGTCTCTGCCAGGATTTCACCATTTTTATTGTGAATTTCAATAATTCCAGTGCGTTTTTGTACCGTATATCGTTCCAGAGTTTTATTACGGACGTGGTTTTTATTTGTCAAAAAATTACAGCTTCATAAGTGACATCTACCATCGGAATAGCGGGTTATTCAAAATAACACCTCTGATTGGAAAATTCTTTCTTATAGTGTGGAGTGCATTTTCTCGGCATGGCATATGTCCTCTCGACAGATTCAACTACAAAATATTCAAGTTTCAGTATTTACACATTTTGGGACACTATCTGCTTTAGATAGTATGCCAATTAAATGGAAATTTATGGCGGAGCTCCCCCTCCAATTTATGGTTTTGCGTCTTAATGTTTTTTTCCAACAAACGGAGGGACTTACAGTTTATACTAGGCCGCCTCCGAACGGCTGATGGTTTTTTATGAGGGGCTTATATTATATTTCCTGCCACAAATACACTCGGAGGGCTTGACATTCCGTGCCGAGGGGCGACCGCAATTAGAAAATTTAAATTAATTTTTTATTTAAATTAATTTTCCATATTTTTTGGATGTTGGTCGTACCAGGATTTGAAACCTGACCTTCCGAATGGCAGTACGCAATACTAACCACTCGGCTAACGCGCCCGCAAGCACACAAAATACTATAGATTAAAATGTGTGTAGAGAAAAACAGTTGATAAAAACACATTTTCACTTGATTTTTCATTCTCTTTTCCAATTTTTCCTATTTCACCGCCTGTCCATGGCAATGTGGACCATTATTTTCTGTGTGTTATTAATGAATTCTAACTTGAGCTTATCCTATTATTTAATGTGAAGAATAAACTTTAGAGAAATACCAAAACCTTATTGGTTGAAAAATTAACTCAACAAAATCAAATCGTTTCGTTTCGGCGGCATGTTATCAAAACGAAGTGAAATCGTTAACGTTGAAACTGCATAAACTCATCGTTAACGTTAATTTTAAAATGGCCGCCTGCAGTGATTTAACAGCGTACTTTAATTTTAACATTAAACATTATCTGTTAACGATTTAACATTAACGACAGCTTTTCTTTCGTTTCGGGTAAAAACGAAATAAAATTTATTTCGATAACCGAAACGATAGAAATTTTTTGTTTAACGTGAAATTTATCGTTACAATGCAGCCTTGCGTAAAAACATTACAAAAAAATTTGCAATTTCTATGTCCATAACTGTTTTTATTTATGTTTACGGGATTTATCACCTGTATTTGGTAGCATTAAACGATTGCACGTGCGTAGTAGATGGAATGTTGAAAACGATAACGGATCAACGGTATTATTAAAACCGTTATGCTGTAGTGAAGTATTGCACATGCTCACCGACCGGCGGATGAAACTCGAATTTAGACTTTTCGAAAATTGTAATTAAACAATTTTTCCACGAAATTCCGAGTTTATCGTTTATTTCAAGATTTGTACGTTCTGTTCAAGTTTCTAGACTAAACTGAAACCGTTAGTTATTATGTTTACTATTTCACCAACTACTGTGTAATAATTACAAAGAGCAGCGTTTTTTTATGTGTAAGTCCTGTGAAGGATTTCAACCGACTTGTTGGTAGACTTACGCCATTAGCCTAAACATATACAAATAAACAGCTATTATTTGTTCTCATCGTGGGGGTGGTACATACGCATATTCGTTTGCATGTTTGTTGGCGCACCGAGTTCTGATTCAACCAATCACGCAATGTTGACGGTAATTACTCGTCGAAATGCATGACACTTTTCATGCTGAATAACACTTATTTGGTTGCACGGTTGTAAGGACTTTATATATAACTAGTTATACGTCCATTTATACACCCATCGAATTTCGATCGCTACAAGCATACCACACTGATTTACCGAGTTTCAGCCTTTCACCGTCAAAGGTGGCGGCGAAAGAATATCAAGGAGGATGTAGGAAGAGGAGAAACATAATTTTATTTAATAATTTGCTGCAAATTATTGTTTTGGTTGGCTCTTTTGCTAGGTTGGATCCATTGTGATACTACTGAAGTTTTCTAAAGCACTTTCCGCTAATCAAACCGATGTGTTGTTGTCACCACAAGAACCAGTAACCTTCCCAGGTTAATTAATTCAATATACACGTGTATTTAGAAGTTAAGTATCAGTTCGTGGCATGAGTGGCGTTTCACAACTCTCGAGTCCTGGTTAGACCAACAGTCAATATTATAGAAAATTAAATTTTCTGATTGTGGTCGACACTTGGCGAGAATGTGAACCCCTCCTAGCGTATTTATTAATAAATTTTCATAAAAATCAATCGACCGTTTGGAAACAGCCTAAAACAAATTGGAGCAGGAGCTCGGCGTAAAATCGCTTCATCGTCATTAGTTCTGCTTTTTTCGGATTGGATGTCGACGGAGAGTGAATGAGTCTGGAGTAAACACTTCCACACCACTTTGGACAGTTATAACTTTGATGTTGTAGGAAATTTCGTCTACCCATGAACCAGAAACTTGAAGTCCAATCAATTAAAATCACTCATGCCTAAGAGTGCAGGGACTTGAACGATAACGATACTCGGTACTAAAAGTTTTCGAAAGAAAGGTTTTGCGAACGATTTTTGGATGATATGGGTAGATGAAAATATTCCATCTTTTAAAGCTTCCAACGCAGTAGACTACGGAGGGTGCTGAAAAAATGAGAAGATTCCACACAGCTAGAAAGAGCAGGTGGATAGCAAATTGGCGCCTATTGTTGAGTCGGCTATAAGCGTGTAAGCGGTGCCACATCAATAACGAAGAAGAAGAAGAATGTGGTGGGCGAAAAACTCAATGATATACAAACATGCAGCCGTAGTAAAGTAAACTCTTCTTGCCGAGCTCCAATTTGTGGTTTTGGGTCTCGATGTTTTTCCAACAAATGGAGGTACCTACTGTTTATACTAAGTCCGAACGGTTGATAGTTTTTTTATGAGGAGCTTTATTTATTTCATCACAGAAATAAACTTGGAGGGGTTGACATTCCCTGGCGAGGGGCGACCGCAATTAGAAAATTTAGCTTAATTTTTTTTATTTAAACTAGGTTTCTATAATTTTTTGGATGTTAGTACGACACCAGGACCCGAGCCTTCCGAATGGCAATCTAACCACTCGGCGACCGCGGCCGCCATATTATTCCCTTTTAATCCGGCCAAGCAAGCATTCCAGAACAGAGAATACTTTCCCATGTCCCCATTCGTTGCTGTTAGTTTTGTGCTTACCAAAGTTATGTTCTATTTGACTTTGTGGACAAGGAAAGCAGTATTCTTTAAGAGAGTGTGCCTCACACGGAAACTTGTTCGCTATTTTGTAAACCCTCATTTCTACGCTCATGTTTGTTGCATTTTCGCCGTTCAATGCGTAGGAATGTTGAAGTTCGTTTCAGTGACTCAATATATAGGTACATATGTACATATTGGGTTGCCCCAAAAGAAAGTGGCGATTTTTCACAAACCACTTCCAAGCCTGATATTCACCAAAATAAGTTTATGCCGTCAGTTTGGTGGGATTGGAAGGGTGTGGTATATTTTGAGCTGCTTCCAAGGAACCAAAAGATTAATTCGGATGTCTATTGTGAACAGCTGGACAAATTGAATACATCCATCAACAAGAGGCGGTCAGAATTGGTCAATCGTAAAGGTCTCATATTCCTCCAGAACAATGCTAGACTGCACACATCTTTTCTCATTCGCCAAAAACTGAGAGAGCTTAGCTGGGAACCGTTGATGCATTAACTATATAGCCCTGACCTTGCACCATCAGACTACCATACATATGTTTCGATCTTTGCAGAACTCATTAAATGGTGAAACTTTCGAAAATGACGAGGCTATAAAATCGCACTTGGTTCAGCTTTTTTGCAGATAAAGGCCAGAAGTTGTATGAGTGTGGAATAATGTTGTTGTCGGAAAGTTGGCGAAAGTTCATCCAATAAAATGGAAATTACATAAATGATTAAAGCTCATTATAAAATTAAAAAAAAAAATGGTTTTACTTTCTTTAAAAAAATCGCCGGTTTCTTTTGTGGCAACGCAATACATATAAATATTATACATACATATATGCATATGTAATGTACATACATATTTATGTTTTATACATTATTCAAATTGTATGGTATGTACGAGTATTCACCGCCAAAGGAAAGGTGGTGGCTCAAAATGTTGTAATACCACTGTAGTGCGGCGAGTTGACTGACTAATCTCGTTAGATATGCACTAAACTTTTCCAAATGGCTTGTGCGCTCGCCAACGTTATACTCGTATATTACTGTTATAACATACAATACTACGAGAATTTTGTGAATTCCAAGGGAGGTTCACGTACACTCACGCGTCCATACACAATCGCACAAATAAATCACAACGAAGTTGACCAATCAAAAAGAGAGTTATATAAACGAATGGTATGCTTATATAGATTTACACAAATACCATATGTATGTGTGTTATGTGTACTCGCCTAGAGGTATTTTGAAAATGAACTAAATAAAGCACCAGTAGGGTGGTCACAAACAGGTTTAGTCAGGAATTAATTGTAAATTATCAAAGCTTATCAATTGGTACGTAGGTTAGTTGGTAGAAAGGGAGAATGGCCGCTTTTTTATTGCAATCTAGTTTATAATGAGTGAAGCACCGAGTGGGGCTCTCTTCAGGGATTCATCCAGCTTAGCATCAGTATCTTAAACTCTTTTTTACTTAAACTTACACCCTCGGGATTGAAGAAAATGGTTAATTTGTACACCGCTCCAGCTTCGTTCCGGTAGTCTTAAGTAAGTAGTAGATCTTAACAGCTTCTTTCTTTCCATTACTAAAGGTCGGGTTGAAGCTAAGATAGGTAATGAGATTTTATTTAGCTAATGAGCAGTTTAATCGCCGCTTGATATGGTTATTATACCGGATGTGACTCACAATCTTTTTGCCTACTCAAGTCGTTCGACCCTACTCCTCGTTCTTGCAGCTTCAGCCTCGTGGCATGTTGTCCTATTAAGCAGGAGGCTCTGAAGACTCTTATATCCTTGGAGATTTCCTCTATTGTGAGAGCGTATATTTCACTTGACCTTGTCCGATCCCATTTCGGCATGCTCTGCAAGTAGCAGTGTGATTTTATTATGATTCGGCCTGCTCATAAACGCATTCTTAGAGCAACAGTTTGGTTATAGCTTTCTTCGTCTGCAAATTCGTCTGCCTTGTCTCTATGTGCCTGTGCCCCGGAACCCAAATGAGAGATAATCTGCTCTGTTTCGTCATCTCCTGTAGAGATTGACGACAGCTCCGAGCTATAAAAACTACATTAAAAACTCAGTTCCATATGTAATAAAAAATATATATATATAGTGTTTTAGAATTAGTAACGACCAAGAACTTTCGACGACCCTCATCGTTATTTCTGCCTTCTCTAGATTGAATAAGGAATCGAAGCGAATAGGTCTGGTAGTATATGAGAACAAGACGTAATATGCAATGCCATCAAGCGAACATACTAATTTCCAACTTGGTCCTCAAGGCACTTTAGACAGACTTTGAAATCGTAGAAAATTTCATCTAGAAATCAGCAGCTATGACAACAACAACGCCACTCTGGAAATCCAACGCCGAACTACACTTGCCAACTGGTGCTACTTTAAGTTGGATGGGAAAATGAAAAGAAAAGTTCTCACTCGACCAACGAAAACCAAGCTTTACAAGACGCTCATCATTCCCATCCTACTGTGTGATGAATGCGACGCTAAATACCGCAGACGATGGTACACGAGATAAAATATGCAGTGACTTTAATATAGCTGGTTGATTAGTTGAAAGTGGACGTTAAGAACTTGATCACGACCGCCGGCACTTAAGCCATTGAGTTTGCTTGATTTAATGAATTGCTTTAGTTGCTCTCACTCATGCCCACACACCTCCATAAGGCTTGAGATCGGAGTAACGTGGAATATTTGACGTCTCAATCAGCAGAAGGCCGGGCCTCGCCAACGAACAAAGTTCAGGTCATGTTTTTTTGGATAGATGAACACATTCGACTTTGGAAGCAGCTGAAGAAGAACAAATCAACTTAAAATGGCGAAAAAAATAAAGCACAAAAGATGACAGCGATTCGTGCTTCTACAACGATTTATTTTTGTTGTCTTACCGTCCCCAGCATGACCAAAAAACATACAAATCATTCCTGATTTTTGAGCACAAACAAAAAAACTGTGGGAGGAACGTAAAACAGGAGCACGGAATGGGAAATAGTAGGTAAGACAGGGAAGGGGAAGCCCAGGTGGAGTCATCTAACCCTCTCTGCTATTTTGTTTATGGAACCATTAATGCCGCGTTGACTCCTACTAATTTTCAGCGCCACCTAGTCCTGACTAAGTACGTCTGTCTAATTGTCCACAATTGCTTCGCGTTTGCTTTGGTCTACGATCTCACGTTCTCCTTTCGTGGTTCAGTGTAACACCTACACCAAAAACAGAGTTGCCTACTCTTTCAGCTTCATATCAATACACTTCAAAAATAAAAATTCTGCCTGACTTCATTTATTTTAAGTTTGATATTCAACTTACAAAAAATACTCATTCCATTTATATAAATTTAAAATGAGAGAATATGGACTGTTGGTCATAAATTTCAGGTCTAAGTTTTGCAAGTTTGCCTTAAGGTGAGCTGCCCGAAGCTTAGACGATAACTAATTTGCAATTGGAGACACAAACCTGCAATTATTAGGCTTGTAAAAATAAGTAAATTAAAATATAAATATTTTATTTCATTTTTTATCCTCAATTAGGCTTTGGTGTACATGTGTTGTGACAGCCAATCACCTCATCCTAACCTATAGGTAACTTTGAAGTTTAAAACTATTAATTGATTCATCAGTATGTTTGCATATGAGTAGTTATTGTACGTGTAGTAATTTTTTCAATTCTTTTTAAATTAAGCAACTATGTATTTGTTCTATGAAAGTTGTGCTCCAAATGTATAGTTTGTATGAAAAAATGACACCTTGAAAAAATTAAAAAGAAAATATATATATATAATTTTTGTATGTTAAAAAGTTGATATGCAATTCTGCTATTATAAATATACATAGCTACATGTGTATGTAAATATATATAATATGTATATACCTACATATTCCTCCCATGAGAAGTTGTCACCTGTTTCTGTGTCGTCCGATTGGGAAACTTAACTCAACTCAACTCAAAGCACTTACTCATGGTGAATTGGCAACTCTTGGCATTTTCGTGTCGCACGAACTGTCTCTGAACTTGTTATTTAATTGAATCCATTTACTTCGCAATATTAAATAATGTTATAATTTATAAGGAAATTTATGAGTTGTCACAAAAGTTTTCTTTTTAACCCTTTTATTTAAACCTTTGAAAGTTTTCGGTTGCGTGTAGCGTGATCATTTCAGCGGTTAGTGGAATTATGAAAGAATGTGATTGATCCGAGTATATAATACATATGTATGTACATACTATATGGAAGAGATTCTTACGAATTGAAATACGCAGGTGTTAATATTGCTTTTTGCCATTTATGTGCCGAATAGAGTTAAAATATCTGCCTTTTGATATTATTTATGCTAATCAAAGAATTTTTGATGGAATCTTTAGGTATACATAGGTATATATTTCGCTAAAACTTTTTATGTTTTTTGTTTTCATTTTCTATAATTACAATCTTGAGACCTGTTTCTTTCTTCTTTTTTTAATGCGATTATGGCCGAATCAACATTTGTATCGCGCCATTTGTTTTTTCTCTTTGCTCTTGTTGGAAATACCAAGTGAAACCAGGTCACTCTTCACCTGATCTTCCTTTGCTTCAATCGGCGGGAACTGCATTGAATACTTTCAAAACCGAATGATGAGTGTGTTGTGGAGTTGGTCTTTGTTCGTCGATAGAGGACTTTAGTTTTCAATTGGCTACTCAGTCCAATGTAGCACTTGTTGTCAAAAGAGTGATTTTGTATTGGGTTTCAAGGCTGAGATTATCATTGGTGTACGAGCTGGAGATATTTCGCCTTGCTCTCGTTAACTGCCAGACGCATTCCCTTCGCTTATTTGCCAAGCTTGAAGAACGCATAACAAACGGCGCGGTTGCATACTTTTTATAGAAGATTGTACCTTGTGTATTCTTGTTTTGCCCAGCGTCATTTTACACAGCCATATAGTAAGTTTCGAAGGACCACAAAAAAATCAGACATAGCGGCGTCCAGGCAGCTTCTTACTGTGCTGTTGAATACATCTTCAAAACCGTCGAAAAGTGGTGTGTGTCGATCATATTTTCACGGTTCTTTTCCCAGATTTTTCGCATGGTGAATTTCTGGGTAACGGTGGATTTACCAGGTCTGAAGCCGCACGCCAATTGGCACAGACAGTTGTGGTCCCCTTTTTTATGGATTGGGCCGAGTACACTTAGGGCATGTAGTACTTATGCTTGCACCATGTTAGCTCTTATTCATTGCCATATTTAAATAGCTCGGCCGGTAAGAAAACAGCTTTAGCTGCTTTGTTGTTCTTTAAGCGGGCAAAAGCTATTCGAACCTCGTCATATTCGAGTAATGGAATGCCTTTTCCATCATCATCAATTGGGGTTGTGGGTTCGCCATCTGTCACGCAGGTTACTACATGAGCTAGCTTCTCAAGCTTTTCATACTCACACATTTCGGCCTCTTTCTTTTTTCGTCTGCAAATGCATTTTGCTTCGCTCTTCAGCTCTCGGTATCTATCCCACCCCACACGTGTTGTGGTCGACAGCAAGGTTGCGAGCTAGGCAGACTGCCGTCTCCCAGTACCTTCATATCGTGTTGCTAATGAGTGTTCTTAGAAAGCATGTTTGTAAGTTGAGTAGAAAACTGTTCAGCAGTTTGTTGTGATTGCAGCTTTTCGACGTCGAACCTTCCTTGTGTTTATTGTGGTATACTAAAAGTATGAAAAATAGAGAGAAGTTTTCTATATGCATCCCCAGACTCATCTATGGCCCACATATAATATTAAGCAAAACTGGACCATTGAACCGATTCCAGGTCCTCTTCCTTGAAAAAAAGTGTTCCCATCATCAATTTCGGCAAAAAGCCGATATCTGTACCAATTTTTTCGTTCGAGCACTTCGACTGGCAAGTGGCGAATGACACGCTTTTTGCTCCATGGCCTGAATCGAAGTGGGATGGTCCGCATATACTTTAGACTTTATATATCCCCACAGGAAAAAGTCTAACAGTGTGATATCATACGATCTTGGTGGCCAATCGACCGACCCAAAACGTGAAATTATTTGCTCACTGAAGTGTTTTCTCAATAAATCCATTGATTGATGTGTGGAAAGTGGCATCGTCTTGTTAAAACCAAATGTCACCGAGATCACGAGCTTCCATTTCAGGCATTAAATAGTCGGTTATCATGGGGCGAAAACAGTCAACTGGCATCATTTTTGAAGAAATATGAAATGATGATTCCACCGGCCCGTAAACCACACCAATCACACCACACCGTGGTTTTTTCTTAATAAAATAGAAGCGGCAATTTTGCTTGTTTACATACCCTCACCGCTGAATAAAATTTAACTCCAAAACGTCAGACCTTTTTGGAACTTTTCATGAGCCCATAGAGCGAAACGATATCGCTTGGGAAGGTAGTCGCCCGAGTTCAAGTTGAACGATTTGTAAGACTTTCCATGGTATACCAGGTGTGTTAGTTGATATTTTCCGATTTTTCGACTTCTTCAAAATTAGCGAAGCACTGCTCTGCAAAGGGAGTGTCCCATCGATGCGAAAAAGTGATAGTCGGACGGGGCGAAGTCTGGAGAGCACGGCGGGTGCGATAATATTTGCCAATTAAGTGTTTTTAATGTGTCTTTCACCAGTTTAGCCGTATGAGACGGCGCGTTGTTATGTTGCAAGATAACTTTGTCATGTTTTCGGGATCATTCCGACCGTTTTCGATCAACGCATGATTCAAATTGATCATTTGTTGTCGAAAGCGATCCGTGTTCACCGTTTCACCAGGTTTTAACAACTCGTAATACACCACACCACACTGGTCCCACCAAACACAGAGCATTGTCTTACGGCCAAAGCGATTTGGCCTTGCAGTCGATGGGACAGCTTCACCAGGGGAAAGCCATGATTTTTTCGCTTCGGGTTCTCAAAATTCATCCATTTTTCGTGCCCCGTGACATTTCGATGCAGGAAAGATTTCCTTTCGAATCGCTGAAGCAGCATTTCACAAACGATTTCGATTTTCCATTTGTCTCTCGTTCAGCTGGTGTGGCACCCATTTTCCATACTTCTGGATCTTTCCCATGGCTTTTAAACGTCGCAAATGCGATTTACTTGGCACGAAACTCGACATATTCACTGAGGTAAACAAATATGACGCTATTATTTTGGCGGAATGTGACTTGCGTATTTTCGTAGGTTAATGTCAATAGAAAAAAATTACATACATGCCAAATCATAGAAATTTATACATATTGCTAGCGACATCTACTAGTAAAACCGGCAACCTTCAACAAACACACCTGGTAATTCCAAGATGGCGTTACGAACGAGTTACACGTATGTAGAAATCCACTTGGACTGCGAGGTAGTGTTTTTTTTACACACATTCAGCAGAAATTGTAAGTACATACATACATACATACATATGTATGCAATTTGTGACTTTCCAAAAATATTTATGGCTGAACTTACGATTGTATTCCAATAATATTAATGAAATTCCCCGCATTTCAATGATCGATGTCGCTTCCAACGAATTGTTTATTTTATGCCTGCAATTTTTTAATCAATAAATTTAAATTAAGTATAGCGATAAGATGAATTATCTTGCGACATATTTATATGTATATTTACATACTTATTTACAAACAAAAAAAATAAATAACGGTCGTTTAATAAGTATAAAAATGCGAATGTTCATTTTTTAGCCTGATTATCCTTGTTCGACAGGGAATGTCCACCCCTCCGAGTGTATTTCGGACATGAAATAAAGGCTCCTCGTAAACAAACCGTTCGGAGGCGGCTTAGAATAAACTGTAGGTCCCTCCATTTGTTGGAAAAACATCAAGACACAAAACCACAAATTGGAGGAGGAGCTCGGCCGAAAATCGCAGTTACAAAGCGCCAATAATATATATATTGTATAAATGTATATATTGGGGAAATTCTCGATAACAACATAGGCGTAAAAGTATAGTTAGGTCATGATTTGTGTTGTCTCGTTGGTATATGTACATATGTAAAAATATTTTTTTTTATTTTTTTTGCAAAAACTTTATTATAGTATATATTATCATTTTTTCTATCATTATGGACAAATTTAAACCTACCTCTACTAAAACACACTTTTATACATAGAAATCGAAGTGAGTAGGAAAATATGCATGACTCAATTTAGCATAAATATACATACATACATATATATTCTTAAAAATTTTTATTTATAATGAAAATAAATATTAAGATTATAGAAAGTTTTTTTTTAATAAATAAATTTGTATGCGTGTATTTTCATTTAATTTTTTTTTGTTTTTTTTTGTTATTTTTTTGTATAATTCTGCATACATACATACGCATCAACTTACTAAATATGTACATGTGCGCTATATCATAGGCATTTATGAATGTGCTTATATATGTGTTATCAATTATTGAACTTGGCATCAGTAGCGTAAATTATCGATTGAGCTCGACTTAAGGAAAGCGACTGTCTCACACATTTTTCACACAGTCTCTAGCCGCAAGTGCTCGCGAAAGTAACGAAAAATTATTGCTTAATTATTTGCATTAAATTCCTTTACATATATTGTATATATATATTTACAAACATACTCGTATAGTGTGCTTAAATTACTACAATTTATTGCAATGTTGTACAAAATAGCATTAATTACGCTATTAAGCTTAACAACAACAATCAGTGCACGTAGTCTTGAAGGATATAAATGTAGGGATCAAACTATTTTAAGCGATGATCTACTCACACCATTACGTACGGTACGTATATGTGGCGTAATGGATTACCCGACTGCGCAGACAAATTATTATCAAACCGTGGCGGATATTGGAGAAAAAGGTAGGTGGAATTTTTTTGCTTTTATTTTTTATTGTTATTTTTAATTTTAATTTTATTTTTATATTTATTTTTAATTTTATTTTTATTTTTTTTTTGCTTTTATTTTTATTTTTTATTTTTATTTTTATATTTATTTTTAATTTTATTTTTATTTTTATTTTTTTTTTTTTATTTTTATTTTTATTTTTAATTTTATTTTTATTTTTTTATTTTTATTTTTATTTTTATTTTTAATTTTATTTTTTTATTTTTATTTTTATTTTTAATTTTAGTTTTTTATTTTTATTTTTATTTTTAATTTTATTTTTATTTTTAATTTTATTTTTATTTTTAATTTTATTTTTATTTTAATTTTTATTTTTTTATAAGAAATTCACAAATCAAGTAAATATTCTTATATTATTAATAAATTTCATGTTTAGTGCATCCATCTTCACCTACCAGTAATTATTTCAATCGGCGATATACCAGTAGTGGCGCTTGGCCCATTGGTCATGATCAGAGCTTTCAACGTACATTCTCACCCACATTCCCTCATTGGCCTGCACAGCCTGTACAAACGGAGAGTGACGAAAGTGAAAAACTTTTTTTGAATTTCATCAAAAGTATGCAATCGTCAAATGAGCCAGACGCATACCCTGCAACAGCAACAAATTATCCTTCAAATACTGCTAGTGCTTTGAACGCTGACAAACTGTTGGAAGTGCAACGTTTCAATGAGCAGAGTGTGAATACAATTGCTGAGGATGCAACTGAAATAAAAAGTTCGGTTACAGATGTTGTTGCGCAGATGAAGAATATGCTCGGTACACTGCTACTGGCAAAGGCGAACAAGGCTGAAGCGAGTGATATTAATATTAATGTGAATTTGAAGTTGGATCCCTCTTTTCAATCTTTATTGCAAGATTTTCTCGAGCTAGCAAAAACAGATATGGTGGATAGTAGTAAAAATGTAGAGACTGACGAGTCAGCTGAAGATGTTACTGTAGATGTGACAGCAACTCAAGATAACTCTGAGGAGCATGTGATACAGGAGCAAACTGATAGTGAAGAGAGTTCAAATGAAAGTGTTGACAAAGAAGATTCAGAGGCTAAAAGCTCTTCAGAAGATTTTGATACTTGGTTTCGTATTCATTTCGGCCCGGCCGTGAAATTACATCATACTGAGGAAGATACAGATAATGATAATAGCGAAGCGGCTAATTCTAGTGAAACATCAGAAGAAAGTTTTGAATCTTGGTTCAATGCGGTCTATCGTAAATATGCCACTGTAGAGGAGAAGGATTATGAAACCTCAGAAGAGTCTACGACAAATACACAAGCAAGTGAAGAGATTGTACAAAGTGAATATGTTGATAGTTCAAATGAAAATAACAGTCATAATGAGGATGATGAGTGGAAAATAATCGAAGATGAACAAAAGTCCGCGGATGTAAATAGTGAAGATAGCAATGACGATAATGATGATAACAATGATTACGCGACCTTCTTTGTACCAACAACTATGGATCCTACACAACAAGAAGTATCAGCTGAGTTTCTGTTAAATGATGATAAATATCTTTACAGTACAGAAAATAATTTCAATTACGATGAAATTCCGGAAGACGTTAAATTGTCATGCTTACTTGGGGCGCAATCTTTCGACTCATATATAACATGCCTAAAAAGAAGTGTTGAGCAACAAGATGAACGTAAGAACTTCGTTAGTGTTGAAATAGGAGACGATTCAGATTCCGTTGAGTCTAAGGAAAGTGTGGAAACCTTATCGAAATCAAGTGAATCCAATGAAAATGAAGAAATTGATTCTGCAGCAAGTGATTCGCAGGAGAGCGCCGACACTGAATCAGCTACAACAGACTCAAGCGAATCCAAGGAGAGTGGCGAAACTGAAGGAGCTACAACAGACTCAAGTGAATCGAAGGAGAGCGCAGAAATTGAAGGAGATACAACAGATTCAAGCGAGTCGAAGGAGAGTGGCGAAACTGAAGGAGCTACAACAGACTCAAGTGAATCGAAGGAGAGCGCAGAAACTGAAGGAGCTACAACAGATTCAAGCGAATCAAAAGAGAGCGCAGAAACTGAAGAAGCTACAACAGACTCAAGTGAATCGAAGGAGAGCGCAGAAACTGAAGCAGTCACTAAAGGTTCGAGCGAATGGTATGATTATAGTGACTACCCATTAATATGGATTAATGGAAAATAAAATAAAAAAAAATTAGAAATAAAATTTGAATATTAAAAAATTATTTGAAACGAAACCGACACGAAATAAACGATTTTAAATTGCAAATATTTTTTTAGAAAAAGCTGTATTATAAAAAAAAATGGATTTAATTAGGAAAAAGTGGCTTGTGAATAAAAATATAAAAATTGATAAAAATAAAGTTTTTAATTAAATAAAAATATTATTTAATGCTATTTAAAAAAAAAAACAAAAAATTAATTAGAGATGTAAATGAAGAATTTGTATATAAATTAAGAAAAGTTGAAAAAATACAGATAAATGAAAAACATAATAAAAATTACGAAAGAATTAAGTCTAAACGAATTTATTTACATATATAATAAAAATTTATGATTGAAAAATATATTGTTGAAAAATAAAACATTTACTAGTAAAAAAACGAGTGTGTTGAAAATTATATGTAGATTCAAATCAGTAGTAGGTATTGATAACAAATATGGAGAAAATACAATTTTTTGGTTGAACGAATATTTTTTTTTCTCTTAAAAAAAAATAACAATAATAAAAATAAAAAAAAATTAGTTAGACAAATTCAATCATGTATTACATTTTAAAATTGAGAAATGTTATAAATTAGCAAAAAAAAAGAATTAATTTGTATTTCGAATATGGATTGTGTGCTAACAAAATAAATCGAATTGAGTAGCTACTAATACGCAAAAAAGTTCTCCATACGTTCACAAGGTTATCAGCGATTTTTGTGTTTATTGTTATTATTATTATTTTTTTTTTTTTCAAAATAAAACAATTTTTTTTTAATAGATGCTTATCATGGTTTAGAAAAAATTAATCGAGTTGTTCTATGAAGGGAAAGGCAATAAGTTGAATAAATAATTCTAAGAAAACTCAAGGTTCACACATAAAATGCTAGCAGCCTTAGCATCATTTTGAGTAGGCGTGGTTAAAAAGTCTATACTAAATTGATTGAATATGGACACTCCCTCTTTTATAATGGAATTTTTACTTTCTAACTCCGCTTAATCGAGAACGAATATTAGAAGGCATTAATCAACAGAACTTAAGGCAATAGTCTGCTTTAGAGGCTGCAAAAAATGCATTTTTTTTCTTAAATCCATTTTAAAACTATCCAAGAATATGTCTTGAACATTTCAATGGCTAGTTTTAGTGGCATCTTATTCGGAGTTTTTTACTTCATATAGAAAATACACTCATTAAAATTAAAAAAAAAAAGAACTGTTCAACTGTTTCAGATGCATCGCACGACCCCACCATTTCATGAGTGCAGCCGCTTCAGAAAATTCATTGCAGCATTGGAAATTTCCAATATTCTTTGATACTAAAAATTGTTTTTTGAAGTTCGAATATAGTACATTATTGTCGTTAACCGCAATACTTTCCATCTCCTAAAAAAATAGCAAGGTTTTTTTTCGTGTTCTAAAGGATGCATATATGTATGTAGGTCCAGAACCAGAGTAACCTTTCATATAATAGCGCTGTTTTTAACCTATCGGTGGGCTTAATATAAATACTCATAACAACCGAGTATTCGGTTCTACTCGAAATTGGACTTTCTTTTTGGTTTTAATTATTTTTTTAAATTATTATTAAACATATTTTTTTGTTTGGTGAGGAATTTCAGTTTTTAAAAACATTCCCGATGAACGTATTTCAGTCAGAAAGAGCAAAGTTAAACACAGCCAATGCTGCCATAACAGAGCTACAAAGCTAAAAGCTCTCCTTGATTTTACAACTCTTCACAAAATCATATAAATTTCACATAGGAAAACTCTCTTGACGATGTCACGGAAGGGAAAAATCATATCAACCGGGAAAAAATTAAATGAAAATATACCTCTAACAAATTTCAATGAAAATAAAATATCAGAGAGAATAAGTTTCGATGGCAAATTCAGTATATTTTTAGGAAAAAAATATCATGGAACCAAACGCAGATAAAACAAGAAATAATACCACACTCGCATGAATGGTACACAGGCAAATGGATCAAAGACAGCAGAAGGAATTGGTGCGGAGATCACGGCTATCGATACCTATGGGGAAATACCCTAGCATCTGCCAAGCAGATGTGTTCGCGTTTACCTCATATGACAACTGGTACGCACAAGGAAGACTGTTAATCAAAATTACAATTAGTTATTTGCAGTGACAGTAAGGCGGCAATGAAGGCGATATCATCATATCTAATTGTATGTACATAGTATGGGAATGTATCAAGAAACTTAAGTTCGGCTCATCTGAATTCAAGGATATAATAAATTAGCAGATAAACTTGGGAGAGAAGCGGTCTCAATCTTGTCTATGGGACCAGAGCCTTTCTTCTCTATAGGTTCACACACAATTAAATAGGAGCTAAGAAATAAAGGAATGGGAATATGAAACAGATTTACTACAGGTATACTACTGACGGGATTAGATAATCTAAAAAACATAATGCATAGACTTGGATGAGAGTTGCCACTTCTGTGAGCTATTGCCAGAGACACCAGTACGCTTACTGTTTGAATGCGTAGCTGTAGCTGTAGCTAGAAGAAAACACATTAATCAATCAACACTACTAGTCTGCTAAGTTTTTTAAGGGCGTTAGCACTATTTCAAACAATTTGAAAGAATCGGAGGGAACATAGTATCACTGGTTGCGGTGCATATGCTCTGTACTCATCTATCTATCTATCTATCTATCTAAAGTATTTTGGCACTCATGATATTGTTGATCGAATCTTATATGTATTTTGAAAAACTTAAAAACTATATGAATATACGTAGTATTCGAAAATCACTGAAACGTTCGAATACTCAATTCAAAATCCCTTACGATTAAATCAAGTGATCAAAAAAAGAAGAAGAAGAAGAAGGATTTTACTAGTAAGTAGGTATTTATGTATATACGAGTATAAATATGCTATATACATAAGTCCATTGTTTATTGCATTGCAGCTCGTTTTCAGCGAAAGTTATTATGATTCGATTAATTAATATAAACTAATTTTTATTTATTAATAAAAATATTTACATTTATTAAAAATAATCATTGGATGCCTATCCTATTTTTTTTTCTTCAAAATTCCTAATTATCTGCTGTTATTGCAACGCAATAATGCTTGAATAGATAAAGTACGAGAGAATTCCCACTAAATTAATAAAATTATCAACAAAAATTTTGCAATTTTTTTTTAATTAAAATAAATTGCAAAATCACCAGTTAGTTGCTTAATGTTTAGTAAAAGCATTAAATGGAGCATGAAGGATTTGTCTATATACTTGTTTGTTTGTATGTATGTACACGTATTTAAACATTTTTGTTATGATAACGTTAAGCATCAAATATTAACTAATTCTTACACATCACATTTTTCACTTTACGTGTGTAACTTGTTTACGAAGCTGTGGAAATTCACACCAAAAAAAAAATACCCTTAATACGAAAGTTGCGAACCCTGGGGTCACGAGAATTATATTTTTTTTCTGTAACGATAAGAAAACAAGTCCAACTTTGATGTAAGCGCATTTACATACGTACATACATATGTGTACATATTATGAAACTAAACTTTTCAGAATTTTTTACTCTTATACATATGGAATATGCGTATTCCACAAATTTGTAACTGTATGTGTGTGCATAATTTTTTCCAATCAATTCATTAATTATGTTTTAATTATGTATGTAGGTATATATGTATGCACTTTAAAGTTTTAGCAAATTTGCCGACGTCGGTTTAAGACCTTTTGATTCTCACTAAATTAATTTGTCGTTAAATCATGTACAACTAATATGTTTTATATATGTATATATTCATATTCATTTACAGGGTGTCATAGAAATTTCTCGATGAATATTAATACAGAACCTTTTCATAATTTTTATTCAATTTAATTACCAGTAGATAATTTTCCGAAAATATTTCTTTATTTAAAATAAATATACACGTATGTTGAGGATATAAAAGCCATCAATGTCCTTTACTCATATAAAAAGTTTCTAAAGGGCAGTCAAATAAACTGGGGCCTATTGTGTTGAGTTGAGTTAGACTCAGGCAAGCTTAAAGCTTGCGATAAGGAAAACCGCTGAGCTAGTAAACACCGCAGGAAACTATGAAATATGAAAAGATTTAAAATATATAATACAATACATATGTATGTATATATGTACATGCGACAATTAAAGCAATAATGTCACATTGTTTGGCGTAAAAAATGTGATTAGAAGCAGGGAGGCAGTGAATAAGATGAGTGAAGAAAAGCAACTGCCTATCTGCTTGGCCTCAGGTGAAAAGAGCATATAGTAGGGAATGTTATAGTTGATGAGATAGCCAGATATTGTAATTTAATTAATTTAATTTAATGTTATTATTATTCTTTTTTATTTGAATTTAATAAACGTAAACTTTAATGCTCTGATTTATTTTATCTTATTTATGTTGTAATGTTTTATTTTATTTCTTTTCATATTATTTTATTTATTGTAGTTTAGTTTATTTTAAATTATGATCTTTTTTACTTATTTTATTATTGTATATTTAACTCTATTTTATTTTACTTTAATCAAATTTGCTATTATTTATTGTTAATTTAATTTTTTATATATTTTATTTGAGTTAATTTCATTTTATTTTATTTTTTTTTTATATGAGATAAAATATTTTATTAAACTCTATTTTATTTTACTTAAATAAAATTGTTATTATTTTTTTTTAATTTTTTTATTTATTTTATGTGAGTTAATTTCTTTTTATTTATTTTATTTAATTTTATTTTATTTAATTTTTTTATATTACGTAAAATATCTTATTAAACTGTATTTTATTTTATTTAAATAAAATTTGCTATTATTTATTTTTTATTTTTTTTATTTATTTTATTTTAGTTAATTTCATTTAACTTTATTTCATTTTATTTTTTGTTATATGAGATAAAATATTTTATTAAACTCTATTTTATTTTACTTAAATAAAATTTGTTATTATTTATAGTTAATCTAACTTTTTAGTTACTATATTACGTAAAATATTCTATTACTAAACTCTATTTTATTTTACTTAAATAAAATTTGCTATTATTTATTGTTAATTTAATTTTTTATTTATTTTATTTGAGTTAATTTATTTTGTTTTATTTTTTTTATACGAGATAAAATATTTTATTAAACTCTATTTTATTTTACTTAAATAAAATTTGTTATTATTTATAGTTAACCTAACTTTTTAGTTACTATATTACGAAAAATATTCTATTAAACTCTATTTTATTTTACTTAAATAAAATTTGTTAATATTTAGTATTAATTTATAGTATGCTCGTATAGTGTATAGTTTTGCCCACGATTTTATTTCATTTCGTTTAATTTGTTTATATTGTTTTATTTTATTGTATTTTATTATAGGTTCTTTAATTGGATTTTGATTTATATTAATGATGAATTTTTGTAACTCAAAGAAATTAAAACTGGCAAACGTAACGATATATTGGGAAATTTTCCAAAAAACCGAATTTCTATGACAATCTTTTAAATAATATATCTATACATATGTATGCATGTCTGGATCGATAACAGTTTTCGTAATTATATGTATGTATGAATATATTTTGTATTGGAAATTTTTGTAAAAATTTCCCCATATAGGTATATGTGCGCAAGTATCCTTTTGACGTTGTCTTCAAACCAGTATTTAATCTATGGAAAAATATGTTTAGAGAATAATGTGATGGGTTGTACCTTCAAATAACAGAGAATAAATACAATTATATATAATATTTGGAAATACAGAAAAAAACCAGCAAACTAACAATTACAAATGAGCAGGTAATAAATCCAATGAATGTAATTATTATTGAAAGTGAAACAACTAGACCTAATCGTTATGGATATGTCAAAAAACGTTGATAAATATGTATATACATATAAATATGTGTAATAGTAATATTTAGAAAAATAAATTGCCATGCACAGAAATAAACACAGAAATCCCAATAGAAGACAATAATAGCATATTGGCCTATCAGGGTTAATTTTGTTGTAAGGTTGTTAATGACACCTCTAATTAGATGACATTAGCGCGTAAATAAATTGGTAACATGTGTTTCCAAAAAAAAAATATATATATATATATACCTATATATGGTATATTAATAATAAAAAATAAAAAAAATCGTTGCTGTGTCAAAATTGTTAAAACGCGTGCTTTTCCAGTAATAAAAAAGAGTGAAGTTATCACATGCTAGGCGAGGCGAGGAAAAATACTCAGCGAAGAATTAATCCGCCGTAGAACGGACATACTATACCGTGGGCTTTTTTTTGTTCTCCAGCCCGTAATGGGTGGTGAGTGAGTAAATTTCATATTTTTCGCGCTATGAAATGAACTGAGAGATCGTGAAAAGTTATCCGTCAAGGCTGTTTAAAAAATTAGAAGATTGATTGCTATAGATCCTACGGATTAGGGATGCCTCAGCTTCGTAAAAAAATCATCTTCGGGAAGACATGTAGAAAGCCCATAAAATCTTGAAAAGAAAAATTTAAGCAACCCAAAAAATTTAAAACATAATGGAATAACAATTTTTGTTATTTAACCTTAAAATATAACTTCTGGTTCGTAGGACCTAGTATAATTTGTCTGGCTACTTACTTGCCGTACTGTAGCAAAATGTAATCAAAAAGTTTAAAAATTTTATAAATTTTATCAAGTAAACTCCCGGACAGATTTCATCAAATTTTCAAATTATTTTTTTCTTGATAGAATTGTCATGAAAGACAATAAAATTTATTTGCTTAAAAAGCTCTAATTACCAACATATAAATAAGAAATATATTTTTTAAAGATTTTCTAAATATTATTTACGTACGTACGAAAATATATTTCTTCAAAATTTACATATAAAACAAGTAATTTGTAAATAAATAAATAAATAATAATACGATTAAAAAATGCGCGGAAATATTCGTGATTGTGAACCGTCAACATCGTGTCTGCGACGTAATGTTTATCATTTGCACGTGCCACTCTTCGTCTTGGATGCCATACGCCTATTTCAAGATCATCCGAAGTTCGCGCGTGGCTTGAAAGAGTATCATATTATTGATATGCTAGAGAAAGAGTGAGTGATTGCAATGCTTCCACTAAATTTTCAACATCTGCATTTTAATTGTTTCTCCCCTGTAGAGGTTACGCTAGTGGTGATGTTGAGGCGCAGGTAAAGACGGCATTGAAAGGACTCACTTCAACGGGTTTTGTACGTTTCATTAACAATGGCTATAGAACGTTGGGTCCTTTTGCACGCTTGGCTCTGGCACGCACTCCACGTCAATTCAATATTGCATGGGATCGTCTTTGTGAATTGCAAAAAATCAGTACAACCAGTTTGAGTTCGTCTCTAAGTTCGCGCAGTCACACCTGCTGAGACTTACAGGCGGGTGTTTTGAAAGGAGAAGAGGAGGAGAGAGTGGAAAACTACGAACAACAAGCAAAAATTTTGAAATCTTGCAATAAATTACTGATATTTTGTATTTGCAGTCAAAGTAAATCCTTTCTTGTTGGCTTTTACTCAAATATCTAGGTTTTAATGAGGTCTTATCATTATTTCTCTGTTTAAATCTAAAAATTAAGGTCTCGAAGGAGAGATCCGACTGTTTCGGATCAACAGAGAGTGATTGAGAACTTGCATATGTCAAAAAATATTGCCAGGTCACTTAAATATTAAAAGGTTGACTAAACGTAAGTGTCGAAATAATAAATCCTTGATATATCAATACTATAGTTGCATAACTTAGTCTAATCTTACCTCTGCACTATCAGTAGTACTCCACTCTTACCTCAACCACTATCGAAGCCAATCATGAGACTTCATCGCCACACATATACCTACTAAGTCTGTTTAGCAAATTGTTCTATTAACTGATTTCTATGTTAGATTGAGTTGATTGACTACTTTAGGAGTCCAACAAAGAGGATAACACGTACCTAGTGTCTGGATAAAATTCATTTTGGTTCCTTGTCCATTGCTGATTGAAGATCCCTCAGCTTATTCTTACCAGGTATTGCACCTGATCGACTCAAAAGATCACCGTTCTCTTCTTAACAAAGATCCAAAAAATGCATATGCACACCCGACGTGTTGTTGTTTTTATGGAGCAGTAAACATTCCCGGCTTCCATCTTGTTCTGATCTTAGTTATGCCAAGATGATCATATACACGTAGGATTTCAAAAATTGCTGTAATGAATACTTCAACTATTTTAGCGAGTAGTTTCTTCTTTAGTCGAGCATCGTAGAAAGACAATTTTTTCAACTGTTTGAATAAGTTTTGACGTGGTCACCACGATGCTCCCGCCCATAAAACAACGAGATCTCATTCATTATCAATTTTTGAAAACTTTTGGTAAACACTCTTCGGTGTACCATTTTGCAGTTACCGTCTGATCCTTTTCCAGTGAAATAGCAACTACGATTTTAAATCGGATGAAGTAAACTGACATCATTATTTTGCTGCTGATTTTTGTTGCTTAGATTTTACGGGTGGGTTTGCTCCTGTTGGGCTCCATACCATGGACTGTTGTTTGGTTTCTAGATCGTACTTATAGAACCAGAGCTACAGTGACGTCATCAGTGCCTTATTTTGGTCGACCTACTCGGGGCTCGTCCTCTACGGAAAAATGTCCGGTCTAGAATCTACGGAACCACTTAGAAATAGCCTTTAAGTTTGCGTTGGTCGTGGAATTTCGTCTGACCTATCCTCAGCTATCCTGCGTTTTCTCGTCTCCATTTTAGCCGATCATTCTAAAGTTTCAAAGAAAGACTAATAGAGGAATTGCAAAGGATTTGATATTTTTAGATTTAACAAAAACAACTTGAAAGTCACCAACTGACGGAACTATTGTTGATCCCCTCTTACATATGTACATGCATTTGTATTAATATTTATTATTGGAACTTTTCGTGTACGAAACTGTTATTTGATAATTGTCGCTAATGCAATAACAAATAATGGCTTTTGTTGTTACTTAAATTGTTAATATTTGTGAATATTATTGTAGGTTGTATGCTTTGACATTATAGGTATGAGTATTGCGACCCCAGTGGGATTTCTTAAATCATTTACATACATACCATATGTTAATGTACATATGTATATATAATATTTATATATAGAAATGTGTGTAATATATGTATGTAGGTGTGCATGAACATGTATTATTTGATAACTGAGCTGAGGACGTACCTGCTTTCATATACGTATGCCAATGTAATGAATGACCGACCTGCAGTGCTTGGCAAGGGTTTGACAACACCCCTGCGTCTGTCTAATGCTTCGTGAGGTGGGTCTTTGAAGCTCTTTTTTAGCGACACAATAATAATAATAATAATAATAATAATAATAACAACAATAACAATAAAACAACAACAACAACTGTTACAACAACAACAACAACAACAACAACAACAACAACAACAACAACAACAACAACAACAACAACAACAACAACAACAAAACCAACAAAACAACAACAACAACAACAACAACAACAACAACAACAACAACAACAACAACAACAACAACAACAACAACAACACATCATTGTCAATGGGTGACTTACATTTGGAAAGCTAACATTTGACAATATTTTGTTTTGTTCCACTCGAGGACATGCACTACATACATAGGTATGTACATACATACACGCACATAGGCATACATTAATATGTTCATTTATTATTTAATAGTTGACCGGTGTCGTCTATAACCCATCCTTTTGACACTTAACCCTATTAGTTGTTCAAATAATTATTTTTGGTAATTACAATGGATTCATGTAAATATACTCAAATAGTAAGAACAGGTGTATCGTTTCACAACAATTAACTTAAGTACATAGGTATATACAAAAAAATACATATGATACACATAAGGACGAATATCCTTAAATTAGCCTCATAAGAGCTTACAACAACGAATAGTTATTGCTAAAGTTTTATTATAGTCAAATTGGATTTAGATATTGTAAGACGAAGATATTGCAAGAAATTTTAGAAAACGGAATTTTGTTACCAAATATGCTGCTGTCTCACGATATCGTACAATAGTTCCTTGTGGCATACATACTTAAGTACTATTCCCTAAGATAAGAGGCGAATTAAGTTTTTTTTGTTCACTTTAAGCTAAGTCATTTTAATTTTTCTCTTTGAATTTCGAGACTATAAATACATATTTTTATGTAAAATTACATATAAAAAAGTTCTGAATTCTCTGAATGAAACAAATAAGCGTTGACAATATTACAATATTATAAGTCGGCGGTGATAACCTTACGCATTATCACCTAAATCCATCACAAATAACTTCCGTAAATATATGAGCATACACGTATAACAGGAAACGAGTACGTACCAGTTAAAAGTAGAGACAAAACACTGTGCAAAATTTTCCCATGCAACGTCTGGGGGAAATGATTTCAACTGCATACTTAATTCGGGTCTGATTTAGATTAAGACCAGAATAATCACATACCATAGAGTATTTGTTAAAACATCTATTGCTCTCTACACTTGCAAAATCGTGACTGAGCGGTTGTGTTCTGGTATTCAACACTCGAGATAAATTTTTCTTCTACCAAGTGAAACCAGGTCACTCTTCACCAGTTACATCCAAGCGAGTGAGAATTTCCTCTTTCTCTTCTACCACCGCCACTTTGCCAGCGTAGCCGATGACTCTTTATTCGGGTGGTGTCCTCTCCCCACTATTGTTTAATTTCTACAACTCGAAGCTCCCTCCACCACCAGAAGAAGTTTCCCTAACTCCGTATGTCGATAATTGCACGATTTTGGCGTCTTCTCGGGATATTAATGACTTTTATTAAAAGGTGAACTGCTATCTCGCCGACCTGTTCCACTTCTTCACCGATACAACCGACGAAATCCTCGGCTACCCTCTTCACCGGCTGGACGAAGGAATACAGGCTCGAATTAGATGTGAAGGTCGATGACGTGAAAATTCCGACCATAAATAATCCCAAGATTTTGGGAGTTACACTCGACAGCCTGCACTCCTTCACTCCGCACACGACCGCAATTGCCGCATAACTCCAGAGCCGCAACAAAATACTCAAAGCGCTAGCCGGTGGAACCTGGGGTAAAGATAAAGAAACCTTGCTAACAACCTATAAAGCAGTAGGTAGTAAACTATGCTGCACCGATCTGTGCGTCGGTGACGAATGAGACGCAGACAGGAAACCTTCTGATGCCGCCGGAGCATCACTTGCACAGCGAAGCATCTATACTACGTGTTAAGGAGCATAATGCTTTGCTGTGCAAGCAGTTTCTATTGGAATGTTACCGTAGGGAGCACCCCAAATAGACATCTAATACAAGCTGAACCTCCACCTAGGCACATCAGGAAGGGAGTACTAGACTTGAAGGACACAATCCAGCAATATGTGCAACAACCGCTGAACAGGACTTCGTACAGACAAGCACTGAACGCCATTCACTAGGAGGAAGAAGACTCCTTTCCCGTGAATGGCGTGCTCGGAGACAAAGCACCATCCACGACGAGCTTGAGCTGCCTTGATAGACCCGCGTGACACTGGCACAGCTTAGGTCTGAATACTGTGGCAGGTTAAACTCCTACCTATCCAGACTCGAGTCTAACATACCAAACGTATGCCCAGCATGTGGAAAGTCTCCGCACGACACTAACCACCTATTCACGTGCCCGCTTAAGCCGACACATCTAACCCCTCTCTCCCTCTGGTCTGATCCCGTCGAAGCGGCACGTTTCGGAGATGTTTTCGTCGGAGCCATAATCTTCAATGAAGCTGATGACAGAATTCTTACGTATTAGTAGAGCATTACGGACCACACCTACTCGGGCCGTGAATGTCGTCTGACATTATGGGTTTGCTTGTGTTGCGTTAAGACTATGAAAGTTATCTGAACGGAAATCGGTAAATCATGGTCATACTATTTTAGCAAGATTTCGTTTGCCCAAAATCTTCACTGAGTTCACAAAAGACTGCTTAAACCAAGCATAAACAATACTTACGATAAGAATTAAGAGAAAGCTGCTTCTCCAGATGCTTCAAAGTAAGCTTACAGAGTAAATAAATAGGTCTAGGACTTGGTTTTCGTAAAAATCCAAAATCCAAATTCATAGAAAATTAATTTTACTAATGGCGGTCGCCCCTCGGCAGAGAATGTCAAGCTCTCCGAGTGTACTTATGAGTTCAAATAATGGCTTCTCATAAATATCCATCAGCCATTCGGCGGATTATGAACTGTAGGTTTCTCCATTTCTTGGAAAAATCATTGGGATGCCCACCATAAATTGGAGGAGAAGCTTAGCTGAAAATCTTCAGTGGAACAACTTCAATGTACTGAACTGCCAAAGTTTTTTTTGTTTTCTTTTTTTTAGCGGGTGTGACACTCTGTTGCCTTCTATGTGGGACGTTGGGAAGTGAACTTCGAATATTTTTATGGAAGCTCTGGTTCAAAAGTCACTAAACCTAGGGCGCTGAAGTAAGAGTTACCCAGGCCACTTTTCAAATCATGAAAATGCATTCTACTCGGAGGAAAATGCACATTAGTTCGCCCACAATTTTTGCATTCCCCAGCTACTGCAGGAGGACAGCAGCAACACTTAACCGCTCACCTTTTGCCAACACACACACACACAACACATTAAATTTATTACTGGTATTATGGTCTATTACCTGTTTTTATGTATGCCAAGCGAGGTTACACGACTTAATTGTCAACATGCAACCCCTTTATGCGCTGCACTTTACACATATGGTACACGTACGAGTATGTATGTATGGACACTTGCGCGTGTATGCGTTTGTTTTTGGTGGGCGTGCTAATAGATACAATTTCACCCTGTAACACCTTTGCCACCGCAGAATAGTAAATGTTGGTGACAAGTTGAGTTGAGCTTGCTTAAAAGGCGCTAGTCTGCTGCAGTAGAAGGGCATTGTGGTGTGTTTAGATGGGGGAGTGGGAGTGGGGGAGTGGGGGACAGTAGTTGTTTTCGTTTTACAGCAACACATATAACATGCATGAGATTTTTCCCAGGTGTAATTTATTGCTTTTGTAATCACTGCAGAATAATCTATTACCATAGTGGCATTTAAGCGCCAATGAGTGAAAGGACGAACGAGGGAAGGATGATTGAGTGTGAATAGGTATTTGCTTATGTGTGAGATGTAGGGATCTTTGATATTTTGAAAATTCAGTTAGTGCGCAAGAAGAATTCTCTTCAAAGAATGGAGAATTGTCAATTTCTAATAAGCCTTTTGCAGATTGACTAACCTTTAGTTTCTAGAAATAGAATTTACTCTTCATACTACATACTTACAACATCATGCATGAGTCTTTCTTCAAATATTCGAATTTAATTTAAAAAAAATTTAACAGCGCTTATAAGTGAGATCCAAGAGTTTATTATCACCTTTCATCGCAAAAAAAAAAAAGTTAAATAAAAAATTTAATATATTTTGTGTGTGAATTTGCGTTTTTTTTTAGAATGCCCTAATATAGTTACTCGTTCATTTGCCCATACCAAACTCTACACACTTACAATATAGGTATATCGAAATATCTACTCAAATCACTCTGACATGAATTACGACTTTTGTAGATTAGTTTTATAATAATTTTCAGTAATTGTCATAAAAAAAGCAATAAATCTATATACATACACACATATGTACCTATGTATATAAAAGGCTGTGTCCTGAAAGACTGACGCATCATAAACCAATGATCCTAGAGACTTGAAACTTGGAGGGTGTGTTGTACTTATAACATATACACCCGAGGTAGGATTTTCCGGGAAGTAGACCTGGGATCACCCGCAATAGCCGAGTGGTTAGTATTGCGTACTAAATCCCCGTGCGACCAACAACCAAAAGTTATAGAAAATCAATTTTAAATAAAAAATTAAATTAAATTTTCTAATTGCGGTCGCCCCTCGGCAGGGAATGTCAACCTCTCCGGGTGTATTTCTGACATGAAATAAAGGCTCCTCATTAAAAACTATGAAATCCTTTGACTTACATGAAATTTGATACACAGATAACTCTTTGCTTAAATTGACATGGGAAACACTTTTTCTTACGGGAAGTGGGCCTGAGACCGATTCGGTGGCTCAGTTTTTATTATAGAAACTTATTATTGTATAACTCTCCCGGAATTCCGAAGTCGCGTGCGATCTCTAGTGTTATATAACAATATTGCAATTAAGAATTTATTGGAAATCTACTTGTTAATATCGGAAGTTAAATAAATAAAATAGCTTAGGAAGGAAATGTGTTAGAATTCACTGATAATTCTTCATTTCCGCGACTTCTAAAATATTATTGCTGACTTTAAAATAATAATAATTGGCTCCTTATATCCCCTGAAGAGATTTCCGGCCGACTTTCTCCTCCAATTTCTGGTGTTTTAATGTTTTTTCCAACAATTGGTGAGGACCTACAGTTTATTCTAAGCCTCCTCCGAGCGTCCGATGGATTTTTGTGAAGAATTTATATTTCATATTATAAATACACGCGGAGGGCTTGACATTCTCTGCCGAGGGGCGACCTCAATTACTGAATTTTTGTTGAAGGGTCGGATCAGGACTTGAACCCTGGCCATCCGAATGTTAGTACGCAATGCTAACACTCGGCTTTTGCTGACTTCAAAGAATACGCTGGCTTATTCAAGAAAAATGTCCTGAAAAGACATTAACTCAAGCTTATTAAATTCGTAAAGATCATTCCAAGAATAACTAAAAGTCTTCGTATGTTTTTTGTGTTTCTTATCGTTTTGTTCCTTTTATTGGCAGATACTCTTCGATGCTAGCTAAGAATTTTGATACGAAAGTAGGCGGGTAGTTGAGGTTTTTTTTGCTTTTCTCCATCTTACCGAATTTGTCCGACGATTGGAATCTAAGCGTGCTCTGTCTAATCCATAAAAAGGGAGATCCTTCAGTCTGCTCGAATTACTGTGAGATAAGTATTCTCAATAACACATATAAAGTTTTATCCAGCGTTTTGGGTGTAAGACTTAAGCCCATCATTAATAAACTGATCGGACCTTATCAGTGTGGTTTCAGAACTGTGAGAGAAGAATCGACAAACATCAACTTTTCATGCATATTATAAAGCTGTGCTCGATAGTACGATAAGGAGTTGCCTCTACGCCGCTGTATTTGAATTTGGTATTCCTGCAAAACTCATGATGATCGTCACATAATTGGTCGCAACAACTCCGTTGTTATTTCTGGTTTCCTCAGAAAGTGAGGCGACGTAGAGAGTGGATAGTGAACGAGGATAAGACGAAATATTTCCTGTCATCAAAGAAGCAGTCAGTACATTCGGGTCTTGACTCCCACGTCACTGTTAACAGTCGTAGCTTAAAAGTCGTAGATAATTGTGTCTGTCTTAGAACCACCATTAACAACTACAACAATGTCAACCGAATGAAATCCGACGCAGAATAACTTTTGTCAAGAGATGATACTTTGGACTGAGCAGATAATTGTAAAGTAAAGTCCTCTCTCGATAAACAAAAACAAAAACTCTACAACTCGCTCATCATACCCGTCCTACTTTATGGTACCGGCATCGCGAGCGATAGGAGTTTTCGAGAGAAAGGGTTTGGCAACGTTTTATAGATAACGGCGAATACTTCAGACGATGGAAAGATGAGCTGTACGAGCTATACGGTGACATTGATATAGTTTAGTGAATGAAGACAGAGGAAAAGTATTCGACGGTATACATGCCAGAGAAATCAGAGGAGGCGGAAGACATGGTGGATATCTTTGTAAGATCGGATGGAGAATAACCTTGCTTCACTTAGAGTATCCAATTAATGATGATCTAAGGAAAAAAGAAGTGACTTGCACGCTCTTGTGCGTGCCTGTGCCATTCAGGCCGTAGTAGATAACTTAAATATGCTCAATCGCCTAGATACACGAGTGCGAAGATTACCGCAGCTAAGAGAAAATGACTTGAAATTTATAAATTTAGAGGTGCTTCTGGGTATGCAGATAGAGTAGGAAGTCTATACTCAATTTCTACACTTCCTATCAACCGTTGTGGAATCTTGGGTCACGGCTAAAAGAGAGGGAACTATAGTAGTACCGCGCCGATACATTTGTTTTAAGGGTTCATTGAAGTTACCGCATCTGTTCGCCACAGGTGTGGATACGAGGAGATGTGATTCAGAGAGAAGTGGGATGTTATATAAACGTATTTAGACCTACTTTCGCAGCGAAGTTGTACATAAAGCACGGGAACCGCCAAGTAGAGGCCAGCTTCAATGAAATATAAAATTCTCTTCCATAAGATTCATATTTTAACATTAAAAAGCTTTCTCGCTTCAGTTTTAGATCTCGACATTTAACAAACTTATGTATATAACATCTCTCACTTGAGCAGATCATCAGATCATTGTTATTATTATTATTATTTAAAATGTGGAAAATGTAAAAAACCCAATTTTATCAAATCTCATAAATCATCTCGCTTTTTCAGTGCAAAAAGTGTGCAGTACGAGTACATTTTTTAACCTCAACGAAAGCGTTCCAGCATCATTCGCTCAATGCCATCGTAAGCAAATTTTTTTGCTACACAACCTTCGGCGTCATAATCAATAATAAAGTTATTTTGTTCTATTTTACTTTTTTAAAAATATATAATTGCACATGTTGCATTAGGGAGGTAAGAAATCACACAGTCATATTTTCGTTTAACGAAGAAGTTTATTTAAGTTACTCGTTTTAGACCTATACTGACCTCCTAACAAGCTTGTGTGAGCCCTCATACTAGTAAGTTCGAGATCAGAAAACGAAAAAATCTTCTATGACTGAAGAGTCACTGAAATTTCTCCTCGACCTTCAATTCCTTGCCCTTTGAAATGACTTTAGGGAAAAGAACCGCTTGACTTAGGCAATAAACTGTATCAAATCCTTGTATTCCTCGAGACCTGAAGGTATCGTACCAGCACAACTGTAAAAAGCAAATAACAGCTTGGGTCACCAGAAGTGGCCTTGCGTAAAAACCAGTATGGACTATCAGAAGCGGTTCGCAACTCGTTAGGGGCGTTCGCCTCCATTAGTTCGAGATATTGCAAAACTTGGGAACAATATTAGACAAGAAATTGTTTTGAAAGGCCAACATCGGGGAGATAAGGTAAAAAGCGGCAGCAGCTTTAAACTCGGTGGATATACTATTGCGAAGGATGGTGTCTTTGAGGCAGTTCCAGATTAACTCAGATAACCAAACGGCTATTACGGTCTACCGCTAATTCTTGGTGAGCTCCAAAAACTGTAGAGAATCGTTTGCTTACTGTAATAATTGGCTGAGACTTGCTTTTGTTTTGTCTTGTGTTAAAGATATTTTTACGCTTTGTAGCATCACAACGGACGTGTCTTATATGTCTATGGGGGATTTTCGACCGAGCCCCTTCTCCAATTTGTGGTTTTGCGTCTTGATGTCTTTCCAACTTATAGAGGGACCAATAGTTTATTCTAAGCCACCTCCAAACGGCTGATGGGATTTTAGGAGGAGCTTTTATTTCATATTAGAAATACACTTTCCTCCGAGTGACGCTCCCGCCGAGGGGCGACAGAAGTTAGAAATATTAATTTTCTATAATTTAGAATGTTAGTCGAACCAGGACTCGAACCCTGGACTTCCAAATGGCAGTACGAAATGCTAACCACTCGGCTGTTCATACCCACATGAAAAATGGTTTTTCATTTTTGGAATCAGGTCTCGGTTGTAGGATGGGTGATTTAAAATATCGTAGCCCACTTTAATGTCAGCCAACGCAATGCGGCTCTTGTGGACGGGTACAGCACATCTTTTCCTCGTCTTTTCTCATTAATGGTTTCTTTAAATCGTTCTAATGTTGAGGCGTAGTATTCTTCAGTTATAGAAACATCTTTATCTTTATAATCGATCAATAATATTCCTTCCGAGCTCCACTGTACCATCTTAAACTTCTTGGGAGGTGCTGTGCTCTTTTTATGCCACTGCATTTTGATATTTGTTTCGACTCAGATTAACACCGATCCGCGTCCAGTAAATATCCGACTGAATACATAATCCATCTCTTCATTACAGAGATCCAAAAAAAAAGTACATGAGCATTTTCGGCACCCATCTTGCGCTGATCTTAGTTATGACAAGATGATCGTGTCGGATAGATGTTTGTATGGGATTCTCCATTTCTACGAGTTGTTTCTTCTTAAGACGAGCATCGTCGAGGTCTATTATTTCAACTTTTTGATCACGCTCTGGCGTGCTCGTCTTCAAGAGGTTTTCTTCACTGTTTAAATCACCTGTGCCACAAATTAATGCTTCCCCGGACAAGAGTCGTCATAAACCAATGAGATCTCACCTCCCACAACAACACTCTCATACCGCGTACATAAAAATGCTCCCTCGTATTTCCACGTCTTGATTTTGAACCACCCTAATTTATGTGAAATTCCTAGAAATTGCAAGCGTTTTGTTCGCTGATAAATATGATGAATTTGCTGATTGCAATCGACGACAAGGCGAGCGAGAATTTATTGAGAAAAATATTTTATGCGCTTCAACAAAAGGTCAAAAGGTGCTTGCAAATTTATAAATTAAACTGTTCAGTGAAAGACAGATCTCGTTGTGCTATTAAAAATTTATCCCGTCTTTAAATGCCAGGCATCTGTACTGTTTTATTAGCCTCCGAAACGCGAGCGAGAACGAGAAGGATCTTTTTAAGAGCTTGTGCTGCCAAAGTTCAGTCGTTATCGAGTTTCTCAAAGTACAGATGTCTGAAGAAGGCGAAGGGATCCTTAGTACTGGTCCACGAAATATGTACAGTGTGTGATTTTAACAGGAAAATAAACTTCAAGATGTAAAAAAATGTAGAAAAGAACCTTGCTGTCTCCTTGGACTATTTGAAAACCGTCATTTAAGTTGTCAAATCACAAAATACAATAAAAAAAAATTCTCATTCATTGAACCTAAAACCACTATGTATTTCCACAATCTATAATTGCTCATATTTTATTTCTATGTTTTTGTCTATTGCTTTAATAAGTGCACTTCTACGTCGTTCTCCTCATCCAAAACAATCAGATGATTTGCAGTTTGCGAACTTTTGGCCACCGCTATATCTATTACACGCTGTTCATATGGGTTTTCCTCCACCGCATGAGTTTCGATCTCGCGATCCAAGTAAAAGTCGTACATCCGTATTCGTCCATTCACGAGCGCAAAGAGGCGCCAACCATCACTCGAAAGCGCCAGCGACTGCACCAAATCCTTACGCAGCGCTGAGCCGCTCAATATTATTTGCTGATCATAAATGCGTAACTCAAAGGGACGCTTTTGATTGTTAATCAAAGCAATGCAGGCAGCTGTGGAGGGGCGCGTTTCAAATTCGGATGGGAAAGTAGTATTGTCGTCTGCTGTGCTCAGTTGACGCCTTTCATTTAGTATAATATTTTGTATGGCGCATGATTTACCAGTAATGGGATCGATATCAGGCGTTGCCGGTGTGTTTAGCTTCGACATCGTGCTGCTACTCATAGAGCTCGCCGTCTCTAAACGTCCGCCGCCTGCGACATTTCGATGTTGTGTCACTTTCTGCTGATTACAATTGACAATCATCACTGAACCATTTGACAGACCAACAGCGAGAAAATGTTCATTCGTCAGCACTTGCAATGCAGTCGCGAAGAGCAATTCGCTCTGGTTAATGTTTATTTTGCGAAAACGTTCGGCTTTCAGACTCTTCGAGCACGTCAGCACAAAATTACGGTTCGTACAAACGTAGATGCGCTCGCAACCCGTGTCGATGCCTGTAAAACGTAAACCCTGCAGCTGTTGACGCTGTTGCTGTGCCGATTGAGTGCCGTGTAGCTCGCGTAACACCTCATCACTGTAGATTTCCTTCTGAAACAGTTGCTTTGTCATTTCAAATTGGGTTTGTGCGCGACGCAAGCCGCGTTCCAAGTATTCGCGTAAATCACAAATGGCACTTTGAATTAATTTGACACGCGCCCAAGGTGAGCTGTACTCGAAGCGTGTGCTAGATGGTGTCGCAGTGTTGCGCTTGCGAGTGCGTTGGGTGTCCGTCGGTAGCGTTGTAGCGAACTCATGTTGTTTTGTGCACGCCTCCACCAAGGTCCAACTCGATAAGATACCGCTGTCGTTAAGTGCGGCGAACTGAAAAGAAAAAATTTTTATTTGAAATATTTTCATACAAATTTATTTCTCCCGTCTTCTCACCTGTATTGAGCGATATGTGCCCAGCGCTGGTACTTTTTGCGGCGTACGAAAGCTTCTAATATCCACAACAGCGCCGAGATCGTTGAGTCGCTGCGCCGAGTCTGCGCTTGGATTCCACACGGGCACCACAGACTGCGTTGCCGCAAAGTGCGTGAGATAACCGTCTAGTTTCGAACAAAATGAGTATGTTTCGCGTAAATCCCACATAGCTATGCTGCCATCATGTAGACCACACACTACAATATCCGCGCTGTCATGACAGATCTCGACACGGCAAACCTCACTCCACGTGGAGAGCAGGCGCAAGGGTTTCGTGCTATCGCTGGTGGACCACACCATTAGCAGGTGTGAGAAATCAGCGCGATAAACGTCGGCATCGGGTGTGCTCGTATGCACTGTTATGATGAGTTCATGACGAGCACTTGCAAATACACGCACTACGCGTAGTGCATTTAAGAGTTTCGTTTCTAGGCGCATATAACCTTCGCTTACTCCTTGTAGGCCATGTTGGTTCGGTGTCAGTTTCAGTAGGCGCGCTTCTTGTCTACTTTCCTGCGCAGAATTCAACACTTTCGACATGAGTACGGCAGAGCGCAGGAGGAACGAGTTTAAGCGCTCGAAGTCTAAGGGTTTGTGTAGACCTTTAAGCTGTTCACTGACTAAACGATTGTTATTATGCTGTCGAAATACTTCTAGCTTTTGTAAGCTGATGTCGTACTTATCCGAGCTCGGCGTTGGCTTGTATTCCTCCATTGGCGATTCGCCACAACAATTTTGTATCGCCAAAGCTCCATGCATGCCTGTGCCGAATTTTTGCACAGTTTGTAGGTCATACTGCGGAGGATGTTGAGTCCACATCGTGCGCATATCATAACTGTCCGTTTGACATTCGCTCGACATGCGATTATCATTGGTCTGCGTCGAGCATTGCGTGGTATTGAGTGTACCGTAGGTCTGCATGTAAACATCATAGCTGATGGGCTTCAGTTCGAACAGCGAAAATGTTAGAGTGTCAAATTGAATTTTATTCATTAGTTCTATGCCGCGTTTACGCAGGACGGGTCGCGTATTGAAGTGAGCATAGCCGCCGTAAGTGCATATGATGCCACCATATTTATCGACCTCGCCTTGAGCGCTCTGCGTATTCGCGTAACTGCTGATGCCCGAATCAAGCTGATCCGTAGACGCGACACTGTAGGAGGTGTCCATGCTATCAAAATGCTTTTCATTTATTTGAGTAGTGAGTTCAGCAAGTTTTGGATGTTTACGTGAGTTCATTTCATAGTTGCCCGAATCTAGTTTGCGTTCATATTCTTTATCGCGTTGTATTACCGTTACGGGATATTGTGTTAATTCAGATTCCTCCTCGCAATCGGTATCATTAACGGGTGCTTGATGACTACTCCCAGTTTCTTCTTCATCTGAGGTTGTGGCAGTAGTGCTTTTACTATCCTCCCCATCTTCAGCGCTGTTAGGCGATGTGTCGCTTTCGCTATCCGCAATCGAATTATTTTGCGTAGACGAGCCGGTCTCAAAGTCCGATTCGTATGATTCAAAGTCGTCAGAATAATTATCCGCCTCTGACTCTTTTGTAACCTCTGTTGTTCTTGCTTTGGTGCGTATTATAGAGGGATCACGCGATTTTGCACCTGACTTACTGCTTACCGGTTCATCGAAAACAACTTCAAATGCAACCGGTTCTTTAACAACCCCGCTATGTGCTATCACTTCATCAGTATCTAATTTTAGGTAATTTGTCTCTTTCGCAATGGCAACATCTGTCAGTATCTGCTGCTCTATTCTACGCTTAGCTGAGTCGCTGCGTAAAACAACAATGTCTTCCTCCTTCAAGGAGTGTGTGCGTACACGTTTAGGGTGTTCTTCGAGTTCCTTCGAAACTGCAATGTCTGCAGTTGACTCTGTAGTGGTGATTCTTTCAGTTTCGCTAGGTGCAACATTTTCCTCTGCTGGCTCTGCTCTGATTTCTTTACGTTGTGGTGGTGGTGAGGCTACTGTGACGCTATGATACGTATCTAATACCGCATTGGGCTTTGTTGCGTTGGCCGGTTTCTTCTTAACTGCAGCTGCAACATCTCGATTGTGTTTGGCGCGTATGGATTGTTCAGTAATGGCATTTTTCCTCGTCGTGGCTGGCACAGTTCTTCTCGTAGTTGCTGTCGGCACAATTTGACTCTGCGCTGGTTTGGTGGTAGTAATTGCTCGCCCGGTGGTGGTGGTGGTCTTTCTCGTGACGGTATTTGGTGGCGGCTTCACAACATCACGTTGAATTGGGTTTTTGTTGACGGTGGGGGTGGGGGCGATCTCTTTTCTTCGAGTTGGTGCGGTGCTCTTTAGTTTGAGCTTCGTCTCATCCAAAGCACGGCCTGCAGTTGCTGCTGATGAAACAGCTGCTGTGGTTTTGCGTTGTGCGGTAGAAGAGATAGAGGAACCACTTGCACCTTTCGTTGGATTACTTGACTTAGATGTTCCTTTTGCTGGCGCAGTTGTTGTTGTTTTAAGACCCTATGGTAAGAAAATCGTATTGTAAAAAGCTTCCGACTGCATTTGGTGGTTACAAACTCTATCAAAAGCTACTTACTTAATTGAAAAGTGCATTCTTTTTGAAATCGTGCGGAGTTAAGTGAAAGTTTTTAATAAAGTTTAGTCGTGATTCTCCAACTCTCTATTAATCTAATGAAGAAAACGTTCCGTTCCACGAATAGAGAGCGTACGAATATCAGTTGGCTGTCAAAGAGGCTACTCCTAATGGTAGAATTGTGAAGAGATGTTTACTAACTTCCCAGGACTTCGCCTTCTTTGATCTGTAGATTATATGTAGGCGCTTTGGTTAGAGGCTTTGAGCTACTGGATGAGACTGTTTTTGCGTTGCAGCAAAATCTCATATCAGGAATGAAGGTCTATGTGGGGTGGTATGGCCAAGTAGACGATTCATGAGGTATCAGTTGGGATCTCGGAAAGCTGGGTATGGATTAGAGATTTAAAAAATACGGAATCAGAAGACTTTTGGAGTAGAAAGGCTATTGTTGGTAATATAATGAGGTTAGGTAGGTTAGACTGGTTGACTCCTTGAGAAGACCCACATAGACGATATTTGTAACCGCTGAAACGAATTTCGGATGAGCTCCACTCCAATATGTGGTATGCGTCTTGATGGTTTCCAAAAAAATGGAGGAGCCTACAGTTTATACAAAGCCGCCTCCAAACGGCTGATGGCTTTTATGAGTAGTGTTTATTTAATGTCATATGTACACTCCGAGAGGTTAAAATTTCGTACTAGGAGCGACCGGAATTTTTGTTTTTTCTTGGTCGGACCAGAACTCGAGCCTTGGCCTTCCGAATGACAATATGCAATGCTAACCACTCGGCCATCGCGGCCCCCATATACGTACATAGTGTTACCAGAATAATTACATATACGTTCGACCGAAGCAAAAGTAATACCATACCTATATGTATTCTTTTCTTGCTTCTTTCATTGTTGAACTGAACATGTGTGGCTGAACAATGAGGGTGAAACATTTCATTGTAGCGTGCAATGACAATAGAGAGCGATTTTCTTTGAGTCTCTTTGATCATCCACAAGCAGATGTTTGGGCAGTTGGGCGCAACAGATACAAATGCGTATCTGTTAGATACAGTAGTGCTGTTGGCGCCGGTTAGTGGAATTGCGGAAAAAGTGGCATAAAAACTCTTGTTATTGTGCGAATATTTGCTATACTACCATATTTATATATGTATGTACATACATACATGGATATGTATGTAAACAAGTTAATATAAACATCAAAAAGCTATTGACCTAAAAAACCAGTGTTAAAATTCAAAACAAACCAGACAGGCGTACAGAGTAAGTTTGTGTGTATACATACATACACGTACATATATCCATCTACATGTGCATTTAAAGTGAAACGAAAATATCCGATATTGACGGCAATAATTTTACAGTAGATAAATTAATTTAATTTAATAAGATGAAGCGTTTATAAGTACATATGTATATAATTAATTTTTTATTAAAACTCATGTGTCTGCTTGTATGCGCGCTATTAAAATGAAGAGCGTGAGTGAGAAGAAAGAAATTGCTTTGTGTGTCCGCGTTAAAAAAGTTGGCAATGAAAAAGTAAAAGAAACATAAAAAAAAACACTTCGATTAATAATACAGTGCACTTGAGTGTTGATTTTTTATTTAAAGAAAACAAAGGAAAATAATTTTCATGTGAGCACAACAAATTAATGTGCTGAAAACTGGTTTCATTATCATAAATTGCACTTCAACGCAAAAGTAAAAAGTTTCATAAGCTCACATTTCTTATTTGTGTCGTTCTTGTTTGCGGTTTCGACATATTATTTTTGACGTTTTCTCTGTATGTAACTATCACTGCAAATATGAGTATTAGTATTTAGATATTTATTAATTTTAAACAATTGTATAAAGCAATCTCGCATCTCATTCACGTCTTTATTTGTGTTTAATCAATGAATTACTAGCACAAATTTGTCCACTCAGCAAATGTGGTTGCGTAGTTGTCGTCGTCATTGTGATGAAAGTATCAAATATTTTTGTTATGGCAATTTTATTGTCTGCTTAACAACCGTTGCGGTTTAAGCATTTGATTAGAGGGCGTTCGGTGTGTATACGCGGTAACAAATAATAAATGAATTAAATTACGAGAAACAAAAACAGCGGCAAAACAGCTGATTGAAGAAATGTCAACAATCCAAAAGCAGGAAATGAGCATAACGACGCACAGATGGCGCTGTGGGAAAGGCAAAATTAAGTTTCCGTTTCTTTTGATTATTCCACGCACAGCGGATGCGGTACAATTTTGTTTGTTTGTTACTTGTGTCAAATCTACTTTACTTAATCCAGATGTTTAAATCGCCTGTTTAGGGTTAAAGAATGTTTCACGAAATGAAGAGAGACGGGATTCGTTTACTTCATGACTGCATATATTCAACCATAAACAAAATTCTTAAAAAGAAAAAAATTGGAAAATATGTTTTGTTGAAACTATGAGGGAGTTTATTGTACATTGAAAAAGTTTAGTTGTTGAATGTGACTTAAACCATTTAATGAGTACTGCACTTCCGCTTATGACAAAATATGTCTTTGAAATGCTGATGACCAAGGATCTGCGCTGCCGATATCGATTTCCGATTCGAAATCAAAAAGGTTTTCCACAATCCCCTCGGAATTGTTAAATTCGAAAAAAAAAATTAAGCCAACGAGACCTCCGTCGAAATTTGCCGTTAGTTTTTTCCGAACGATAAATTGAAATTCAGAATACCAAATTCATTGCACAATCGGATTTGAACATAGATTCTGCTAAATTAAATCCGATAGGATTTCAGAACATGATTATACGTCATTTTCACGACAGCCCAATTACGTGTTTCGCTCTCGCAATCGTAATTCGCACTCCAAATACATGCCGAACTGCCTAATTCGCCATACAAATTTTGAGAGCGAATTACAGTAAAGTGGGCAATTCGTTTTCAATTGCCATGCCAATTACGACAAAATCGTGGACTTCACTAATTCTTATCGAAATTAGCTGACAAATCAAAACAAAATAGATGAAAATCATAAAAGCAAACACTAAAACACATTCATTTATTTGAAACCAAACATTATCTGTGCATTCAAGAAGAAAAAAATTAAAAATCATTGGAGAATCCAGCCAGATATTAAATTTGTTGAAATTATAAGCATCTTAATAATTTTGATTGAATGTTGTTGGTTTACTGAATTTTTTTTTCGGATTTCACGAAACTGAAAACTGTCAAATTGCATGCCGTGTGAATGGGGTAATTCGCATTCGTAATTGAGAGGACGAACAATGTAATTCACGATGCAGTGAAAAAGCTTCGCTCTGTTATCAAAGTTTTATCTACCAGGTAAGGCGAAAGGTATGTATCGTACTATGGGCATTAGCCTTAAGGTCAATTTAATCGATTGTTCTTTCCCTAAAAATCGAATAAAATCGTTTCAATGCGTCATTTAATTTCACTAATTTAACCAAAATTAATTAATATGTGCAATTTAAATGAATGGATAGTGAGAAGAAAAATATTTTTTTTTTTGCTGTTAGAATGATTTGACATTTCAGTATTACATTTATTGATATAAACAGACACCTGCGAAAGATTAGATACTTAGATGGCATTTAGCTTATAAAAATACAAACGAAGAATATAAAATAATATCACAAAATCGCATACTTTTTTCTTTGCAAATAAGTATACTTAAGACTCGTCTCTCAATAGCATATCGAGTATAAATTAAATTAATGACTTTTTGTGAGTAAATGAGTGAGTAAATCTACATACATAAATATATGCATATACATATATACATAGAGTACTTTCTTCACAACATTGCAATCTCTAAACTTCTCACAACTAAAACTAACGAAATCGCCACCAGTGTAAAAGAGCAACTCAACGTTTGACTCGAGTTTGGATCAACGTACAAATTTTGCACATATTTATCGAAAATGTCCTCCATAATGCGTTTCGAGTTGTCTGTCTTCAAATCCGACAAACCTCTCAGACCATCAGTTTTATCGCGGAACATAACGTTGTTACGTTTATCAAATACGCCATACATTGTGAACGGACGTGTTTCTGGTCGATAACTTTTGCCAAAGAGTTGATCGATATCACGCAAAGAATTATAAATTTCGTTATTGCGCGTCAGTGAGTTGTTGTGGGTCATTAGATGACCACGTGTAGTCCAGTGCATGTAACAATATTCGAATTTGGAGTGACGCTCATTGGCGCCGTACGGGCACAGTACGCGGAATGATTTGTGTCCAGTGTCGCGCACCCATTTCGCCGTCAAATTGCCGTCTGTATAGTTTTTATATACGGCCGAGCTTAAGAAGGCAACCTCACCACCTTCGGCTAAGCAACGTAAAGCGCCCTCATCGCCGCGATAACTGTCCGGACAATGGCGGTGCGCTTGCGGATGCCATGTGCACGAGTCGCGGTGGAAATACGATTGCAAGCTGGTCATGCGTTGCGTAACATTTACGATAGTTTCCTGTACGGATAGGTGGGTTGGTCCCTCGAAAGAGGATAGACAGGCCTTGGCGCCTTCTAGATCGGCGAAAGACTTGAATTTGGAATCTTTGTGCACAACAGCAATAATGACATAACGTTCGTGCATATCCTGTGCGTATTCGTATAGTATTGGCACGAGATTGTAATCCCGCTGAGCCCTAATACGATTTTCGTGATCGACTAGCACTACATCAGCAGATTTGTATTTAATATCATCCATGCAGGAGTCAATATTCTCAGAGCGTACGCACTGCAGATTCGGTTCGACGCCATACACTTGTGAAGCTTCCTGTAGCCACGAGCACTTAATATGCTGAATTATCGAGGTGGTGCAGAAGACTATTGAACGAGGCGGATTACATTCGGGGAAGCTATAGGCGCTCTGGAACGCGGGCGCTTGATCTAGGTAATCATCGATGGGTATGACATTATCCAGTGTGACGATTTCGACGTGATAATTCTCCAATAAGCTAAGTAAAGCATTCTGCCAGCTGTTCGGATCGTTGTGATTCAAACCGGCGACCAAATTTTGTATTTGAGCAGCATGACTGCGGCGTGCTGCTATAACCGGCCAGGGTTTGGCAACCCAAACACAAGGACGTTCCGTTGTGATGGGCTGGAGGTGACCATCTGCGCACAGATAACTATACTCCGAAGGATTCGCTTGTGCTGGCAGGCCAGTTAACTGAAATAAAGATTTTGAGAACGTCAATTTTAAACTTCTATACAAAAAAAGTAGTTCACAACTTACGCCAAAATGACTGCGCACATCATCTAAACGCGCCCAAGCGACATTACCAACACCATTTGTCAGACAGTAGAGCGCGCCCCGACGTCCCCAATGCTTATCGCCAATATCGCAACGGTATGAATCGTAACAAAGTTGACAAAGCGATGGATAGCGGTCTTTTAGTCGACGATCCTCTGTAGGATTCGGTACCCATGGACCGGCCTTGCAGCTGGGGCCGAAATATTTTGCTGAAGCACTAATGCGATCTTCTACCAGCGAAATTTCCGGATTACACGACTTGGAGATGAGTGTCGATTCAAAGTACTGTGTGTAAATAAAAAAAAATGCTTGTGTCTGAGAAATGATCTCGACCATTATAGATCATTTAAGATCATACTCACATTAGCCAACACTTCCGTCCAATGATTACCCAACCCATAACCGGGATGACAAAGTTTCGCACCACGCAAATCGTGTGCTGTGTGTATGTTTGCTTCATTGTCGACCACAGCGACTATTTCATATTCAAAATGTGCATCATGTGAACGCATCTCACTTGTAACCAGAATTTCCATGCTAGCCCAACGCGCAGCTATTAACTCCTCTGCGGAGAGTACGCCAAAATGCGCTGTGCCCTTGTGTATCCGACGCACACAATCCAAACGATCTACGCCAATCACACACTCAATATTACTTGTAGCTTCGAGGAGTGGACAGAATTTCGGTGTTTTGCGATATGTGCCACGAGACTCCACGATGCAGACGCGTACTGTGAAAGAGATAGAGAGGAATATTTTATTAAAAGCTGGAATAAGACAGAGGAGAGTACATCTTTGTAAGCGGCCGCAGTAGCTGCAGTGGCTAGCATATGGCGGGTCGAAGGTTTAAACCTTGGTCAGACCAACAAACAAGCAACAAATCGGAGGAAAGCTTAAAGAGAAGAGTCCAAACACAAAAATCTCTTGGCGATTTTATAGCCGCTTTCGATAACCCGAAAAAGAGATGTCTCAATGGACAAAGACTATACTCCAAGCCGTGTATTATACTTCCCGGCTTTATGATGCCAAAGCTAGAACCTTGGTAACACCGCGCACCAGCGAGAACGATTCTCGAAACTATGAAAAATTATGCTAAAAGCTTTAAACGTGTTCAAAACAGTGACTCAAAAACAGACGTCAGCATAACTCACAAAATATGTGCTGTCAGGCATCTCAAGGTCTAATATGTTATCATAGTTGACATGCCAGAAGTCTGGCCCGAGATGAGAGTCGTACACTACCTTGCTGTCACCCTGTTGTACGTTGTTGTTCATCTGTGGTTTGGTAAAGTAAGACTGTGTCCTTAAGATAGTCTTCATTATTGAGGTAAGATACCGAGACATGCTAAATTTATTTTCTAAGCTTCATTCATGTCCCTTTTACTGGGCGCAATGGTGAAGACATTTTGAACATGCAGTGAGACGAGTGGGATTCTTCGCTTGAATTTGTGAGAACTTTTTTGAGGCTCTTCTTGGCTTTCCAGGCGTAAAACTATATTGTTTCCGTTAGAGACCATCAGCTCTGGTTGGTAATAGCTGCTTCCAAGCACGATTTAAGCAATTTTTCAAGAAGATTTCCGGTAGGATTCTTTTAAGGCAGACATTATGGTTCGTCGGCGTCATTGAACCTTACTTTTTCGAAAATGAGACTAGAACAACGGTTACGTTGAGTGGATTGCGCTATCGAGAAATGATTAATGATTTTTTATGGCCGGAAGTGGATGATATTGATCTGGACAGCGTTTACTTTTAACAAGACGGTGCTACATGCCCAAGCACAAGCAACGAAACCAATGATTTTTGATGAGATAACCTTCCGAACCTTGTTATGCCTCGTGATTTACAATATTGCGACTTCTCGCTTAGGGGCCACGTGAAAGATAAGGTCTACACCAATAGGCTAACATCGAATCAACGCCTCAAAGATGGATATCGTGAAGCTAATGAGGGCATACAGCAGCAGCCACTTTGCGATTTGGTGATGGAAAATTTTATAAAAAGGATACGATTCATTTGGCTGATATTGTTTTCCATTATTAATGGCATCTTTTCATCTTAACATTGAAATAAACATCCGATATCAAAATATAATAAATATCCCCTTTATTGGAAAACGAAGACAATTTCGCATGATCGTTAAGAAAAAAAGAAAATAAAAAACGGACATCTTGCATATGCCTCCGTTCAAAAAGGTTTTGTGTTTTTTTTTCATATGCAAATTAATTGGATTTTTGCTAATATTAAAGATAAACGCGATATTTCTACAAAGAAATAAAGCGACCTTGAAAGTTGAAAGAAAAAAGGCAGCGCGAATATTACCGGTCATTAAACGAGTTGCCATGCGGCGAAGTGATCGTTGAGCGAACCTGACACCATTTGAGTCATACTCGTGCATATGGTACATATGGTACATATGGTACATACGAGTACGTAATACACGAAAGTACAACTACACATTTCAATGCCTCACTGGAGTAACCCCCGTCGTATTGCGACACTTCGTCATCAGCATCAACATCAACTGTCTCTTTTCGCGGGTTTTCATCAAATAACCGCTCGTTAGCGTTAGCTCATTGCTATCATTAATTTATTGTCTAGTCTATAATTAATAAATAACTACTACTATATGAGCATTACAACAAATAACGTATCATGTGGACTATAAAACAAATTTACTTAAAGACGCAGCGACATACATACACATACATATGTACATTTCCTTTCTGCCGATAAATGCGTGCGCTAAACTGAGACAATTTTGTAATTTAATGGGATTCTACGCATAATGCTACATAACCGGTTACATGCGTTTTGGTAACCGATATCAGCCGGTGCGGAGTAGGTTAAACCACAGCCGGGGGAATTACAAGCGGCGTAAGAAATTTTTATTTTTATTTTTATTTTTATTTTTATTTTCATTTTTCTTTTTATTTTGATTTTTTTTACCTTTTAATTGATTGTTTTTAATTTTTTTATCCTTTAATTTTGTCTTCCACAGCTTTAATTACATATATACATACATACACTTCTTCATAAATATTTCCAGTTTATCTTTCATCTTCTTTCCCTGCGATTTATTGCTTAAATCAGCATTTACATAAGCAAAATTTTATTTTAATTTATTGTATCTCAAAATAAAACGTAAATAAATTATTTATTAGTTTTTGCAAATTTTGGCTTAATCAATCAATTTAGATATGGGATGAGCTCCGAAGAAATACACAACAATAGTTGTTTGTGCCACACAACTCAGCATTTTTAGTCCATAAATATGTATGGGAAACATTTTTTTTTTCATATAAAAAAAATACGGGGTCATTCGTTTTGTGGTTTCGAAAATAAACCACAGTAAAATACATTTAAAATAATTTTTTTTTTTCATGAAATTCCTTCTTTATAATAATTTTTATTATAAATTTCCAATCTTGGCGGCGAAACACTACATCATTCAAATGACCACCTCGAGAATTTTTTACAAACTTCTGATCTGCTTGACGTAATTTTTAACATATTCTTGACACATGTTGGGGTGTATGTCAGTCAGCCGTAACTTGAGGAATGCTGCTTTTCAAGTGCTCAAGAGTTAACGGTTTATCCGCATAAACACAAAGTCCAACGATGTCGAATCGCATGATCTCGGTGGCCAATTGACAACGCCTAGATGAGAGATTTTGCGGCTAGGGAACTTCCCTCGCAATAAAACCATATTCGCTTGTACTGTGTGGCATCTTGTTTGAAATCCCAATTTAATTTTTTTATTATTTTGAATTTTATTTATTTTATTTTTATTTTAAGTTCTATTAATTTTTCTTTTTTCAAAAAAAAAATGATTATAATTTCACCGATTTGCATATTATTATCATTTCACATGTGGCGTCTAGTAAAGCAGCTTCTTTCATTAATTTCAATTAATTTCTTAAACAGGTTTTACGTAAACAAAAAAAAAAAAACAAAAAAAATTAGCAACGAAATTATAAATTATGCACAAACATTTTATTTGGCGGTTAAGAAAAAAGAATCGGTTAGATATATAAAAAAGGGATTTTCAAAATATAATCAACTTTGTCACATATAATTATTTACTTAAATGAACAGCAAAATGGTGTCCGCTTCCAGCAAGATTTTGAAATAAAACGAAGTAACTATATTTGTAAATTTTCAAATGAAGATTTGATGTTGGGCGAAAAACAAAATTATTACACTTTGTAGGAAAACTTTTTTTATATCTAAAATATATGTACATACGTGTACATACATTCTTCAGTAAGCAGAAAACATATTTCTTTTTTTCCAACACAGTAGCTTTTTACATTTTTGCTTGTAAGAAGCATCTGGCAGCTGTTTCTGAAGCCTTCAGTTCAGATGTTTGTCATTATTAAGACGATGTCAACTTTTTTCCATATCCTTAATGCTCTTGGTGAAATCGTTCACCATGTAGCGTAATCTAATCGTACTTATAGAACGAGAAATACCTAATCTATTGAATATTTAAAAACTAAAAGATACGCACGAAAACTATTTAATAACAAAAACTATTCAATGGCAATTGTGGAAATTCTTCTGCATGTATTTTGCAAATATGAAAAGAAAAACACATGTAATTTGACAGTTCTGACAAGCATACAGTGTCGCTCAAACTTCAAAGGACTTTAGCTTCAACAGTTCCGGTGCCAAAGGCATAAATAGTTCAATGTTATGCTTGGTTTACATTTTTCGCCAAAATGAATAAACCATCAATAATTATTCCTTTGATGAAATTATTGCCTTTCAAACAGACACACGTAGTTAAATAAATTAGATTCTATTAACAAATTATTGTTTTTTTTTAAATAAACAAATTATTGCACTAAAAATACACAAACAAACAAAACTACAAGCAAATCATCAAAAATTTATACACAAATAACTAGTTAGTGAACAGCTGTGCGTCATAGCTCCATATAATCGGCGTTAAATTGTTTTAAATGATTTGTATCTTTATTCTCTAAGATAAAGTAATCTAAAATACAAATATAAAAAGTTTACTATCGTCAATGGGTTATTTTCAGATTGAGAAATCAAGTTTTTTTTATTTTAAGTTAGTTAACGATAATGTTTTTGCATTTTGTTTATTCTTCTTGCTTTGAATTGAGGTTAACTTGTTGGAAAAAATCTGGCTATCATCATTATGAGACCTCTTAAGCGATTATCAACGCCTTCAAATTATTTTTCTTTTTTGTGTAAATAATAGTAAATTATGTATTCATTAATTTGTTTGCTAATAATAGCGACAGAATATATTTTTTTTAGACGAGATTATCACAGCAAAGGGTAATAAAAGTAGAATTTTAGATTTTCTTGTACAACAATATAAAGCTGATAACAAATGTACATATGTATGTATGTTAATTAGTTTATTACTTCGTAAACAATAATTTATAACTTCTGCATACATAGATTTCCAACTAAAAAAAAGCAAAATAAAATAGTAATAAACTTATAAAGAGCCTATTAATAGGGACAAGTAGATAAAATATGTTTCTATTAATTAATTTATATGATATACAGAGAGCAATCATAAAGGAATTTATATGTAAGAATGCTCTGGAGTGTGCTTTCGTCCTTGTAAACGGGATAATACAGTCTGCATGGATAGAGGTTTTGCAATGGTACTTAAAATAGTTACTTTCAATGTTATCTATACAGGATTTTCCAATCAGATGTGTTGTTTTGATATTGAAAGCAAAATGGCATTTTTTGAGATAAATGATCGGATGTTTATTTCAATGTAAAGAGTGAGATATGCCATTAATAATGGAAAAGAATATCAGCCGCTTACAGGATCGTATTCTTTTTATGAAATTTTCCGTAACCAAATCGCTAAGTGTTTGGTGCTAAGTTTCACGAATTCCATTTTTGAGGTCTTGAGTCGACGTTGGCCTGTTGGCCCCAGAGGAAGAAGTCGCAAAGTGTTAAATCTCAAGATTTCGGTAGCCAATTGCGAGCACTTCTTCGGGCGATAACACGGTATGGAAACTTTTCTCTTAAAATATCGTTGGTTTTGTTACTTGCGTGACAGGTAGCGTCGTCTTGTTGAAAGTAAACATTATCCAGATCAATACCATTCAATTTCGGTCATAAAAAATCACTAAACATCTCTCGATAGCGCAATCCATTCACAGTAACTGTTGCCCCAGCCTCATTTTAGAAAAAATAACGTTCAATGAACAAGCCGGACCATAAATCGCAACCGAACAGTTATACGTTGAGGATAGAGAGGCTTTTCAACAATAAATCTTGGGTTTTCCGAGTCTCAGTTGCAACAGTTTTGTTTATTGACGTGGCCATCGAGGTGGAAATGGGTCCCCTCAGTCAAGAAGATTTTTCGAAGAAATTCCATATTATTTTCATGCATTTCAAGGACCCAATCAGCAAGGACTAGACGTTGTTGATGATCGGCCGACTTGAGTTTTTTGTTAACTGAACTTTATAAGCCTAGAAACCTAAGTATTTATGCAAAATACGGTGTAATGACGTTTGTGGCATGGCCAATTCCAAAGAACGTCGAGGACTGGACAAACCTTGGTATTTTCTTCAACACTTTGGGTCACAGCAGCAATATACTCAGTTGTTCTTGAGCCACTTCCACATGTTTTATTCTTCACAACACTAACTTGTCCCAGCAGCTCCATTTTTTCCACCAATTTCTATATTGCGATGCGCCAAGGTGCTTCTGAAAACTATTTTAGTTTTACGAACCGTCTCTGCCAGGTCTTCACAATTTTTATAGTTAATTTTAATAATTTCAATGCGTTGTTGTAAAGTGTACCGTTCCAGTTTCATTACGGACGTAGTTTTTACTTGTCAAATGTCAAAAAATTACAGTTTCAAAAGTGACATCTATTCAAAATAGCAACTCTTCCTGGAAAATCCTTTAAATATGTAAGAAGAGTAGATCATGCTTCAGCGCTCATAGAAGTATTATCTACGGTTTGCTGGTAAAATACCGACAGATAGGCGTCTATTCTTCAAAGAATAATTAACAATGCATAGACAACACAGTTCCCTTAGTGAGAGTATGCGAATTACTTTTGAGATCACAGCGTTTGCAACTGATTAATTCGCAGTTTTCACCTTTCTTATGAAGTACAAAAGGTAAGGTAATTTTTTTTGAGCTTCCCTTCACAGCTTAAAGGGTGTGTTGTTGCTGCTTTAGGGGCGTGTATAACGAACTAATATCATTTTTAATTACAACACAGCACATAAAACACTCGTAATTATATTATTATAAAGATGTGTAATAATTAAACCATATCCACACTTAACTCTTCTGAACGACTTACATTTTCCATCGTCAAACACTTCGGCGTAGATTTTCGCAATTAATGTTGATAAGATTGCCAGGAGCAAAATAATGTATATATTCCAACACTTAATTGCATACATCTCGTTACAGCATAGACAATTAAATAAATATATTTATGTATGAACTAAATGAATGTATGATTTATTAACAGCAAATATTTTAATCACTTTAGTAATTTTAATTTTGTTTGTGTATAAGTTTGTATGTAAAATTATTCACTGTTGTTGTTGTTGTTTGGATTCCCTTGCGACACTTAATACTTGAGGGCGTATTTCAATTTTTAAAATTTTTTTATTTTTTATTTATTATTTTTTTTTTTAAAGATTGTAAATAATATTTTTTATCACTGGAAAAAACGCCCACTTTGTAATACAATAGAAAATTGCAATCGTGCTGTACAAAATTTATTTTTCAATTTATTGCCGTTACGCGTTTTACTTTTGCAGTTTAAAATTGGTACTGATTTTTGTTTTCCTTTTTTTTATAACGCAAACTCAAGCTTCTACTTTGAGCGCCTCCGCACACGGCGATTGCTCGACATCAACTGTGGCTTGATTTTCGAAAAGGTTTGTTTACATTTGAATTTTGAAATCTTCATTTGAATACGAAACCGGTTTAAACGCGCTCAGTTGACGAGCAAATGAGAAAGAACTGAAGCTGAGATTTAGTTCGGTGGTCAGCGGCTGCGGCTGATTGCGTAGCCTTTAGGTTCTCCCCAGCTTATAGCCCTGAGCGTGAGTGACAAGTTCAATGCGGTTAAGTTAGTACGAGTGACTTGTGCTTCTTCTTTTTCAGTGAATCTCTACATTTATCTTCATAGTGAAAAATGAAAAAAAATATATATAAAAAAAATGAAATAATTAAATAAAAGTTAAATGAGTATGCGCAATGCTCTGCATGACTGATCAGGTTTCCGTCAATGCATATCATCTTTTTATGATTTTTCGAAAACAACAAAAGCGAAAAAATTCAAGTTTATTCGAGTTATGAAAAGTGAGTGTGAGGTAAGTAAGCTGAAAAATGTTACATTACCGACGCGTATTAAACTCAGATGAGAATCAAGAATGTAGTATACATAGGTATGTATGTAGGGATGTGAGTATGCAGTGAGTGTTTCGAGAAAAGTGACTGAATATATTTTTGTAGAGCTGATGAAAGAAAAAGTTTATTTCTATTGTTTATTTATTTTTGTTAAAAAAAATCGGCCGACTAACTACTGAATTTTGAATGTTTAAAATAATAGATAATTTGCTAGGGGAAAGATGTGTCCGTAGCTCCATTAATATACTCATCTACTGCTAGGAAAGAAACCATAAACCTCAGCTTCAAGAAGAATATCAAAATAAATCGAAAAATAATTATAATTGTTATGGAAATCGCTTTAAGGGGGGAGACTCATGTAAATGCCTCGAAATCGGTCATTTTTTAATATTTTTTTTTACAGTGATAAAATAATTTAATTGTTTAGAACTTTTAACACAACTTTATTTAACATTTTAAGATTACAAAAAAAAATTTTTTTTTTTTTTAATTCAAAATGGTGGCTCAGCATGATATCTTGTAGGCTGCCTCTAACGCGAGGTCCGAAACTGCTCCATTTGTCACTCATCAACCGTTGATCTGAAGCACCAAAAAAAAATTTTTTTTTTCTGGACATATAAACGGAAAGGATAAACCTATAAAATTAAAAAGAAAAGGATAAAATCCAATATAAAATCAGCCTTAAAAAAAAGTTACGATTTTGAGCTATTTTTTTGACCCTTTCGACCCCAAAAAAATAAATAATCAGTCAAAAATACCTGAAGTTTTAGGTTTATCCTTCCGGTAGTAATGTAGAGAAAAGCCTCATCAAATTTCAAACAAATCGGTCAATAATTTTTTGAGCTACAACACGAGCAGTTTTTCAAAAAGTAGTTTCGAGATAATCGCGTTTAAAGTTTCAGTACACAGTACAGTTCAGTACGGTCCGCTCCACTGTATTAGCTATAACTTTGTAAATATTCGAGATTTTTTTTTTCCGGCTCGTCAGTACACGCTCAACATAGTATACTTTCAGAATATCGAAAAAAAAAAATCGATTTTTTGAAAATTTTACATGAGTCTCCCCCCTTAAACTGCTTGAGAAAGTGTTAAAGTTGCAAGAGAAAGCTTTTTAAGTTCAAAAGCTTTGAAAAGCTTGTTATTCCATTGGGCCCGAAACCAGCCAAAAGTATTTCATGGCCATCTTCTGAGACGATTTTAATGCTATTTTATACCTCTGGAAAGATAACGAAAAAGATACTACAAAATTAAGTATCTTCTTTTTTTAAGTTGTTACAAAAGTCTATTTTTAACAGTTTTTTTATTCTAATTATTTGTTGGCTCAAAGATATACAATTATTAAAGAATTTCTGAAAATTTCAAAGGAAAATATTCATAACTCTGTCATTATGACGTCATTAGCGGTGGCTTCTCGGAGAAAAGTTGCATCTGAGTTGACAGTAGAACACATGACAGAGTCATCCAAATTGAAAAAAAGTATAAACTTTGCTCTCTGTTTAAAGAAAACATCATACAATGAAGATTTATTTGGCTCTTATATTTTTGAAAATATTTTTCTACCCTCTAATTAGCAGAAAACTACTTTCTGCCACATTCAATTAATTCACTACTTAATTGTAATTAATAGAGTTCACTTTTAACTTTTATAGCGAATCACCTCTTAGATAAGTAGGATTCAAGGATATTGTGGAATTGATTGGTATCTATATTTTTTTTCTTTTATATAAAAATTATAACTCAAAACATGATCGCCGGTGTATGTATGTAGGTATAGTTGAATTTTGCCGGTTTTTTCGATAAAGAAAACACTTAATTTTCAGAGGAATCTCAAAATTTTTTTATTCAAAGTATTGACCATTGATTTCTACACATTTCGCCCATCTCTCAGGCAAATTATGGATACCATTCCAAAAAAACCTTTTCTCTTTCGAGGCAAACTATTCGACGAGCCATTTTTCGACTTCTTCAAAATTAGCGAAGCACTGCTCTGCAAAAGGTGATAGTCGGACGGGGCGAGGTCTGGAGAGTACGGCGGGTGCTATAATATTTCCCTATTAAGTGTTTTTAATGTGTCTTTCACCAATTTAGCGGTATGAAACGGCGCGTTGTCATGTTGCAAGATATCTTTGCCATGTCTTCGGGCCCATTCCGACCGTTTTTCGATCAATGCATGATTCAAATTGATCATTTGTTGTCGGTAGCGATCCGTGTTCACCGTTTCACCAGGTTTTAATAACTCGTAGTACACCACCCCACACCACACTGGTCCCACCAAACACAGAGCATTGTCTTACGGCCAAAGCGATTTGGCCTTGCAGTCGATGGGCCAGCTTCACCAGGGGAAAGTCATGATTTTTTTCGCTTCGGGTTCTTAAAATAAATCCATTTTTCGTCCCCCGTGACAATTCGATGCAGAAAAGATTTCCTTTCGAATCGTTGAAGCAGCATTAAACAAAAGGTTTTTCGATTTTACTTTTGTCTATCGTTCAGCTGGTGTGGCACCCATTTTCCATACTTCTGGATCTTTCCCATGGCTTTTAAACGTTGGCAAATTGCTCCTCGAGTCACATGTAGTGTTTCTACCAATTTTTGTTACGATTGGATTGGATCAACATCCAATAACGCCTGCAATTCCTCGTCCTCGAACTTTTTCGCTGCACCAGGATGTTCATTGTCTGTCAAATCGAAATCTCCACTTTTAAATTGACGAAACCATGTCTCACATGTTCTAATCACTGGAGCATGTCTACCATAAGTGTCTACCAGCTTCAGCTGCTTTTTTCTTTTGATGAAATAAGAAAAGCAACGAAAGCCGCAAATGCTTTTTTACTTGGAACGAAACTCGACATATTCACTGAGGTAAACAAATATGACGCTATTATTTTGGCGGAATGTGACTTGCGTATTTTTGTAGGTTAATGTCAATAGAAAAAAATTACATACATGCCAAATCATAGAAATTTATACATATTGCTAGCGACATCTACTAGTAAAACCGGAAAACTTCAACAAACATACATGGTATATGTATATATATAGGCATATTTAAGTATATTTCTTGTTTAAATACGCATGGCATACTTTTCACTCTCTTTGCAATACTGATAAGTCTTATCAATATATTGTAAATATATGAACAAAATACAAATGTATAAACAAAGTGTATGCATACGTGTACATACATATATGAGAGTGTCTTAAACTCATTTAGCATTAATATATGTACATACATACATATACCATACATAAATACTTGATATGTGAGCATATTTTATTTAATTTTATTTAAAAGTTGTCTGGTTTTTAAACTGTTCATTTACTTTCGCTACTTGTCTGTATGTTTGGTTACACATGTGTGTGTGTACAGTCCGAAGTGTGATTGTAGACGCATATAGCGCGATAAATATGGTACTCTAAAACTTCAATATTTCTGCACCTCAATGGCTTGGGAAATGAATTGCACAAACATTCGTTTGTTTTTAGTGCGACGGACAACAATTAACAATTGTGCGACAACAATTGGTGAGTTTATTTTGAGAAATTATATATTTTTTGTTACTTTGGAAGTTATAACAAAGAAAAAAATAAAATAAAATAAAATAATAATAATAATAATATGTCTACACTGTTTTGAATAAATAATTTTGAAACACAAAATAAAAAAAAATAAATAAATTAATAATAATAATGTGAAAGCAGTTACGTTGTTATAAAAATAATACTCTTAACATAAAACAAAATTCTTTGCTATGAGAACTTAATTACAATAATAATAATAATAGTAATAATTTTAATTGTTGTGAGAAATTAATTTAGTCAGAAAGTCATGCACTAATGAAGCAACAAGTACGATATGAAAGTAATTTTGTTATATCTGATTCAGTAGTGATTTAGTGGTTTATTGTTGGCATTTTAAGGGCGCTGAAACATCGCGAACGCGGGAACTCTCATAAGTAATTATTAAATACAATAACATTTAATAAATTATAATTTTACGCAAGTTTTCTATTCAAATTATAATAACGATATACTTATACTCGTATGGGTCATCATTTTGTGGTGCCAAAAGCACAGGACTGTATTTTGACATATGTCAAACTAAACTGTCAAATCAAACATGTTTTGCTTTAATTAAAAATCAGACATTTATGAAAATGGATCGCTTAGCAACCCCACAAAGCGTTAAAACTGTTAAATCCTGCTGCAAAAATGATGATTCAAACGTGGTCATGGAGATTTTGGTGCACATAAACGTCCAACTACTCAAACAATTTTTAGGTTTTAAAGAAATAACTGGATCGGTTACAGATATTATAAGGCCTGTGCATTATCTCAAATATCGTTACTGTAGATGAAAGTGTAGCCGGAGATCAGAATGTGTCTATTTCTCTACCTTTCTAAGAGCTGGGACTTTCTTACGGCACATACTATTGGAGTATTTGGCAACAGTGGAAGCCAGCTGAGCATTTGGTCCGGAGGTGTGATTGGACCTTACTTCTATAAAAACGACGGAGCGTTATGATCTCATGATAACTGACTTTTTCTTTGCCTGCAATTAAAGAACACGATTTGGACAATATTCAACAACATGGCTTTATTGCGAGAGATATTTAACGGCCGCGTAATCTTTAGCCTTGGCGATGTTAATTGGCCACCAAGAACGTGCGATTTAACTCCGTTGGAATCTTTTTTTTGTGGGGTTAGTCAAGTCAGGTTATGGCTGGGATGCCGCCCAATTCCCAATGTGTGCCAAAAAGTGATGAGATATGCACAGAGAAATTCCACAGAGCGGGGCTCCATAACCTCGGATCTGGACTCTTGGGGTTAATTCATTGCTGGGAAGGCTCGAAGGGAAAGCTGCCTTGCTTACAGCCTATGCGATCGGTGGCTCACACATCGTGGGCGGAAAGTAACTGGCAACCTTCGGATCACCGGTGAATCAAGCACTTAGAACCATTAACAACTGGACTATTTCAGCAGGACTTAAGGTTAATACTGATAGAAAATCCTGGTTCTATTCACAAGGAAATACAAAAACCCTGCTTGGATCAAACCAAAGCTGTGGACGCACTTTACAGTTGAAACCTAACACTAAGAACCTGGAAATTATGTTGGATAGAAAGTTGTCGTGGAGACGCGAGTGAAGCTCATTCTCGCGGATGTCCATCTATTAACTATGGTTCGAAGAAATGTAAGTACCAGAAGGAAAAAAGATAGGATCCATTAAAATACATACCGATCGGATCAGAATGACGATTTGAGTTGATTAAGCCTTTGTTGTTGTTTTAGCGGTTTACCAACTCCACTTAAAAACAGGCTTGATCGGTCTAAGTCATCGAGGTTATCTAACGGAAGGTCTTGAAAAAGAGCTGTTCGGCGACGGGTTCGGACCAGTGAAAAAGGGGGGTTAGATGAGTTGATTTTTGGAGGCATGTTTGCCGTGCGGAAACTTATGGCAAGCAGGGCATACGTTAGTTATGTCGACGTCAAGTCTGGATTAGTAGGAGTTTAGACTACTTCAATATCCAGATCTAAGTTGTGCCAGTATTACGCGGGAATTCCGAAATAGCTTGAGCTTTTATTCAGATATGAGAATTAATATTCAATACAAAAATGTAATACCATAAATTTAATATGGTCAAGAAAGGTATGCATAAATACTTCAGGCATCTTCTTTGTTGTTTTAACTTTATAATTGATTTACATTCATTTTAAAAATAAACCTAAAAATTTTTAAAATTCGAAACAAGAAAATTAACATTTTTTCCAACTTTTTTTGCTACAATTATCATATATGTATGTATGTGCATATGCCTTAATATCAAAAAGGTATCGGTAGATTAACATTCAAATAAGTTAAAACCGCATTAATTTTCCAACTATTCTATTTTCGGCATCACTTTGTGTATATTATTGTATAAAATGATTCATAGATTAAAATATCACTATAAAATTCAGAAATTCCCCAATAGCGTTTTTGTTCAATTAATTATTTATTTCTACAACTACTCGGAACTGCAATTAACGTCTTACTTCGCATGCTGATGAGAAAAATGTATAAATACATATGTACGAATATGTATGTACATATAATTATAAATGTGTGCAAATATTTAATGCATACATATGTATGTATGTATTATGCCAAAATGATTCGATGCGTAGCTGCAAACTTGGCTTTAATGACGTCACTAGCACAGGCAGGCAGGCAACTCACCTGACAAGTAGATTGAAAAAATTAAAAAAAAAAACAACAAATTAATGCTTGTTAAAAGTTTTCACCGAATCTTTTTGTTTACGTGGGGATATCCACAGTTTGGGGGGAATTACCCAAAATTTATTGGCCAAAATTGCATCAAAGTATTGGTTTTGATTGCAGTGATCGTTTTTATTGAATGGATTTCTACTGGGTGGAGTACTAACCGAGCAAACGAATACAAATTATTCATTATATTATAAAAATATGTAAAATATATATGTAATTATTAATCCTATAGTCACGTGAGGAAGTTTCTCATTATCAGTTTCAAGTTTTGCTTGTAATGTGCTTGAGGAATTAAAGGCATCCGCTTAAGTGATTTTCGGCCGAGCTCCTCCTCCAATTTATGGTTCTGCGTTTTGATGTTTTTCCAATAAATGTAAGTCATTTCAGCTAAGTTAGTCAAAATAAACTATGTTCTTTACCTACCGTCTGCTTTGGGCATCTTCTTTCTAAATATTGCACAGAGGAACTTCGCAGGACGGAGTGCTATCACCTCAGATCTGGACCCTTGCGGTTAATTCATTGCTGAGAAGGCTCTAAGTGAAAGCTGACATGCTTACAGTCTATACGAACGGTGTCTCAAACATCGTGGGCGGAACGTGTTTGGCAATCTTCGGATCACCGATGAATCAAACACTTAGAACCATTAACAATTGGACTATTTCACCAGGACTTAAGTTTAATACTGATAAAGCAGATCTGGTTCTATTCACAAGGAAATACAAAAATCCTGCTTGGATCAAACTAAAGCTGGGAGAGGCCATTTTATAGCTGAAACCTAGCACTAAGTAATTGGGAATTGTGTTGGATAGCAAGTTGTTGTAGAGGAGCGAGTGAAGTAGGCATCAGCAACCCTAAATATATACATGTAAAAGGAAGTCCGGCTGCACATGAGGTCTTTCTCCCGCTCTCTTTTACTGGATTTTCGTGGCGATTATTAAGCGAATACTTTTCTACGGTGCAACATAACATAACTGATTGACATCGCCGGGGCACTCAAAACAGAGAGGTTTCTTATCATCTGCAGCGCCACATGGGATTTTGAGCATTCCACCAGTAAACCGAGTATATAAAAACAGGGCATTTCTAACTGCTGCGAGGTTATATGCTTCTAGATAGCTGAAAATTAGGAGTTTCGGGAAGGAGCTGTGCTGAAAGCTTGACAGTGGTAGATGTAATCTCGGCAGTCGTTCCTAAAACTGGGACTAAAATCATTAGATATTCATTAAACGGTACGTAGTTAAGGAGAACCGATTTAGAATGAGTATTTACCGCCTATCACTTGGCAATCTGTCAGACTAGAGAACATTGCTTTGGTGCTACACACCCGTGTCTGTGTAGCCAAGAGTACTCATCAGCAAATCGACAATAAAGAAGCTGTGTGACATCATTTCGAGCACCTAACGCACCACTTCCAGAGAAATATACGGTTTTCGGCAATGTTGGAGGCAAAGCTGGTATGATGAGAAACGTCGAACTGCAATGAAGAAAAATACTGCCTATTTCATAACGTTGTGCTCAACCACAACACGTATGGGGAATTGAAGTAGTGATGGATTGGTGGCCGAGCTTTTGAAGTATGGCGGCGAGTTAGTCACAAGGCGCATGAATCAGCTGCTTTGCAGAATATGGTCGGATGCCCGATCATTGGAATCAAAGTATGCTCTGCCCAGTCCATAAAAAGGAGGCCTCAATTAACTTGGGATTAGTCTCCTCAATATCTTATATGAGTATAATGTCCTACCGATCGTGAATGGTTAACGACTAATGCTCACCAGCAACAAACTGATAGGAGCTTTTTAGTGTGACTGTAGACATGGAAAAACTTCAATAGACCAGATATATTTTCCAAGCGTCAAACCTTGGAAAATACCTGTGAAAAAATATTGACACACACCACCTCTTCGTCGATTTTAAAGCCGCCTTCCACAGCGCGAATACTAGTTGCCTTTACGCCGCTATGTCTGAATTTGGTATTCCCGCAAATCTTATACGGCTATGTAAACTGACGTTAAGCAACACTAAAAACTCCCTCAGGATCGGGAAGGACCTCTCCGTTGGATGTCAAATGAGGTTTCAGACAAAGTGGCTTTTTATTGTGTGTAGTGTACAGCTGCCGGCGTACCTTGATGATATTGAAATCAGTGGCGTTAACAACTGTGCCGTGAGTTTTGCTTCCTCCCGATTGGGTAAGACGAGGCGATTGGGTCTGGTAATGAACAAATAGCTCCTGTCATCAAACAAACAGTCATCACGTTTGCAATTCGGCTCCCTCGTTACTGCGGGTCGAATGGATGAAAACATTGATGGATCGCATTCCGTACTGCCATTCGGATGGCCAGGGCTTTAGTCTTTGTTCGATCAGCACCCACAATCAGAGAAAATTAATTCTTCTAATTGCCGTCCTGGTACGATCAACATCCAAAAGTTATAGAAAATGAATTTAAATAAAAAATTAAGTGAAATTTTCTAATTGTGGTCGTCCCTCGGCAGGGAATGTCAACCCCTCCGAGTGTATTTCTGACATGAAGTAATGGCTCCTAATAAGCAAACATCAGCCGTTCGGAGGCGGCTTAGTATAAACTGTAGGTCCCTCCCTTTGTGGGAAAAACATATCAAGACACAAAACCACAAATTGGAGGAGGAGCTCTGCCGAAAATCGCTTCAGCGGTTACAAAGCGTCAATTATATCATATAATTGCGGTCCTCCAATTACTGGCCCAATTATTACACGCACGTCTTAAGGGTTTGACGGTAGGGGAGCTTCTCATGGTTATTTAATTCATTGCCAATCCCACCAAACACACAACCAGATCTTTCTGGCTGCCATCCCGGCTTGGAGACCGTTTGTGCCGGTTCACTGCCCTTCGAATACGTCCGTTTTCCTTTGATGTTGCTGTATGTGGTCCACCTTTCATCACACTATCAGCTTTAGAAGAAAAAATTTAGAATAAATACTATGAGCTTCTTTCCTACCGTCTGAAGGAAACAATCGCTCAGAAGCTCCCAGCTTTGGGCAACTGAAGATGAATTAGGATAACGCCAGGTCACACACATCGACAGTGACTCGCCAGCTTGGCTGGTTGATGTCAAAGAAATGCTTAAAATCTCTTCGTTGTCGTATTGAGAGGACTACACTTTGCCCATTTCTATAGGCTGTTGTGTTTGAAGCATCAGATAACTTCACCTGTGCTGCTGCTGTCAATAAAATTTCGTATTTTTGTTGTTTTTTTTTAACGCGTATCTAATGTTTAACACAAACAAATGCAATATATGGTAATAAGATTTGAGGTCATAAACCGATAAAGGAAGGAATAAATAAATAACGCCTTATTTTCTTTACTATTGTACTATATGTACATACATACATATGTACATATGTCGAAACAATATTAGATTTTAGAAATTGTATATTTTGTTGTGTGCATGATAAGCGTGTTTTTTAAGAAAATAAAATCTTATAAAAATCTGTTGAAAATTTCAGACGAGAGCGAAATAGTTTTTGCTTTTCACTTAGAAATCTCTTTCTTTTTGTGCTACTAAGCAATTAATTATGTACAAGATAATGAAGTTTGCGACACATTTATATATGCACATATCTATTTATATTTATTTATTTATTTATTTATTAATATACTTATACTTTTTTTTTTTGTTTAGGTTTTAAACTAACAACTAACAGAGGGCAATAACACGAGGATGGCGACAATACGCGCACATTCTTAACGCCGAAGATAAATACATAATAATGAGCAAGCAAACGCCGGACGGTATTTTTGAATTGTTTATGATTATGTTTATTGCCTGAGTGTCTGAGAGAGAGAGAGAGAGAGAGGGAGAGAATTTATAGACGCCGTCGACGCGGTCAATGGAGAGGTAGTGCGCCTAAACGCTTATCAGCAAAGTGTTTCAATAAATGAGATTACGGAAAAGTTGCCAATTTTTATTTTCGAGACGATAAAAGTTCCAGATAGACACATTTAACAACGAATAAACAGGTTCTAATTAGCGTTAGACAACAATTGGATATGCAGATAGTTTTCAAACGCCAACGCGGGTGGCTGGAGTTGCATAAGCACGAGCACGAACTTTAAGAATTGGATGGCAGTGTACTGTGTTATTAAGAACGTGCTTTGATAAATTAAAAAAAAAATAAATAAATATAAATAAAATAAAATAAAAATGGTGAAAGTTAATAAAAGTCTTTTGCCGATAAAGGCGCATTACTTCTTCTTAATGGCTGGTAAGCTCTTAGTGACCTATTTAATTAGTTTTCTTATTAAATGAAATAACTCTTTATTTTTCCGCGCCAGCTATGGGTCCCATACTACCGCAGCTCTCGGTTTATGGCAAACAATTGGGCATCTCACCAGATATTATGGGCTATATAACATCGGTACTGCCGATTATGTATGTGCTGGCGAAACCCCTTGTAGGCTATGTGGCTGATTATTTTTTGGTAATTCTGCTTTAGCTGTATATGTACGAGTATAGTTTTTCCTTTTTTCATTCAATTTATATTAAAATGTTTTTTTTTTTGTTTTTTTTTGTTTTTTTTTTAATTTCTTTTAGCATTTTCGAAAATTTATTTTCGCTCTACTCATCATGCTCATGACACTCTCTTATGCCGCCTTCTATTTTGTGCCGCCCACCGCACCGCATGCCATTGATCTGGAAGTGAATGATGCTTTTAATGTGACTTTTGACGCATCCAATTTGCCCAATTGCACTTCAGAGGTATGTAATCGAATTTGTAAATACACATTAAATATTTTTAATTGATTATATATATATATATATATGTATATAATTGGCGCTTTGTAACTGCTGATACCGCCTCCGAACGGCTGATGGTTTCTTCTAAGGATCTTTTATTCCATGTCAGAAATACACTCAGTGGGCTTGACATTCCTTACCGAGGGACGATCGCCATAAGAAAAGTTAATATTCTATAATTTTGGATTTTGGCTGAACCTAAACTCGAACCATGGCTCTGCAGAATGGTAGTACGCATTGCAAACCACTCGGCTATCGCGGCCGTCGTTATGCCGTTGGATAAGTGTTTTGATAAGACGAAATGTACTTGAGTGATATGCCAGTGATTAGTGCCTGTATGCTCAGAACTTAGTTGGGCTAACATTGGAAAGATAATATTAATTATGCCGAAAGCTCTTTTAATCTAAAATTAGTTATGATACAGGAAGTCATCTCACTGACCTGGAAAACTTATAAATTCCTACTCAATATTTTGTCTAAAAGTTCAAACAATAAGCATTGAACGATATGTTTATGAAGCGGTGCCTCAGCGTGAAATGTAAGAACTAAGCGTTGGTTCACCGTGGTGGCTTAGTGTTCATCCTTCACAATACTGCGCTTTTTTCGTATTATCGAAGGTGAAACCAAACCTATCGTCCAATAGATTACCGTCCTGATTTGGGTGTGCTACTCATAGACGAAAACCGTTTAGGTTTGGCTGACCCTAAAGCGAGCTATAATCGTTTGCGTTCTAGCCTGTCCAATAATCGCAGAGGAATGGAGCCTGTAGAACTGATAGACCGTGTGACATTCTGCACCATGAACGCAGAATTGTGTGCTATATTACCATAGCTCACCTGACATGGCAATTGCTGGTGCTGGTCTAATAAACAGTTTAAGTCGCCGATATGTGCTGACCATTTTCCCATAATTATTTCGATCGCCACCGATCCGCGGGCCATCGGATATGTGTATATTTAAAAAATAGCTGATTATTTCTGGCTTTCAGTGTTAAATCCGACGAGTCGCGATGAGCGGGTGGCAGGGCAGATGTTCAGCGGGCTACCGTAAGGGTGAAAACCTTCAAACCCCTCGGCTACGACGGAATGAACATGATGATGCCAAAACATATGGGTCCAGCTGGTGTAGAATTCTAAACCAAGGTGCTAGGATTTGTCTTTGTCTTCCGACTAGCAATACCCGACATGTAGAACCAGGTAGGGTGGTCTCGCTAATAAAGCCGGGGAAAGTCGGGGCGATATCTCTCCATTTACTTGAAGCCTTGCAGCAACTCTCCAGTTTTATTCACCACCTGAGCCCAGCAGTTTATCACAACGGTATCTTCGTTACCACCGAAGTCGAAGTGGTGAACCAGAAACTAACTGAGTGGTTATCTGTCAACTAGCGAAATCCTCGGCTATCCCCTTCACCAGCTCCACGAAGGTGTTCCGGTTCGGATTGAATGTGAAAGTCTACGATGACAGTATTCCGATAATAAGTAATCTCAGGTTACTGGGGGTCACATTCGGCAGGTGCACTCCTCTACTCCATATTCGCCTGCGACAAAGCCGGCAGTACCTCAGGGAAAGAATATAAAATGGATCAGTACATTAGTAGAAATTTCCTAGGGATACCAAATGCCGGCTTTACTACGTAGAGTCTGCTCTTTTTTATTCTTGTCTCTACATCAAAATTGATTGATTTTAAAAACTGTATCTTTTCTCTTTCTAGATATTAACATCTGCTACACTCTGCTCTGCCTCACGGGCAGCACGTTGCACCCTGGACGTTACGGAGGATTCCAATTTCATTGCATACTTTTTGGCAACCTCAACAGCAACAGCTCAACAGCTTAATCTGAGCAGTAATATTTTGTCGCCCGATAACTACTATATGTGCCTCACTTCAACAACAACAACCAACATCACTAGCGACTTGCTAGCTACAGCTACTGGTAATGCCTCCTGCCACTTCGCGCCGGACTTGCAAACCGATTGTGTTTACTCCACCCCCACTTTTTGGCTCTTTGTAGCCTTCATGTGTCTCGGCACAATTGGTTTTAATGTTGTGAATTCAATTTCGGATGCAATTTGCTTCGATATGCTTGGCGAGTCGGAAGAGGGTAAATATGGCGCACAACGTGTTTGGGGCACTATTGGTTTTGGTGCGACAGCACTACTAGCGGGCATTGCGGTTAATCTTTGGACTGAGGATGCGCTAAAAAGTTTCACACCAGCACTAATCGTTATGCTGATCTTTAGCGGCTTCGATCTGTTGAGTGTGTCAAAGCTCAAACTACCGAAACTCTCATCGTCCGAATCAATATTCAAGGATGTCTGGAACTTGATTAGTCATCCGGCGATTGTGGTATTCTTGGTATTTGCTACGATTGCCGGTATAATCGATTCATTCATAATTTACTTTATGTTCTGGCATCTCGAAGAGGTTGCTGCTGAGACGGGTTTTATGTCGCAGATTAAGTTAATTGAAGGCTGTGTTGTTGCCGCCGAATGTTTAGCTGGTGAAGTGCCATTCTTCTTCTACAGTGGGAAAATCATCAAAAAACTCGGCTACGTACACTGCATGACAATGTGTTTCTTCTTTTATGCGCTACGACTTGCGCTCATCGCATGGATACCAAATCCCTGGTATTTGGTCGGTGTGGAGTTGTTTTTCCAAGGCAGTACCTATGCGCTGTGCTACACTTGTATTGTCGCCTACGCCTCGGCTGTGGCACCGCCTGGCACTTCGGCAACTGTGCAGGGTCTAATGGCAGGCATGGACGATGGACTCGGCTTCTCGATTGGCTCGCTGGTGGGTGGTTTGGTCTTTAAACATCTTGGCGGTCGACGCAGCTTCTTCTATTTTGCAATATTCGCTTTTACGACGTGTGTACTGCACATATTGGTGCGTCCGCGTTCGCGTAAACGGCAATATCTGCCGAAGAGTGGCTACCAAGTGCCTAATGAACAGGTGATGCTCGATGCTGTGGCGGTGGAAGAGCAAATTAAAGCGTGATTATGATAAAGACTGTATATATATTCATGTAAATACATATACATATACATGTACATATGTATTGTAGGTATGGTTATATGTTATATGTATGTATGTAAATAGCGAACTTTATGTGTAAGTTTTTAAAAATTTTTTAGTATTTTTGTAACAACTGTACATGCGTACGCAGGATACGAGTATCTTTGTATAATGTTATAATATATATATGTACATATATATACGATTGTTTATTTGTTATTATGAGATTAAGCGCATTTTTTGTTTTGACTAAAGAGATTTTTGGTAAAATTCTTCTTCTTTTTCTTTACATCGCTTACTATAATCCCGCTGAGTTAGCAGCAGCGCGTCATTCATTCCCTTTTTTTCGCTGTTTGGCCAAGTACTGCCAGGACCTACTCTACCCGCACCTTCCAGCGGAGTGGAGCTCTTCCTCTCTCGCTGCTTCCACCGGCGGTTACTGCATCGAAAGCTTTCAAAGTTGAAGTATTCTTATCCATCCGTACCCTAGGACCTTGCCAAATTATGGTACGTGCGTTTGGCCAAAAATAATAAAACTTGCAGCGAGAGAGGGGTCACTAGACATTAGATGCCAAGACTGAGTTTCTCAAACGAGCACACTTTACATATATACCTACATATATGTTTTTTGCATATATTATTCAACTCATTCTAAATTAATCACCGCATGCCATTGGTTTTGAAGTGAATGATACTTGCAATATTGTTTTTGTCGCATCCAATTTGTTGCTCTTCAGTAGCATATATGTACATATGCACATCTGAGTATGTTTATATTTATGTAAGTATGTGCAGTGGTCTATTGTTAGTTCCATTAAATAGATTTTATCGTACGATAAGTGGTTCGATAAGACGAAGTGTGCTTGAGTGATAAGTTACCGATTAGTGGCTGTGTACTCAGAGAGCTCAGATGGGCTTTTATTAAAAACAAATATTGTTTATTATATTTAAAGCACTGTTAGACTAAAATTAGACTTGCGAGGGACTCCAGCAGAGGGAAACTAAGCTATAGTCTACAACTTTTCTTCGGTCAAGCCGCAAACGCAAGTCAGGCAGCTAGAAGATTCTAATGCTGGAACAGTCCATCATGCACAATTTTGGTTTTATCCAATTCGTTTCGGTAGTTTTGATGATCCACGGTGTGGAAAATGTCGATAAAATAATAGAAACCCTCGAGTCTGATCTCGTGTGCGTTATTTCGATTGTCCAGAAGCTAAAAACTGCATAAGAAACAGTTTGGAACCACTTGGATAAGGCTGGATACACACAGAAGCTCTATGTATGGTGCCACATGAGAATGGATGGAATTTTCATCTGCGAATCGTAACAAATCACCTGACTGGTGATGAAAAGTGAATTACTTACAGCAATGTCAAATAAAAGCGGTTGTGTTCGAGGGGAAGTGAGCAGACACAAACGATCTTCAAGCCGGTATTGACGGCTAGGAAGGTTTTGTTCTGTGTTCCGTGGGATTGGCAAGGAATCAACCACTAGGAGCTGCTTTTCTATGGCCAAACTCTTAATTCGAAACTGTTATGTCGGTATTAGGACCGTCTGAAAGAAGCAATCGCCCAGAAGCGCTCAGCTTTGGAAAACAGGAGTGGAATTGTGTTTCATCAGGACAACGCCAGAACATACACATCGATAGTCAGAAATATACTTGGAGTCTTCCCATAAGGTGCTTAATACATGTAATACGGGTGACGACACTTGAGTGCTTGGGCTCAACTCGACAGATCCGTGAACGTATCAATAATCAGATGAAAGATAATTACGATATATGAACGCCATTCGTATAGCAGAATAAGATTCTGACCTAGGAAAGCAGATGACGAAAATAACGAATTAAAACTATAAAAATTAGCACATGTACTTAACAGAAAGGACTACAACAGTACGAATGAAACGATGAATGCTTGAATGAGCAGCTCCTCATTTGACGTCAGCAACTTCTCTTCGCAGGGTCCCCAGGTGAAGTTAGATTATTGTGTTCTGTCGTTCGACGTGAGATTCGAGGGATAGACGACCGCTGCCCAAACGACGTCGTGAAAATTATCCTCAGAGACTTCAACGCAATGGTAGGACGCGAAGGCATATTTAACCCCGCTGTCTGTCAATTCAGTCTACACGAGACCTCCTCGAACAACGGGCTGAGATTGATCGACTTGGCCACGGCATCAAACATAGCAGTTGGCAGCACCAGCTTCCAATGCCTCGACATCCATAAGATCATTTGGCTGTACCCTGATCAACGAACACGCAACCAAATTTATTATGCTATGCTCGACGGATCGCTTGTCTCAAAAATGGTGAACGTTCGCACATACCGAGGAGTCAAAGTTGACTCCGAATATTATCTTGTTGCCGTCAAGATACGCATGCGGCTTTGCAATACCAAAAATGTCCAGCAAAAGCTGAGTTAAGCAATCACAACGGGCGGCTGAAACCCATTCCGATCATTTCCCGGTTATGCTGGTGTAATTTGGGCTCACATATCGCAATGCTTACAGCCGAAGGAATTATTGGTTTCAAACGCCCAACACCACTAAACCAATGGTAAGACGAGGGGTATCCCAAGGCTGCGAACCCTGGAGGAAACTACATGGAAAAGAGGAAGAAACGGGCACGCCTTTTCAGGCGAAAAAAACGAGAGCAGTAAAGGCGCGAGTGGGAGGAGCTTGAGATAGTAGATGGACCCCTGCGACGTTTTCAGGAAGAGCTGTGACGAGATGACAAGCATCAGTTTCTCAGTGTATTTTGCCCTGTATTGAAGAAGGATGACCCGACGATATGCGCCACCTATAGGGGAATCAGTCCCATTGCCATATCATACAATGCCCAGTCGAGCGCACTATTGGAAAGGCTAAAATCGTTTGCCAGCACAGGACAAAAGCCCTGGTCCACTATCGACCAGATTTTCATATTACACCAGAGAAGACCTGCGAAACACCACCAGCTCTGTCAAGGTAAGAATGGACCTCACTAAATCTTTCAATACCGTTCAAGGTTTTAGACAAAGCGAACCTCTATACTGCGATCTTTTCAATTACGTGAAGAAAGGAATTCTCACCAGCTCCTTGCATGTGCCGATGTTATTGATATGAAGTTATAAGTGAGATGAAAAAATTAAAAACAGCACTTTCCACAAGTAACTACAAGAAGAAGTACACTCTACCAAGCTCTAGATTACACATTTCTGAAAGTTTATTTATTTAAGTAATGCCTCCATTCGGGAGTTTCCTTATTAAATTCAATTTATGCTTATTTTCCTTTCAATGAAAACAATCGCTGACATTCGGTACATGTGTACCCCTACCACAATTGTTATTCCACGTATTCCAAGCGGCGAATCCCTGTTGGCGTATTATGGTTCGTGCACACTTCACCGCTTCGGTTATATCATCCGTATACAATTGACTACAGGATACATGGCAAGCATTAGCTGAATGGCGACCATCACCGGGATTACACCAGTAGCGATCGTTAATATGGAATATACCCCAATCACGTGAACCATCCGGATTAGGCGGTCCCAACTCGGCAGTATTGAAATTGCTCTCATATTGTGCAATGCAAACCCAATTGGGTATGTTTGGACGTGGTATGCCCATAGCATCCAATTCACGACTCAGCGAACAACGGTCCATGATACGTAGTTCCACATTTCGTACAGCGATTGCCAGCAGAAGAGGAATGAGAAGAAATTTCATTGAAACTACTTTGTAACTGGTGATTTTAACTGAAATAGTTTAGTGCCAAGTTGATGGTCGTATTTATACTAGTCAGGTAAGTTTGTAATGAAATGTTTAAATTAATTAAGTCGCTTTTTCAACGGTACCCTCTAGATAATTTAACTACTTTTTAAGGAATAATCGCGGCCATGATTTAATTGCGGTTGCCCCTCGGCAGTGAATGTCAAGCTCTCAGAGTGTTTTTCTGACATGAAATAAAGCCTCCTTATAAAAACCCTTCGGACGTCGATAAAATGATGGAAATCGACGAGTCTGACCATCATGCGAGTACTGTTTCGATTATCCAGGAACTAAATATTTCCTAAAAAGTATTTCGAGAGCACTTTAAAATGGCTATGAGCCGGTAAAAGTGATCTCCAAGCCAGGTTTGACGGTCAGGAAGGTTGTGTGTTTGGTGGGGTTGACAAGGAAACATACACTATAAGCTGCTCCTCTACGTCCAAGATCTTATTTTGAACCTGTACCGTCAGCTATTGAACTGTCTGAAGGAAGCAATCACCCGGAAGCGCTCAGTTTTGGCCAACAAGAAGGGAATTGTGTTTCATTAGGACAGCGGCAGACCACACAAATCGATAGTGACTCGCCAGTAGCTTCGAGAGGACCTTATAGTCCGGATCTCGCACCAAGTGATTACCATCTCTTGCTGTCTATGGCGATTGATTTGGCTGGTGGAGAATTGGCCTCAAGAGAAGTTTCTTGATTTAAGCCTTTTTTCTGGTAAACAAAATATAGGTTAGCACTTTTAACAGCTTTTCATATTATTTAGTATTAAACAATGACATCCAGTTATTATAAGTAAATACATTTAACATCTTTTGTTCAATTTCATACACAAAATACTCTGAAGAACAATCTGTAGATAAAAACAGGGTCGGTTTGCAAGATACATACATACCATATATACATATGTATATGAACGTAGAACTCATCGTGTAAAAAGCTACAGCACCGGATGATTTAGCTGGCTTTCCTACAAAGAGTACATGCTTGGTATCTTTCCCGACATAAGGGAGGGTTTATCAATATTTTTTCTGAATTTGTAATAGAGGCTCTTCGAGAAATAGGCCTCTGGAAACTCGTAGCGAATATTTTAGAGTCTCTCCTGAGAAACAGGATCATTTGCGTAGAGACGGGCAGCGCTATTAGCAGCAAACATACAAAAAAAGGTCCTTCAGGGCGGTGTTTTATTTTCATTCCTTTATTCTCTCTATCAAAACCAAATATCTCGGCACATTCTTAAATAACAAACTCATCTGCAGTCGTGACACTGTAGAAAAGTTGAGGAAGGCTATGACTTCACTTTACGCTTGCAAAACGGCGATAGCAAAAAGATGGAGTCTAAAATCGGGTATTGTGTACTGGATTTATTCATAGTTAGACCAATCCTATTTGATCGTATTACCGTATGGTGACCGGAACTCGAAAGAATTACATTGAGAAGCAAATGAAACAAAGTTAAATGATCCGGAGCTTTCTTCGTAACAAGAGCACTGCGATAGACTTCTAAAAGTACTATTAACTCGCCTCAAATTCCTTCACTCAATCAGCTTGAATGTAAGTCAACCTTAGAGGAATTACACTATTGGGCATCCCAACATTTTATTTCCCGCAGAAGTGACGAAGGAGGTCTTCTTCACTAGAATCTCAAACAGGAACGAATAGGAAACACCCACGATCAGTCAACCATAGCCATCTTTACAGACGGCTCAAAATTCGATGAAAAAGTAGGCTGAGCTATAAATAACAGTATGAGACTACCTGACCACCGCTGCGTCTTCCAGGCAGAACTCTTTGTAATCGTGGAAGTCGCCAAGTGACTGCTCAAATCTACGGCAGCAGGACAATCAGTTACATCAGGAGAATATTTGTAACTCTGCAAATACGGACAAAACCCTAGCCTGGCATTGTTTTATGAATGTAAAAGATAATCGATAATCGATAATCGATAACTACAATAAAGTTTTCACATTAATCAAGGCAACGATGTACATTTAAAAATAAATATGTGACTAAACAATGTGCACGAGGCTCTGGAGGGCGTTAATCCAGCTCGCTACCATACCTTTAACGGTATTGATTTAGTCGAAAAATATTGTTTACCGTTCTTTGTTCTTCCAAACAAACAATTTGATTTGTGTTGTGCATTTTCTTAAAATTAAATTTCCTTTCTTAAAATAAATTATTGTTCTGATATTTACGTGAATACCTTCATATTTTTCATATAAATTATGCTGCAATCAATTTAAAATTATTTTTAATTAAAGTTTAATTGCTTGTAAAACATGAAATACTATATTTTTGGCTTTCTCTTACTACACACCTTCTTCTCAGGTGACGCTAGGATATTCGATCGTTGCTCGTTGGCTCGTGAACTTTCGCGTTTGGGTGTACCTCGTGGTGATATTCCCGCTTGGGTTTGCATCGCTCAATATGAGAGCACCTTCAATAGCGCGGCAATTGGTCCACCCAATTCGGATGGATCACGCGATTGGGGTATCTTTCAAATAAACGATCGTTTCTGGTGTGATCCACAAGATGGACGTCAAACGTCGAATGTTTGCCGCACGCCATGTCGCGCTTTGACCGCAGATGATATTGGTTTATCGGTACGTTGTGCTGGTCAAATACGAAATGCTCAAGGTTTTGGCGCTTGGACGGTGTGGAATAGACAATGTGCTGGTGGCAGGGCGTTGCCAAATATAAATGATTGTTTGTAAGAATGTAATAAATAGTAACAAAACTACAATATAGAAATTGCACTTATTTTAATGAGTTATGAGTATATCATGGACACATGGTACCACGACGAAACAGAATAAATAATAAATTAAATAAAAAAACAGATAAAGTAAAAAAAAAACTGGAAATTAAATTAAAAAAAATAAAATAAAAAATTAAAGAAGAATAAAATAAAATAAATTTAAACAAACCAAAATAAAATAAATAAATAAATAAAGTAAAATAAAAGAAAAAGTTAATGAAATAATAAAAAATAAAAATAAAATAAAAATAAATAAAATTAAAAAAACTAAATAAAAAGAAAATTAAGTAAATATAACAAAATAATAAAAAAATGAAATGAATGAATGAAAATGAATAATTAAAGTAAAATTATGTAAAGTAAAATAAATTAATAAAAAAATAAAATAAAATAAGAAAATAAATAAATAAAATAAAATAAAGCAAAATAAAAAAAAATATAAATGAAATAAAATAAAATAAAGTAAAACAAAATAAAAAAATAAATTAAATAAATGAAAATATTAATAAAATAAAATAATTTTTTTTTAATAAATGAATGAAAAAATAAACAAAATAAATAAAAATTTATAATGAATTAAATTAAGGTAAAATAAAAATAAAAAAATTAACTACGAAAACAAAATAAATAAAAATATATAATGAATTAAAATAAAGTAAAATTAAAATAAAAAAATAAAATAAAGTAAAATAAAATAAAATAAAATAAAGTAAAAAATATATAAAATAAAATGAAAAAATAAATATAATATATTAAAAAATTAAAAATGAAAACAATTAAAATAAATTAAAATAATTTGATGTAAAATAAAATAAAAAAAAATTCATAAATAAAAAATAAATAAATAACAAAGTAATAAAATAAGTAAAGAAATAAATTAAATAAACTAAAAAAATTAAATGAATTAATAAAACAAAAATAATAAAACAAAATAAAATAAAATAAATTAAATGAAATAAAAATAAATATTATAAAAAAAAAATTAAAAATAAATAAAATTAAATTAAATAAATTGAAGTAAACAAAGTAAATAAATAAAATAAAATAATAAAAAAATTAAATAAAGTAAAGTATAAAAATAGAATATAACTAAAATAAAAATGTAGATAAAACAAAATAAAATAAAATAAAACAAAATAAAATAATATAAAGTAAAAATAAATAAAATTAAAAAAAAAATTATAAATAATATAATTAAAAAAAATATAGAAAAATTAAATGATATAGAATCAAATAAAGTACAATTAAATTATATAATTAAATTATATTAAATTAAATGAAAATTCTTGGTATCTATCCCACTCCATACGAGTTGTGATCGACCGCGAAGTTGAGAGTTATGCAGCGTACTTTCTTTCAACTTCGGCATGTGTGACCTCGAGCTTTGGGTAGTGTGCTTGAAATACCATCTCACAGTTTCCTTGCACCGGTACGTATCTCTGCTGCTACTAGATAGACTTGGACAGTAAATGCGGAGTGGACATACGTCAAGAACACCTGATAAATATCGTACATCTGTTGTAACATGATCGATCTGGTTGTGAGTTTTTTCGTTCTGGAGACAGTAGCAGGCTTGCAGTCTCCGGCGAAGTTGAACAATCCCAACCTATTTGTGGATGTTTCATAGTGGGAGCTCAATTTGCTGACAGTTGTGTCGAAGATACCTTCTTTGCCCAACCTAGTGTCAAAGTCACCAAGCACAGTTTCAACATAGTGGCAGAGGTAGCGCTCATGAGTTCGCTCCAGACGTTCATAGAAGGAATTTTTAGTCACATCATACATCTCTTCCGTCGGGGCGTGGGGGCAAATTAGCGATACGTTGAAGAGCTTTCGGTAGCAAATTAAACAGAGAGCAAAAACTTATGCGAAAATCCTTGCATATAAATAAAATATTTATTCTATTGATTCCTTTTGACAGTTCATCATTGCTTGAATCTTGCTTTCAAGAGCCTCACTTGCTCAAGCATTCAAATAAAAAAAAAAGAACAAAAACAAAAAATCACATTAGCTTTGCCGTGACGAGCAATGGCTTTTATGTTCTAGTTCCACTTGTAGACACTTAAGAGTCATAAGCAGAGGGATCGGTACATTGACCGTTTACAAATGAGTCGCGTATTTATGAATATAAGCAGAAATTGAAAGTGTGCAGGTGCTGAGTCCATCTCAAGAGTGCGAACAAGCTTTAAGTAGATTTCAATTTGAGTCTATCACGATCGGATAGAAGTATCAATTAATTTTACTAATTGCTTCTTCTTTTTCGAATGAACCCAGTAGGAAAAAGATACTTGAATTGATCAGCATGCGTGTATGGCTGGTCTCTCAACGATTTAGCTGCTTATGGCTTGAAGAATTGCAGTCGGTAATACCTCATACAAGTCGAATGATCGAGTTCTGGCTAAGCTAATCACGGATTTGAGCTACGATTCCTTCTTGCCAGTAACCAAAACCTGAGTCACAATTAAATTTTCCGCCTGGGTGTTGTAATAAATTCAAGTGGCAAATCTGGCGCGTGGCCAACGATGAAACAAATCATATTTTTTTTTTGTCTAAACTCTACAATTAGAATAAGATTAGATGATCTCGCCGCCTTGGTATATAAAGATAAGGCAAGAAATGACCAAAATCCAGTTAAAACATTTACTTAAACTAAAGAAGATCGAATAAATTTTTTCATAAGCCAACATGCAAATTTATAAACAATTCTATATACCGTTATTCACATTAATATGCATCGCCAACTTTCTATTGCCAGCCACTCGTGCACGCATTTATAATAAATGTGTATTGGCACGAAAACTGCATGGCATGGGCATGCCCTTTCACGAATTGGACGATTGGATGTGTCTGATTGAGGGCGAGAGCTCATACAATACGAAAGCTATAAATCCGTCGAATGTGGATGGTTCCGTTGATTGGGGTCTATTTCAAATAAACGATCGTTATTGGTGCAAACCGTCAGATGGCCGCCCATCCACCAACTCCTGCCGTATGCCGTGTCGTCTGCTGCTGAGCGAGGATATACGTTTTGCGGTCGCGTGTGCTAAGTATATACGTCGTATACAGGGTTTCAGTGCTTGGGTAGCATGGAATAATCGTTGTCAAGGTTATAAGCCGAGTGTGAGGCATTGTTTCCAACATAGTGGTCCATATATTAGTTGATGTAGCAAGATGTAAGATGTATGCATTTTAAAAATAAATAATATTAATAAATATTGAAAAGAAAATAGATAGAGCTCTATTCGGATACTAAAGGCCCCAAAATGGAGATTTGTTCTTCGGAACTGTTCTGTGGCTTCTATGGGATTAAGAGATGGGTATTTAAGGTTTTGTGATCTATCCTCTGGAGCAACAAATCATTCTCCATATGAGCCATCTTTATAGCTTTATACTTTACTGTCAAAATATCTTCTTCTCTTATCTCACCCGATTTCATGTACAAATCCAACTTTATAAAAGATGACAGGTGGAAAGATTTTAAAGATTTGTTGGCTATTTGTTTGAGTTTGGCGAAATAAATGTTCTCCTGTACTTATATCCTACTGGCAATGACTTTGATTCTTGACATACAGGTGGCGCTGTATTGACTAGTCTGCAAACAGCTGATTATTTGACAATCTACGAAAAAATTGCAAAAATATAAACAAAAGTCTAAACATTTAGCTGAAAACTAAAAAAAATATAAAATCTTGCTAACATATATAAACGCAAAGAGCTTCATACAAATAAAAACCATTCCGGTCTGCATAGAATATTCTTCCACTATATTTGTTGTATTACTGTAAGTATACAAATATCACTTTTAGTTGCTGGCAGTAGAAATTAATAATTTTGAAACAGGAAACTAGTACTCCAAAATAAAAATTGTAAACACTTATTATTATTTTTTTTTTAATTTCATAGATGGCATCAGCATCAAGCAGCTCAGCTCGTCATCTTTTTAGCGATAGCAAGAAGCGTCTTTGTGACCGTGTTGGGGTGAATGTGAATAACTTGGGTTCCGTGGCACGGCAAATAGTGCGAGGCTCCAAGTCCAATGAGGTCGGTAAATTTATTAAATGTAAATTAAAACTGATTTTTAATACTGATAACTATATTTCCTTTAGATACTTGGCCAAAGCATTAAAAATTTTACACAAGTGGACATTGTCTCGGATTATAGCAGTCAGAATTTGCATAAAATGCAATTAATTTTACAACATGTCGATTATCAACATGAAATCATGCTCGATAGCGTTAATCATATGGATTATCTGAAGGATCAAGTGACGGCAATGGAAAGATGATTAGAAGAGAGTGGCTGTAGAAATTAGACATGTGTGTGTGTGTGAAGTTTTCTACGCCAAATTGTACCATTTAATTTAATATGAGTTGAATCATGCCTAAATTTTAGATTATTGTTAATTTTTAATTGAGGGGTTTTAGCATATATGTTTACTGTGTGTGTGTTTCTGGTTATACGTTTTTATAATTAAATATCATTAATTAAGATTATTTTGAATCGATACTCTACAGGAAAAATATTTTTAGTTTGTATGTAACTACAATAAAATAAGTTTATATCTTATATTATTTTATATCAAGTCGGAAATTAGTTATTCCAGTTTTAATTGATATATGTATGTATTTTAGAAAATATTGTCATAAGCTTTGTATTATATAATTTAATTTTTTATTTAATACTTAATTATTAATTATATTTAATACTTACATTAAATTTTGAATGGTTGAAAATACTGTTGCTTAGGACCACTTAGATATTGCTTGCACATGCTTTTGTAAATAAAAAAGGTAAACACCTTCATATCATTACACATTTGTGAGTTTTCATTTGGCTGCATGTAGGTTTTAACAACTTTAGGTTTGTTTATTTTTGTAAAAGCAACGCCTAGGGTATTTATACAAATCATTCACTGATAAGAAATAAAGGTGTGTAAGTAGGGCATTAGAACAACAGATATGATGGTCATGACTCTTCCAAAAACAAATTGTGGCAGGTGATTTTTCTTAATTTTAAGAAACATATTATTTTAAAAGGCGTACACAAGCAGATATAACGTGTAGAGTAAATAAATTCGTTTTTCAGTAATCTTTATTTAGATAAAATCTTGCTAAGACAACCTTGGATAATTCTGTTCTAAGCGTTACAATATCACGTAAGCTAAGTTCACGGACATGAAGTTCCGAGCGTATTCACGATGAATGGACAAGCGATAAGCCCCCACATATTAGCTAATTACGCTGATAAGATATAGGAAAAACAATAGATGGATCGGAAACAACCAAGCGTGTATATAAGACTCATGCGTATAGAGCGGAAGTGTTAATCTAAACCGATATCTAAAATGGTAAACTTCGCGTGTACGTTCATAATACTTCACTTACTCAACAGTTTGGTGAATACAAATTCATTTCCCACCATAAACGACACAACGAATACCATCGCGCAGCGAAATAAACCTGATGGACGCATAGTGGGTGGCACAGAGGCATATATCTATCAATTTCCATATCAAGTTTCCATACATCAGGAAGGTGCGCATCGTTGCGGTGGCGCAGTTTACAGCCAAACAATTATAGTGAGCGCAGCACACTGCTTCGAGTTGTGGGATATGCCAGAATTGTATACTGTACGTGCTGGTTCAACAGAGCATGCAAGCGGTGGCGTCTATTTGCCAGTCCGGCGCATCATTATACACGCACAATTCAAGTTACCTAATGGCATAGATAATGACATCGCAGTCTTGGCATTGACATACTCCTTACCCTTTAATATCTACATACAACCAATACCACTGGCGACTAGAGCGGATATGATGACAGCAATGCAAACCATCTACTATGTTAGCGGTTGGGGTGCGACTGTGGAGGGATCGCGTATGAAATCACCGCGTTTGCGCTTTGCAGCAGTACAAGAAGTTCAGCAGAGCGTCTGTAAGACGGCACTAGCTGGTATAGTGTCTGTCACAGAAGGTATGTTGTGCGCTGGTGTGCCAGGTGGTAGACAGGATAGCTGTCAGGGTGATTCCGGTGGTCCTTTGGCGGGCTACTTGCGTGGACGGTTAGTATTGGTGGGCATCGTGTCGTTTGGTGTCGGCTGTGGGAGGCCAAATTATCCTGGAATTTATACGCGGGTGGCCGAATACGTGGAATGGATAGATTTGACGGCGAGTCGTATTTGATATGTGTGATGTGGTGTAAAATAAATTTAAGTGTTAAATTACAACGAATAAAAGACTTGCTGTATCGTAGTATACATTTATTCTTTAATATTGGTAATTAATGCTTTATTATTTAATTTCTGATTTTTTTTTTAACATTTCCAATGGGGACAACATTGCGGATAGGGCTTACTTAGATCCGGCGGCACGAAATTACAGTTTTTTGGCGCATAAGCATTGGGGCAACTGGAATTTTTAAAATTATTTATATCAAAAACAGTTCTTAATACAATATCAGGGCCTTGAGGGGCGCTTACGCTTTAACTTCATAGTCATCATAACTGGCGCCTTTGCAAACGATTTGACTGCATTTACCGGGGACAGACTTGACTTCACCCTTTTTCAAAATCGAGCCATACACATCGCAGTTTGCTGTGGAAAATGAAAATGCAAAAAAAAAATTACAATCAAATAAAATAATTTAAAATAAAGCAATTCCAAATAAACGAAAAAACTAAAACAAATATTAAATATATTAAAACATAAAAAAAAGAAAAAATAATATAAATAATAGCAAAGTATTATAAACAGAAATAAAACTATAAACAATAAAATAAAATAAAATGAATGAAATTTAATAAAAAAAATATAAAATGAGATAAAATAAAACAACATAAAATAAAATCAAATAAAATAAAATAAAATAAAATAAAATAAAATAAAATAAAATAAAGTGAAACAATTTGAAATAAATTAATAAAAAAATAAAATAAAATAAAGGTAAATAAATTGAAATAAAATAAAATAAAATAAAATAAAATAAAATAAAATAAAATAAAATAAAATAAAATAAAATAAAATAAAATAAAATAAAATAAAATAAAATAAAATAAAATAAAATAAAATAAAATAAAATAAAATAAAATAAAATAAAATAAAATAAAATAAAATAAAACTAAATTAAATTAAATTGAATAAAATAAAATAAAATAAAATAAAATAAAATAAAATAAAATAAAATAAAATAAAATAAAATAAAATAAAATAAAATAAAATAAAATAAAATAAAATAAAATAAAATAAAATAAAATAAAATAAAATAAAATAAAATAAAATAAAATAAAATGAAATAAAACAAAATAATATAAAATAAAATAAAATAAAATAAAATAAAATAAAATAAAATAAAATAAAATAAAATAAAATAAAATAAAATAAATTTAAATAAAATGAAATAATTTAAAATAAATAAAATAAAATAAAATGATTTCGATTTATCATAATTATCTGTTCTTTTCTCACCATTAACACTATGCAAAGCGAAGCAAAAGCAAAGAACAACGAAAAAAATTTTTAGATTCTGCATTTTTTCTTGAATTTCACAGCTTCAGATAATACTATAAATTAAACACCAAACACTTTATTTGAGATTAGTAATTCTAAATGCATTCAATCCACAATATTCGGTTTTGTAAATACAACTGGCCGGTTTGAAATGCCGTAAAGCTCTGCCTAAGCGTTGCTCATCCGCAATTGCTGACCTTGCTCAGTATCTTTTTGAGTAAATCGAGGAAAAAATCTAAAAAAATCCCATTCTTTCTAGCGAATATTTTCTATTTACGTTTCTTTGTTGATACTTATGTATGTGTGTGAGCGCTTTCAGTCACTTAACATAAGAATGTATGTAAATATATTGTATATACTCGTAGAAGCTTATAAAATAAATACATTTGTATTTATCTACATATATACATACAGTGTATAAATGCATATTTACCTATGAATAATAATACAATTTATTTGTGGTGAATATTATTGCAAATAAATAATAATTTCTTTCAGCTTCGTATACGAAAAGTGATAACCTTTATGCGGCTTAGCTCATTCGCTTAATGATTTAATTAATTATTGGCATTTATATTATGGAATAACTTATATTTCCTATAAAAATTTCAGTTAAATAAATTAGCAGTCATTTTTTTATATCTAAATTAATTATATTTTGTATAAATATTAACAAATCTTTATGAGCTATAAAATCTATCACATTTCATTACTTATTTATTTTAAGTACCATATTTTAATATTTTTATCGTTTCATTGGTTCGCTGTGTTTTCGAAACCTGATTTTTTGACAATTTAAAAACGTTCTTATGAAAATAAAATAAATTAAAATAAAATAAACTAATTTAAAATAACATAAAATAAAATAAATAAAATAAAATTAAATAAAATAAAATAAATTAAAATAAAATAAAACAAAATAAAATAAAATAAATAAAATAAAATAAAATAAAATAAAATAAAATAAAATAAATAAAATAAAATAAAATAAAATAAAATAAAATAAAATAAAGTAACATAAAATAAAATAAAATGAAGTAAAATAAAATAAAATCAAATACAGTAGAATAAAATAAAATAAAATAAAATAAAATAAAATAAAGTAAAATAAAATAAAATAAATAAAATAAAATAAAATAAAAAAACAAAACAAAATAAATTAAATTAAAATAAAATAAAATAAAATAAAATAAAATAAAATAAAATAAAATAAAATAAAATAAAATAAAATAAAATAAAATAAAATAAAATAAAATAAAATAAAATAAAATAAAATAAAATAAAATAAAATAAAATAAAATAAAATAAAATAAAATAAAATAAAATAAAATAAAATAAAATTAAAAAATTGAAATAAAATAAAATAAAATAAAATAAAATAAACTAATTTAAAATAAAATAAAATAAAATAAATTAAAATAAAATAAAATAAAATAAAATAAACTAAAATAAAATGAAATGAAATAAAATAAAGTAAAATAAAATAAAATAAAATAAAATAAAATAAAATAAACTAATTTAAAATAAAATAAAATAAAATAAAATAAAATAAAATAAATTAGAATAAAAGAGAATATAATAAAATAAAATAAATTATATAAAATAAAATAAAACAAAATAAAATAAAATAAAGTAAAATAAAATAAAATAAGGTAGAATAAAATAAAATAAAATCAAATAAAGTAGAACAAAATAAAATAAAATAACATAAAATAAAATAACATAAAATAAAATAAAATAAAACAAAAAAAATAAATAAGGTGAAATAAAATAAAATCAAATAACATAAAATTAAATAAAACATAATAAAATAAAATCAAATAAAAGAAAATAAAATAAAATAGAATAAAATAAAATCAAATAAAATAAAATAAAATAAAATAAAATAATTAAAATTAATCAAAGTAAAATAAAATAAAATAAAATAAAATAAAGTAGAATAAAGAAAAAAAAGTTTTCACCCAACTTTGAACCTGATGAGCAATTCATAGTTATTTCGTAATCAGCACAAATAAATAAAAATTTTTCCAATTGTTGTTGTTCTGTACTTCAGATCAGATTAAATATTATTTAAGTAATATATTATATTATACATTGTTGTTATTTTCTTCTTATAATTGAAAACCGATTACAGTAAAATACTTTTAAAATTATTAATTTGTTCGAATATTTACATATGTATTTACATATGAGCATATATGTATGGATGTATACATATGTATGTTACATGCGTATATTTGAATTATCGCATTATGTGTAAAAGGTGAACAATCTTTCAACAAGCATGATTACGAACACGTGAATATTAAATATTATCTACTTTAAATTATCATGACCTCAGTATTGTATTACACTTATTTGAGTATTATGGCTTCTTTAATATTTTCATCAATTGATTTAAGACTAACGAATTAATGAATAATAATAGTATAAATAGACATAAAATTACATGCCACAATTACTGGTTTTTTTTGTAAAATGAATTTAAGAAACAAATTTAATGAATTAGTGTACATATGTACATACATACATGCTCCAAGGCATCTACGTAGATAAGCGACTTCATATAACCCCTCAAAAAATAGTCCAGCGGTGTGAAATCGCATGATCTTGAAAACTACGCCACAGACCCATCCAATTCAGGCACGAAAGCGTCGTTACTAAAGGCTCTTTAGCATTCCATACGCCAATAATACCCGCTCCACTTGGATCACATCAAACGGTGACTATTTGAGGTTGTAACGACGTTTCAATCCCCATCATTACCAATTTTGCTTATTAAGTTACAAATTCAACCAAAAGTGAGAGTCAACTCTGAAAAATATTTTCTTATGAAAATCGGGAACGGTGGTCATCTCGTTTTGGGCTCATTCACCGAACGTGGGATGCCTTTGATGATCGTTCGGCTTCTATTCTAGCATGAGTTGGATTTTGTTAGCCTGAAAAATCTTCAATAAAGTGGGTGGGTACAGCTCAAATGTAGATGAGACCCTAGAACGTGATGACCATAAACGAAAAATGTTCTGAAATTTTTCCATCCTTCACAAGAGTTATGTTTGAGTATTCTTATCCATCGCTGAGCCATGTTTACATCGCCGTTACCAACTCGTAGAGAACCATAAATCTTATGCAAAACCTTTCTCTCCAAAACCCCTAACGCCGACTCATCAGATGTTGTCATCGTCCATTCTTCCGTACCACAAAGCTGATGTTGCTCTTGTAGAATGACGGACATTCTAGGTGCATGTCCTCAAATCGTGATCCTTAATTCGTTTGCGGGGATCGTCGTCAAAAGGGGGCCTTCTCATCCGAGGTGTTACTAATTTTTTTCCTTGCAACTGGTTTCTACGTAACGGGTCTCAAACCCAGCGCGTAACCTAGCTAGGCGGGTAAGTTTAAATTATTTCACAAATTTATATAGCGAGCAGCTTGCTACAAGACCGGTCACCGCTTGCAGCCGCACCTCCGGTGAACACTCGCTGCAATTAGACTTCAGCGAACCTTTGAATCGAATATGTCGGAGTGGCTCCATTATTTTAGTCAAGGCTCAACACGGGTTGCTTACCGCATCTTGTACAAGAATTGCTCCAAGATTGTGTGACTTGGACGCAAAAGTAGGAATTGAGTTTGACTATACCTCGAGCTAACAAGAAAAAAATTTAAGAATTTGTACTCTTTAGAAAGAGGGAAGACTTCAAAAGTATTGTTGTTTGCAAGAGGGTCGATTGGTCTTCTGCTCTACGACCGTTCTGCTCATTTATATTATATATACACGTATATAGTTTGCGCTTGGAATCCGCCCAGCGCCTCCACCAGTTTTGATGTTTTTCCAAGAAATTAATGAAAATGAAGGGACCTACAGGATATTCTAAGTCGCCTCCAAACGTCCGATGGGTTTTTTGAGGAGCTTCTAGAGGTAATCATTCTGTAATTTGAAGCTTTGAGTTCGGAAGTACTTTAGGGTTGTCTTGAAATAATAAATTTCTATGGAGGTACTTAAGTAGACAACACATACGAAACAAGAAGAAGATTTGTTCTTCAATATACTCAGCGATAATATTGGGTATTCCGAAAAAATCCCCACAGATGACTCATTATTTTCAAACACAAATTGATTGTGTAAACAAAATTTGCATGCAATAAATAAAATATACAATAAACAGAGGAATTTATTTTATTTAGACTAATAACAAGTATTGTAAAGAACAAAACATAAATTGCGACATTTATTAACGCATTTTTTAAATTCATAATCCATAAGGTGAGAAATTAAAAAAAAAAAAAAATTGTATGAAAATTAAACAAGTTTCCAGAGCATCTTCACACTGACATTTACGTGTAGATCAGCTCAACAGACTCATCTCGAAGGTGCTTACGCTGGGCTGTGCTCAAAGCTTACCATACTTCCATGAATCAAAATTTACGGTTGTAAAGCTTCATCAAAAAGTTGCTTTACTGAACGGCTGACGCTTAAATGTTAGACATATATGTATGTATATATTTATGTATATTTAAAGAAATATCAAAATGCTCGTAATCAAACGCTAAGTAGTGGCGTTGAACACAAAATACCGGTTTTAGTATTTTTTTTTTTTAGTAAAAAAAAAAATTATTTTTACTTCGACTTCATGTTTTGCTGTGGTGTTTCGGCTGCTGTTATTCGAGCTTAAACGAGTGTTTATTAAGGCGAGTTTCTAGTAACGCGAAACATTTGCTGTCGTACACAACTGCCAACCGAGTGATTAGGCAGAGGTAGAGAAATTATTGCAAAATTGCATAAATAAATAACGAAAGATTTCGTAAATTCATTGAGAACGTGTAAAATTTGTGTGTTTTTTGAGAAAAAAATCAGTATTCGTTAAAATGAAATTGTTTACTAAACTGGTGAGGCCCAATAATATTGTATATTAATTTAATAACAACAAAATAAATTTAAGAAAATGAATAACTGTAATTCTTCGCATACGCCAACTAATTTGCATTTTTTGTATGTGTGTCTTTTCATTTCCATTTGCAATTGGCAAAAAAAAAAACAAAAAAAAAAAAACAAAAGGTAATCGCTCTTACAATCGTTTGCGCACGCGCCGATGTCTCGCATATTCTACACCAAAGTGGTCACGAAACCACACCACAACCGGGACCACCAAACCCCTATGTCTTCAGCTATCAAGCCGGACGTGCGCCTGGCCACGTTGATCGTCAACATACGGAAGTCTCCGACGGTTCGGGTGTTGTGCGTGGCGCCTTCTCCTATGTGGATCCCAAGAATCAATTGCGTACCGTGCAATATGTAGCCGACGAGCATGGTTTCCATCCGCAATTGAGTCACGAACAGGAGGATACGGAGGCTGTGAAGGCGGCTAAGCGCAAACATTTGGCTTTGTATAATCGTATTGCGCAAGAGCATGCTGCTGGTGGTGCGCCTGGTGGGCTACAGGTAAGTACCTACTGTGCGGTAGATAATTCATAATAAAACGTGAGCGTTTTGGCAGGAATCGTGAAATTGTTGACGGCCTTTGTTAATGAGGTGCTGAAATAAATTTAATTACAAGTGTTTGTTTGCTAATCACGGCGTGTCAGTTTTTTTATAAAAGTTTAATTATTATTTTTAAATTATTTTTTTGTTTGATAAATACTATAAGTGTATATATAAATTATAAAATCGTGCCTTTGTGCTAATCGATGGCTGACTGAAAAAACTATGGAAAATTAAATTTATTACCGAAAAGCTTTTTTACTAAACATTTAATTTAATTTTTTAATTCAAAATTAAAACGTTTATTAAAAGTTGCATACAAAAATTAGCTAAATTCATAAATGAATGAATAAAAAAATTTATTATTGAAATATGTTTTTATAAAAAAAACAAAAAATCTTATTTAGATGGATTTATTAAATGTTGAAATCATTTTCAATAAAAGTTGGTTTTATTTTTTTTTAATTTAAATTTTTTTATTATTATTTTTTTGTAACAAAAATTATTACTTAATATTTTTTTCTGAAAATTATTGTTTTTGAAACAATTTTAATATAATAAATTAATTATATTATAATTAAAAATATATGCTTTTTGATGTTATCAGTTATGGAATTCAATTTTAGTTTAAAGGATCTCAATTTTGCATGAAAAATTATTAAATATTAAAACTAAATTTTTTTGCTAAAATTCTTAAGAGCAAATTGCAATAAAAGTAATTAAATTTCAACTTTATTTTGAAAATTATTGTTTTTGATACAATTTACAAAAAAATGATTTTATACCAAAAATAGTTAAATTTTTAGAAATCAAAAATCAAATTAACAGGCGCTAACTAAATTTTATTTATTTAACAATTTATTTATTTGTTTTTTAATTAAGATTTTTATAAAAAGTTGCACTGCATATTAAAAATAAATAAAATAATTTTTTAATACAAATTTTTTATTTACAAAAAATGATTGTTTTATGCAAATTAAAAAAAAAATTAGTTAAGTTAATTGGGCGACAAATCATTTTTAATGAAAAATAAAATTTAAATAGATTTAAAAAATATTTTTTTGAAAATTTTTTTTTGGAACAATTTTCTTTAATGTTGGTAAATCTATTGGACACTGTTGAAATGAGTTAAAATGAATATAAATAAAACTAAAAAAAATTAAGTTGAGTTATTTAAGCGGTAAATTATTTTTAATGAAAATTTAAATTTAAATAATTTTTTTGAAAAATATGTATTTTTAAATATTAGGCAATCATAAAATGGTTGAAAGAAAACCGAATATGAGCTCCTACTGGCTTGAATAATTTTCTTATCAAGCAATACATTTTTTTTATTAAAAAATAATTTTGTTTTCTTAAAAAATACTTTTTTTAAGCCAAAAATGCAAATTCGTCAAAAAATAATTTTTTTTTTTATAAAATATTTTACAGAATATTCTATAAACTTTTTAATATTATAAATTAGACAGCGTAATAGAATTTGAAGAAAAAATGAAAGAAAGGTTTTAATAAATCTGATTTAAATTGAACTGCCTGTCAAGAAATCATATCTCCAGATTAGATTTCTTGACAGGCAATCTCCGAAACAGCTGTCACTGCTTCAAATTTTCTCTGTATATTTCCAATAAATTTTTTTCTCATTTTTAGAACGATCTCTCTTTAAGTTAACGCTATAAACTTTGTTTAAATATTTCTTTTAATTCTCTTTTCATAATATTCTCTTTTCTTCCTTAAAAAAACAAATAAAAATTAAAAAAAAAAATTAGAATGCCTACGCCGCTGGCCCACGCAATACAGAGGCTGTCGCTTATGCCACACACAAACATCTGAGCGAATATGAACGCATTGCCGCTGAACATGCGCGCATGCGTGCCGAATTGGAAGCACAACGTTTGAATAATCCACAGGAAGATGGTCAATATCATGGCGAGGAGGAACATCAATATCTACAACAGCATTACTAATTTATTTCAAATGCTTATATGTAGTATAACTACACTTACGTATATACGTATGTACTTAGTATATACTCACATAAATGTATGTATGTACAGTCCTCCCACTACTTTGTAGTTAATTTTCATAGCAATTTTTGTTTTGTTTAATTTTAGTATAACAGTAATTACTCAAATGTATATACACGTATATGTTTATGTATGTAGTAATGCAAAATTCATTTTGCTTGCCAATAAAAAATAAAATTGTTTATATTTTACCGCACCCAAATAGTTTTATTAAACTGTCAACAATTAGTTAAAGTTATTTCACGAAAATACACACACATATTCATGGTTAGTCATTAAAAAGTGCAATTATTTGCACAAAAACTTATTTGAATAATAAATTATATTGCAATGATAAGTAAATTTTGATTCATATCATTGTATATGTGTGGGTGTGCACGTGATTTTTTCATAGATAGAGACGTGTCGACGAGTCGCATTCGCTACTTCTTTGCTGCAACTAAGGTCGCTACAAAAAGCTAATATTGATCGGCGATAGATTTGTTGTACGAGTATACTTCGGCTTCGGGAGACATGTCGACGAGTTGAGGTCGGAAGAGGACGTATATACCAATATATGGATTGGGTGATCATTTGAGAAGTAAAGTTCAATCTCGACGAATAAAATCAGTATTCTATCAGCTGTGTTAGGGCTATATGGTGCAGAATCGTGGTGAGGAGCCTCTAGGAGTTTTCAAAAAATTGGGTTTGCCAACGATATGAATACATTTTTATCGAAATTAATCATAAATCATATTTCATTGAATATAAAAATCACTAGACACGAATTTTAATTAAATTCTTTTTATTTAATTTTTTTTTGAACTTAAATTTTTATAAAAGTTGCAGTACATATGAACAATTAAATGAAACAAATTTTTAATAAATTTTTTATTATTTATTATTTATTATTTATTATTTATTATTTATTATTTATTATTTATTATTTATTATTTATTATTTATTATTTATTATTTATTATTTATTATTTATTATTTATTATTTATTATTTATTATTTATTATTTATTATTTATTATTTATTATTTATTAGTTATTATTTATTATTTATTATTTATTATTTATTATTTATTATTTATTATTTATTATTTATTATTTATTATTTACTATTTATTATTAATTATTTATTATTTGTTACTTATTATTTATTATTTATTATTTATTATTTATTATTTATTATTTATTATTTATTATTTATTATTTATTATTTATTATTTATTATTTATTATTTATTATTTATTATTTATTATTTATTATTTATTATTTATTATTTATTATTTATTATTTATTATTTATTATTTATTATTTATTATTTATTATTTATTATTTATTATTTATTATTTATTATTTATTATTTATTATTTATTATTTATTATTTATTATTTATTATTTATTATTTATTATTTATTATTTATAATTTATTATTTATAATTTATTATTTATTATTTATTATTTATTACTTATTATTTATTATTTATTATTTATTATTTATTATTTATTATTTATTATTTATTATTTATTATTTATTATTTATTATTTATTATTTATTATTTATTATTTATTATTTATTATTTATTATTTATTATTTATAATTTATAATTTATTATTTATTATTTATTATTTATTATTTATTATTTATTATTTATTATTTATTATTTATTATTTATTATTTATTATTTATTATTTATTATTTATTATTTATTATTTATTATTTATTATTTATTATTTATTATTTATTATTTATTATTTGTTATTTATTATTTATTATTTATTATTTATTATTTATTATTTATTATTTATTATTTATTATTTATTATTTATTATTTATTATTTAATATTTATTATTTATTATTTATTGGATGAGTGCATAAGTTCGTGCCCGATTCCGCTGGATGCCGTACGAATCGTTTGAGAGTGGCGCTCGTGAAAGAAATATATACATATTATATATCGTTGGAAAGGTGACAGTCCGAACTGTAAATCAAGCATAAAATAACTTCATTTTGATTTGAGTTGCTTAGTGAAAAGACGCATGGAAGATGAACAACGAAAAAGATCATATGCGTCATATTATGTTATGCGAATTCCGCAAAGGAAAAACAGTGGGCGCTGCAACTAAAAATATTCGCGAAGTTTATTTGGACCGTGCTCCAGCACTCCGCACAGTAAAGAAATGGTTCGAGAAATTGCGTTCTGGAGATTTTAACCTCGAAGATCAACCTCGCAGTGGACGGCCTTCTGAGCTTGATGACGATGTTCTAAGGACTTTAGTTGCGAATAACTCACGTATTTCGACGGAAGAGGTTGCCAGTGAATTGAACGTCAACAAATCAACTGCGTTTCGTCGTTTAAAAAAGGTTGGGTACACTTTGAAGTTCGATACATGGGTGCCACATCAGTTGAGTGAAAAGAACAAAGTGGACCGTATGTCAACAGCAATTTCTTTGCTTCGACGGATCAAAAACGAACCTTTTTTGGATCGGCTCGTGACTGGTGATAAAAAATGGGTCCTGTACAACAATGTTCAACGCAAAAGAACATGGAAACAGGCACACGAAGAGGCGGAACCGATGTCGAAAGGTGGATTGCATCCGATGAAGGTACTGCTGTGCATTTGGTGGGATATCCGAGGCGTGATCTATTTTGAGCTCTTGCCAGCTGGAGAAAAGATCACTGCCAACAAGTATTGTCAGCAATTAGTTGAATTGAAGAAAGCAATTAATGAAAAACGTCCGATTTTGGCCAATCACAAAGGAGTTCTTTTCCATCATGCCAACGCGAGGCCACATGTTGCAAAACCGACCCTGGTCAAACTGAAGGAGATGAATTGGGAAATCATGCCGCATCCCCCATATTCACCCGACATTGCACCTTCTGATTATCATTTGTTTCGATCGCTGCAGAACAATTTGAATGGAAAAAAATTTAAAAATGTGGAAGACGTCAAAAACCACCTTGACACCTTTTTCAACGAGAAACCGCGCGATTTCTATGAATCGGGCATCCGTATATTGGTTGAACGTTGGGAGTGGATTGCCGAACATGATGGCGAATACATAATTGAGTAATAAAAGCGCTTTCTTCAAAAAATTTAAATTTTAGTTTGCACTTGAAATCGGGCACGAACTTATGCACTCATCCAATATTATTTATTATTTATTATTTATTATTTATTATTTATTATTTATTATTTATTATTTATTATTTATTATTTATTATTTATTATTTATTATTTATTATTTATTATTTATTATTTATTATTTATTATTTATTATTTATTATTTATTATTTACTATTTGTTATTTATTATTTATTATTTATTATTTATTATTTATTATTTATTATTTATTATTTATTATTTATTATTTATTATTTATTATTTATTATTTATCATTTTTTGAAGACAATTAAAAAAAGTTAGTTAAGTTAATTGTTTGGTAAATTATGATTAAATTAAGATTTAAATAGATTTAAAAAACAATTTTTTTGAATTTTTTAATTTTGAATATTTTTTATTGTTAACCATGGAACAATGAGATGAAAATAGTAGTGAGAGCGAAGGCAGTAAGGAAAAGAGCTTCACCATATTAGAAAGGTCAGATGGAGAGAGAGATGGCTTTATTAGAATAAAAAAAAAGTATTAGTTAAATTTGATATTCTTAAGAACAGATTTAGATTTAGATTCTTCAATAAAATCCTTTTTAAAGTTTTATTAGCTTAGTCAATTTTTTTTTGCGCAATGTTATCATATATTTCCTACAGGGTGTATATATTCTTAAATTTTAATACAATCCAAATTTTGGCATACTTTCATATTTTATTACTCCACTGATTGTATTCTGAAGCCGTGAGTACCAATGTTTGTTTGCGGATAAACATTTTACATCATGAACATATGCACATACATATGTATGTATATAAATATCGAGTTCACTTACCTCTGATGCATGTAGTAATTGCAGATTATGAATATAAAAAGATATATGTACATACATACAAATTGATATAAAAGCGTAAAGAAAATTTGCAAAAATTTCAGTTCTTGCTAAAAATAAGAGCGGTTTGCTAACCGAGTAATTTTTTAATATTATTCACACATACATACATACGAGTATATTTTCTCTAACAAAAATCAATAAAAAATGAATCGCTGGCAAAATCGCGTTGCTGTTGTCACCGGTGCCAGTTCGGGTATTGGTGCTGCATGCGCTGTATATCTCGCGAATAATGGCATGATCACAGTGGGTTTGGCGCGACGCAAGGAACGCATGGAAGCGCTGCGTGAACAAGTACAACCGGAGGCACGCGATCGTCTGCATGCCATAAAATGTGATATACGCGATCAACAACAGATCATTGCTGCATTCCAAGAGATCGAAACTAAATTTGGTCCAGTGGCTGTGCTGGTGAATAATGCAGCTGTGGCACGTGTAACCAATTTGGTGGATGATAATAATGAGCAGGACATAAAGGATATGATTGATACGAATATACTGGGTGTGGTGAACTGTACAAGGGAAGCATTTCGTACGATGAAAGCCAACGGCATTGATGGACATGTCTTTCTTATCAATAGTATTTCCGGACATTCTGTACAGAAAATACCAAATCATTCATTGAATTTTTATCCATCGACTAAATTTGCGCTCACAGCAATGACGGAGGTGTACAGACAGGAGTTTCTCAATAAGAATACAAATATCAAAGTGACGGTTAGTTTGATGGAAAATTAAGTTTTTATTTTTAAAACATTAACTACATAACTTTCAAAAATCATTTAAATTGTAGAGTATTAGTCCCGGCGCTGTTGATACAGAAATTATACCGTCGGAAATGAGACAGGTGATGATGGATGCACCATTTTTGCAACCAGAAGATGTTGCAGATGCTTTGGTCTACTGTCTAAAGACACCACCACATGTACAGGTTTGTCATATTTGAGAAAAATTTGTTGAGAAGAAAGGAGTCAATACTATTTCCTCTTTTCAATTCTATAGATACATGAGCTGACCTTAAAACCAATGGGAGAAATGATTTAATTTCATATGTCTGTACTCGCCTTAAGATTTTTTTTCGTAAAAGTATGCACATTTCTTCAGCATGTGAACAGAAAATAATAAAAACTAAAAATTTTGTTTAGTAAACAAGTCAAATAAATTAAATGTTTCATATCAGAAATACACTCGGAGGTGTTGTCTATCCCTGTCGCGGGCGACAGCAAAATCCAATTTTCTATGATTTTGGATGTTGGTCGAACCAGAGCTGGAACCCTAAACACTTGGCTATTGCGGTGGCCTTTAATGTTAAGTACATAGAAAAGTCGGATGGTGCAAAATATAGTGGTGGAGGTATTATTTCGGAATGGACTTACTGGGTTCATTGAAAGGGAAGAATGTATCCGTGACATTACCTCGAAACGAAAAAGCTTGTTAACAATATTGTTTCTAAATCTAGAAATAAATATAATAGAAGGAGGCTTGCAAGAAATAAGTCCCGATTAGCTCATAGTTTACAAGGAGGTAAAAATCACGCTCTTCCGAAACCAAATATATCGGGATGATGTTAAGCAACAAACTCAACTGTAGTTGGAACAGGGTGAAAATGGTATGGAAGGTTATAACTTTAAAGCGGTCGTTGGCAAGGGATGGGTCTAAAAAACTGTATATTTTCTATTAGAATAGGAAGCAGCATCAAACCTTCCAGTGCCCATTCAAAGAAGTGGAGCAAAAAAGCGAGAAGTAATACTACTGGGCGAATAGACTCTGGGAACGAGGTAAGTGTTGCAAAATCGCGACAAACTAAACTTACAAAGTTTGTACTATCTGTTAAGAGATCGGACTCCAGGCTGCTGATAGGACTAGTAACATGGCATTGCCTCCTGCGTCTCCTGTCGTCTCATGCGTTTAAGATAGGTTGAATGCAGGTGAAATGTGTGGCCCAACGAGTGGCGACAGGAACTGTCGAAGGGAACTGTGGGACGGCATTGCAAACTCCCTGCGTACAGCTGCAAACGAAACCATTGGATTTCGGAAAGGTCGCAAAAACAGCTGGTACGATGAGGACTGCCGAGCCGCAGTGGGGAGAAAACAGACTGCCTAACTCGCAACCCTGTGATCGACTACAACACGTGCTGGATGGGATAGATACCGAGAACTGAAGAGGGAAGCAAGACGCGTTTGCCGACAAAAAAAGAAGAGGCCGAGATGCGTGAGTATGAAGAGCTTAAGAAGCTGGCCGACAAGGGTAATGCTCGAAAATTCTATGAGAAGATACGGCGTCTTAGAGAAGGTTTTAAGACCGGAGCAAACTCCTGTAGGACCCAGGGAGGTGAGCTAGTGACAGATGCCCAGAGTATACAGAAGTTATGGAGGGAGCACTTCTCCAGCCTGCTGAATGGCAGTGAAGAGGAAACACGTGGAGACGGTGAACCCGAAACTGCAATTGATGACGATGGAAAAGTTGTTCCGTTACCCGACTATGAAGAAGTCCGAATAGCAATCGTCCGCTTAAAAAACAACAAAGCAGCAGGGACCGATGGATTATCGGCCGAACTATTCAAACATGGCGGTGAAGAGCTGACAAGGTGCATGCATCAGTTACTTTGCAGAATATGGTCGGAAGAAAGCAATGCCCAATCCATAAAAAAGGGGACCCCACAGTCTGCGCCAATTATCGTGGAATAAGTCCTGTCGAGCGTATTGTATGAAAGACTTAAACCCACCGTCAACAAACTGATTAGACCTTATCAGTGTGCCTTTAGACCTGGATTGACCAGATATTCACCATGTGCCAAATCTTGGAAAAGACCCGTGAAAAGAGAATCGACACCCAACACCTTTTCGTCGATTTTAAAGCCGCCTTCGACAGCACGAATAAGAGCTGCCTTTACGCCGCTATGTTTGACAACACTAAAAGATCCGTCAGGATCGGGAAGGACCTCTCCAAGCCGTTCGATATCAAATGAGGTTTCAGACAGGGGGATGCCTTACCGTGTGACTTTTTTAATTTAATGCTGGAGAAAATCATACGAGCAGCAGAGCTGAATAGAGAAGGTACAACCTTCTATAAGAGTGTCCAGCTGCCGATGATATCGACATTATTGGCCTCAACAATCGCGTCGTGAGTTCTGCTTTCTCCAGACTGGATAAGGAAGCGCAGGATATGGGTTTGATGGTGAACGACGGCAAGACGAAATATCCTTAAACAAATCTTAGTTCAACTCTTTTGGCGATGTAAATATATACATATATATCCATATGTAAATTAAGGAATTTTTTGTGAAATTAAATTCAGCATTTTATGCGCCTCTCGCTGAAAGTTGTACAAAAAAAAAAAAAACAGAACTTGTAGAATGAAGTAACACTGATGAAAGCGTATTAAACACTTTCATCTTTTCATTATTATTATTTTTCGCCTTTCGTGCGCACTTTTTGTGCAATTTAAAGTTTACGAGGCGCAAACTTTTCGGTTTCACCACTGCGTTTTGCAATTGCAATCGTTTATGTTGCGGTTGAGTTGTTGTTTGTGGTGCGAGTTGTTCCTTTTTTTATTTTTTATTTTTTTTTATTTTTTTTTTTGTAATAGTAGTGGGATATATATATACAAATTTTTATATATATACTCGTACATACGTGTGCTCATATATTTTACAATATTTTTTAAAGCATTTAAATTGAGGTGAGCGAAACGTTTTACCAAGAAGTTTGCGGCCAAGCAACTGCATTGCACAACTATTATACCTATACATACACGTTTATATGTACATACGTGTATACATATATACTATATTTTTTAATATTCTATTTATGTTATTGTAGTTCGTGCTGTAGTTACTTTCTTTTCTCCTGTTTGGTTTTTTGCTTTGTTTTTTTTTTGTGTTTTGTTGCTGTTGTGGGTTTTTCTGTTGCGCATTCGAAGTTCCGGTTAGACCGGAAATGCGCTCCAATACGCCATAATAGCACGTAAAGTGTTGCGCATTGCCGCTGCTGCCACGCGTTCAAATTGTGTGCTCTTACTCACGCAGTCATATACATAGGTATATATGTATGTACGAGTATGTGTAGTTGTATATACAATCTTAGGTATGTATGTTTGTTTGTATATTTACTTGCTGGCAAACTTTAAAGGCATCAAGAATCGTTAGCGTGCTCAAAAAAAAAACTGTATTTACATACATATACATATATACATACATACATATACGCCAAGTACAAAATAAAGTTTAAAAAACTGTATGGGCAAACATTTTTGTGGCTACCATCAACATTTTTCAACCATATTGCTGTTATAAATATTTTTTTCTTCTTCTGCAAGAGCAACCACAGCTGTGTAGAGTTGTATGTTTGAAGCTTTAACTTGGTTCAGTACAAATTATATAATATATTATTGTATTCGTATATTTCATTATAGTTATTCACACAAAATATTGTTGTTCTTGTTGTTGACGCTTTTTTGAAATGCTTTTTCGATTTTTTTTTTGAAATTAAGTAAAAGTTTTAAGGATTCCAAATCCTTCCTTCTATTCCTTTCTTCTATATAGAGGGTTTTTCGATAAGAGGTGTTATTTTGATATCTCAAGAAAAATATAAGTTTTTGAGATAAATGACTGGATGTTTATTTCAATGTAAAAGGGAGGTTATGCCATTAATAATGAAAAAAATTTTAGCCAAATGGCCGTCACCAAAGCCATCCTAAGCGCTCATAAAAATTATCTATTATTATTATTATCTAGAGAAGGACTCTTCTATCGTGGTGTGCGCGCAAATCAACAATAAGTTTAGGAACTTCATTTTAAACCAGATTATGGCGAGCTAATCATCCATCCGGTTGTATGCCAGGACTTGGTGACATAGTCTCATATGCGCTATGAATCCAACGCCTCCTTTATATGGTCCTTATAGCACAAAATATTTCAGGAGGACCCTCCTTCTTCGGCATGGTTTCGTCCAGCGACAGTGATGATGATGCCAGCCAGTCTTAAGAGGACATCCAACAGCTGGACAGCAGCACCTTCCCAATGAAGAGATCGCGGTATTGGAAAAAGTTTCATTTTGAAAGTTCTCGTAGTGAAGCTTCAAAAGAAAATAGCATAATTCTGTATGGAAAAATAGAATCCTAGATGAAAACATTTTAGCAAACTTCTTAAGAAACTATAACAATACGTATGTATCTTCATAATTTCCATCTAGAAAACCCAGTTGAAGAAAACTCAGGTTATTCCATTCCTCGCCGTCCTTTGAATTGGACATTCCACAAACGTCATTTCAACATATTTTGCATAAAGACTTCTTGGATCCTATGGCTTATAAAGGTGAGTTAATATAAGATCTCAAGCCAGCCGATCATCATCAACAACGTTTTGTCTTTGCTGATTGGGCCCTTGAAATGCACGAAAATGTTGCGGAATTTTATCGACTAATCCTTGACTAATCCATGGCTTTGTCAATGCAAAACTATCGCATCTGATGGTCGGAAAACCAAAGATTCATTGTTGAAAAGTCTCTCCATCCTCCATGTGTAACTGTTTGGTACGGTTAATGATCCGGCGGGTTTATGGGGTCTTACTATTTCGAAAATGATACTGTTACGGTGTATGGATTGCGTTATCGAGATGTGATTAATTATTATTTATGAGCAGAATTGGATGTTAATGACCGGGACAACGTTTACTTTACTTGGTGTTATTTCACGAAGAGCTGATCACAATTGGCCACAGAGATCTTGTGATTTAACACCCTGCGACTTCTTCCTTTGGGTCCACGTAGAAGATAAAGTCTACGACAACAGGCTAACGTCGATTCAGGCCTCAAAGATGGACTTTTTGGAGCTATTGAGGGCACACAGCAGCCATTTTACAATTTGGTGATAGAAAATTGCATAAAAAAGATACGGCTCTGTATATTGTTTTCCATTATTAATTGCATATCTCCCTCTTTACATTGAAATATACATCCAATCATTTGTCTCGAAGAATTCCACATTTCGCTGAATATCAAAATAACACCTCTTAGCCCAGTATGATTCTATATTTGTTTAAGTTCATCTCAAGAAAAGCTTCCTTACCAGAAATCATCCGAACTTACTGCTTCATTTTTCCGATTACTTATAATTTTTGACCTTATCGCCTAGACTTTAAGGCGAAGGCGAATTGTATTTCGGTTTGTTTTCGATTGAAACAATTTTAGTGATTAAATTTTCATTTCCGTCAAGATTATCAAAGCTTGGTGGTATTGGTACATTCAGAAATTTTAATTATCTATTAATGACATTGATGCATTACAAATATATATTATATATATAATGAACAGATATAAAAGCAGCAGTGACTTCCCTGCAAATTTCAGTTTATTTGAAAGAATTGTCTGACGAAAAATTTAATGTACTAATATGGATCGCTGGCAAAATCGCATCGCTGTTGTCACCGGTGCCAGTTCGGGTATTGGCGCTGCTTGCGCCATATATCTCGCGAATAATGGCATGATCACAGTGGGTTTGGCGCGACGCAAGGAACGCATGGAAGCGCTGCGTGAACAAGTGCAACCGGAGGCAAGCGATCGTTTGCATGCCATAAAATGTGATATACGCGATCAACAACAGATCATTGCTGCATTCCAAGAGATCGAAACTAAATTTGGTCCAGTGGCTGTGCTGGTGAATAATGCAGCTGTGGTGCGTACAACGAATTTGGTGGATGATAATAATGAGCAGGATATAAAGGATGTAATTGAAACGAATATTTACGGTGTTGTGAATTGTACAAGAGAAGCTTTTCGTTCGATGAAAGCCAACGGCGGTGTTGGACATGTCTTTCTCATCAATAGTATTATGGGACATCATGTGTATAGGATACCAAATAATTCACTGAATATTTATCCACCAACAAAATTTGCAATGACCGCTATGGCAGAGGTCTATCGGCAGGAGTTCTCCGCACAAGAGACAAGCATTAAAATCACGGTGAGTTGTTTTTTTTTACTAGAATTAAAAACGTACGGATGATCAGCTGAGTGGAGGTACAGACAGAGAGCCATGACTAAATTCCTTCGTTTCGTGCAAGTTTTTCGAGCATATAGTGTACTAAATGTTGATCCTCGCTGCAGCTGTCATTTCTACTACTATTTTCAAATACTTCTTTCTTCAAATTATTTGGGTTTTAATTTAAACTTTTAATTAAAATTCCAGAATATCAGTCCCGGTGCAGTCGATACTGAAATCGTAACGCCGCGCATGAGGGCTGCCTTAGCCGACATGCCATTTTTACAATCAGAAGATGTTGCCGATGCTTTAATTTACTGTCTACAGACGCCGCCACATGTGCAGGTTTGTAACTTTTCTGAAAGCTTATTTAAAGCTTTAAAAGATTATTGAAATATTTTATAATTATTCGCCATTAAATTTCAGATCCATGAGCTGACTATAAAACCACTTGGAGAAATCTTCTAAAATATAATAAATAATATCAGAATAAAAATATCAATAAATTGGCGAAGATACCATATTGTAGTTTTACGATTTATTTACCCTGAATTAATATATTTTTTTTATACAAACTGACAAGGACCGAGGACCGAGAGACATTCTTTGTAGCTACTTTGGAATTTGTTAATAGCCTTCAGCGTGTCCCAGTATTTGGCCTCTAAAGGGATCGCCGTGACTTTTTTGTTACCTAGAACAAAATCGGTGGTCAAAGGAACCCATTTTGAGTCGATTGAGGACATCCAGGCGACCGTGACGAGGGTACTCGCGGACATCCCAGTCGAAGCGTTCTAGAAATGTTACGAAGCATGGCAAACGCGCTGGATTCGTTGTATAGCTGCATAAGGGGACTACTTTGAAGGAGATGGCAGAGTTGTAGAATAATTTTGAAATATACGGTTTTTTTGGAATCAGTCTCATTACTTAATTGTCACACCCTGTATGTAACAAATTCTCGGATGTGAGCTTCCAATATCAATCACGACTACTGATAAGGTATAAAGAACTATAATTTGAGAGCGGAGAGAGAGAGAGAGAGTCAGCTCACTTAATTGGGAAGATACCACTGTCCAGTTAGTTGATGTCCTCTCTTCACAAAAAGTAAATCTAGTATCGCCGCCATACAGAGAGATTGAGACATGTCGTATATTGGCGTTCTCATTAAAGCGAAGTTCTTCAATGAACCGCTGATCTGCACTCACGCGCCGATGGGAGAGATGGACGATGCTACTGAATATACTTTATTACTTGCGCTTAGGACGCACTGTCCTCGTCTCTAAATCAAAATCATTCCAGCGGACTTTAAGTCTGAGGTCGATTGACTCCATTGGAGCTTGGCGAATATGGTAGTACCAGATTTCGACATAAAACAATTGTTCAAGCTTTTTTGTTGTCTCCGGAACGAAATACTCGAAATCATATGGATAATGTTGAGATAAATGGGAATATATGTCTCCATTGTCTTAGATGAGCATACTATCTCGTCTTTTAACACTGATTCAGACTATATTCTTGCAGCTGCGCCTGTGCAGCCAAGAATTCGCGTCAACCAACACCTGGAAAGTTTTACCTTTGTATAAGGAAACTGTGGGACGTCACTTCTAAGTTTCTACTTACAGCTGAAATCATTGGTTTTCGACAAGGTAAAAAGAAGAGATGCACGATGAAGATTCCCATAACGCGGAGGAGTTAAAAATACTGCCTATCTCGCAATATTGCTAGGTGCGCTCTGTATGATAGACACCGGGAGTTAAAGAGAGACAGAAATAGAAAGTGGCCGAAGTGTGTGAGTAGGAAGAAGTCGAGAGAAAGGCCAACAGGGTTTATTCCTGACGAAAAACTTGAGGCGATCTTCAGCCTGTTTCGAGACCGGAGTTTTTTCCTTTAGAAAGGAGAGAGGGGATCTAATGACTAAGGTTCAGAGTGTATTGTGTGTTATCAAGAGAATACTTCTCTTGGCTGTCAAATTGTAGGGAATATGAAACAGCGGAAGATTGCGAGCTCAAATTCTCAGTCGATGAAGACTGAACAAATGTAGACACCGCTTAATCCATCATAATAGAGTCAATTAAAGTTAGCTTCTCTATCTGATCTTCCAATGGAGTTGATGTCTTTCTACTTCCTCTACTTTCACCTGTCGTGTAGTCGATCTTACGGACGTCACTTAATTCGCTGAACTATATTAATGTCATCGTATATCTCGTACGGTTCATCGCTCCATAGCTTGCAGTATTCGTTGTTACCATTTCACAAAGGTCCGAAGGTAGCAGCGCCACCTAGAATATCGATTATAGCTCCAGCTACCGGCGCCCATTGTAAATTTAAGTCGGTGCGCTCAAGAAAACTCGAAAATTTTTCTTTTCTAGATGAAAACTTTTATTGATAAAAAATCAAAAATAAAACATTTCGATCAAAATAAATTTCATAGGGAATTATGAATTTTCGAAGCAAGCGTAGCAACTCTTTTCCTCGTTTTTCATTCACATCTCCTATCATTATATTTTTTCAATTCCACATAATCGAATCACATTTCCTTCGTTGTGAAGACTCAAAGCACAAAAGGAATTCAATAGTCACATTGGCGCCAACTCAAATTGCACGAGGATTTGTATGAAAACATGTTGATGACTCGTATGTATGGGAGTATGGTTGGACTACTGTACACCTTCACATAACCACGACGACAACACCAAAATGCAATTTAAAGCTTTGCAGCAGCCACACAAACTCATTATTCAATGTTGGAGCACAAGCTCGAGAAACTACTTAGAAGCAGGAAGAATTCCTATGCTTATATAGATGTATGTATGTATGTATGTATGGATGTGTGTGTATGGCAGACACATACAATTGATAATTGAGTTGTTAGTGCTCATTGTAGTCTCTATTATTATTGTTATTGCTGTTGCTTGCATTGCAACACTGACCACTTGCAATTCAATTCACACCATTTCTTGAAAGAAGCAATGATATCACAATAATATTCACTTTACTACCGAAAAATTCCACAAAAGTTTGTTTTTGGTTCACCAAAAATGAAAAAAAAACAACAAAAATGAAAAAGAACTAACGGTATGTGGTTGCAGAAATTGCAAGTCAGAGCTCGAGGTTCTTTTTTTTTTGTTTGGTTAAAGAATCACATTCTGTAGTTATGTGGCAATGTTCTTAACCGCAGACGAAATAATTCATAAAGTAGTATTTGAGGTTATATTGTTGCAAATTGGTTTGAAATTAGACTATTGTTGAATACGAGTGTATACTTCTTTCAGTTTAATTTCCAATCTCACGTAAATTTAAATATAAAGCATATTTCTTTAATAAAGCAGCGAGTTTTTTTGAAAAACCGTTTGTGTAGCTGAGAAAAACTCAGTTGTATTTCGGAAAAATAAAATTACATTTTAGTATAAATCAAAATTATTTCAAAAAACACATAATTATTTTTGAAATTTCTTTTTTCTTTTGGCATGCAATTAAAGTGGTTAATTTAATTTAATTTAATTAAAATTCTTCTATTTTTTATGTTTTTTTCATTTTATTTAATTTTAATTTATTTATTTTATATACATTGAATTAATTTAATTTTAATTAATTTCATTTTGCTTTATTTCATTTCATTTTATTTACTTTATTTTCTTTTAATTACTTTATTTTATTTTATTTCATTTTATTTTATTTTATTTTATTTTATTTTATTTTATTTTGTTTTATTTTAATTTATTTTATTTTATTTTGTTTTATTTTAATTTATTTTATTTAATTTAATTTAATTTAATTTAATTTTGTTTTATTTTATTTTATTTTATTTTATTTTATTTCATTTTATTTTATTTTATTTTATTTTATTTTATTTTATTTTATTTT
>JAWMAG010000013.1:16517500-16537500 GCA_037013455.1 Ceratitis rosa | reverse complement strand
GTATAGAATATTCCTTCATCAAAAATCAATTAAGATAAGCTGATTATATGGAGGTAAGGAGATCGACTAACGGTCACATTATTTGTGTGCATTTAAGTCAACACTATAACTACACTGAAACAAATACCCATTTGGATGCGTGTGTATGTGTGTGTAGGTGATGCTAGTGAGTCGTGACCGGCATTAACACTAAAAGTGTCAAATTCTGAGTAAAGTGCTTGTTGTTGCTCTTCATTCATGAAATATTTCTATTGAATTTTGGTCAAGTGTTGTAGTCACACACAGTGTGAGGATTGTTTTTTGAGAAAGAGTATCGATAAACAGTTAGTTATGTTTATGTTTGTGTTGTTGGTAATTTTTTTTGATTAAAATATTGAACTTTGGAAAGTTGTTTTGATTTGTTTATAATTAACACACAAAACTGGGCTGTTGATTGATGGAAATGAGCACATGTGTTCCTATGCAATGAAGATTTCAGATGAGATTATAAGTCTAATGAAATTTTTAGATTATAGTAGTAGTGGAGTTCGTGGACCAGGAGAAGCATATATAATGTATCCATGAGTTTTGAAGAGTTCCGAACGGACTAGTATTGATCCCATCAATAACGCCGTAAACAAAATAAAAGGGTTTTGTAATGAATTCGCAATCGTGTATTTCCAAATACACAGTAGAAGACGTCAAACTTTGTTGAAATTTACTTTCACTAAAGCCAAAGTTGAAGATACTACTTTGAAGAGTAAATTTCTCTTGAAACTCGTTTATGTATATATTTGAAAATAAATTTTAAGTACTTAATTTAGAGCAACTTCGTATTTCTTTCTTTGACTCGAACCATTACACCGTGAAGTGTTAAATATATTCTTGCAACTTTAACGTGACTACAACGATTCTACTACCTGCAATTCAAGAAGACGATGCTTTTTGCTTAAATCAGTTTGGAATTCGAAGCTAGTTTGTAGCAATATGTGCATCCAAAGTAGAAGTTAGACACCATGGAAGCCATAAAGCTGCAGCTCACTCACTTAGTTGTTAGGGCACATACATACAATACAACACTGAAACAAATATATTACAAATTAATGGCTCGTAGGAAGTTATTTAAAATAAAAATATTTTAAATTTTTTATTAGAGGACTCCGCACACTTCAAAATAATTTTAATTTCAATCTAATCGATAAATCTGAGCACCGTTTCAATATGGGTCGATCAAACACTTCTTTGAAATAATTTATGTTCAACTACTCAAATAGTAGTTTAAAGAACACCATTATAAGAAATTTTTCCAATTGTTTATATTTTTATTGGAGCTCTGTTCCTCCTGTTCATATATTTACTCGAACTACACGTATGTTCCACTTATTTATATTTCTACTTGAACTGTGTTCCACTTATTCATATTTTTACTGTAACTCTCTTCCACTTATTCATATTTTTACTGTAACTCTGTTCAATTTGTCCATATTCTTACTGGAACTCTGTTCCACTTGTTCATAATTTTACTGAAGCTGAGTTCCACTTGTTCATATTTTTACTGGAACTGAGTTCCACTTATTCATGCTTTTACTGTAGCTCTGTTCCATATGTCCATTTTCTTAATGGGACTCAGTTCCCCTTTTTCATATTAAAATTAGAAAATTTTCCTCTTGTTCTGTGCTAACGTTATTCATATTTTTACTGAATCTCTGTTCCACTTGTTCATATATTTACTAAAGTTTACTTGTTTATATTTTTTCTGGAACTCTGTTCCATTTGTTCATTTTTAACTGGAGCTGAGTTCCACTTGTTCATATTTTTATTGCATCTCTGTTCCACTTGTTCATATTTATATTGAAACTTTGTTCCACTTGTTCATATTTTTACTGAATCTCTGTTCCACTTGTTCATATTTTTCCTACAGACTCTGAAGAAACATTATACATATGCATGTAGATTGCATATACCTTCTTTCATATACATATATAAGCTTACCGCGGTATTAGGCATCTATTATACATGCAGTTTCTCTCAAATAAGTTTAGTAAATCGCAGTAGCTAAAGGGTTATAAAGTTGTCCTACCACTGGTATTATGTTTCAACTTGTGATATGGTAACAAGCAAGACCAGCGCGCGTGTTTCAAAGTTCTTGTTTAGCTAATTTGCGCTTAAATAACCAAATTGTGGCCGCTGCTGTTGTGGCTTTGCGCAGAGTTTTTAGCAGTGCAGCGCTCTGGCTTTTAGATGTTCTTAGCATACGGAATTATTAAATTTTTATTTTGAAATTAAAGCAAGCGAAATATAATTTACTTTATATTAAGCAAAAGTTTAACGATTTGGCTTTAGATTTAGGAAATCTAGCTGGGAGCATTGTGAAATATATAGGTCGGACACTCGCAAAGGCAGTGTTAAGTGTTCCTCAACCTTTCGCTGATTTAAACAACATTAGGACCTGGTTGGCTGTATATAAGAATCCTAATAGATTTTTCCATTAAAGCAGTTGTGGCACCTTCAATAGTGTCCAAAATCTCTTGGAGGACAGAGTTGGAGCCACTGAGTTTGCAGGTAACTTCATTAATGGGTCGAAAGAAGAACCCTGCTTCTATGCCTGCCTTTATTTTAAGTATTTAAATTAAAGAGGTTGCCCGAAACGTTGTCGTTTGGTAACGAGCGCCTCAGAGTAGTTCTTCTCGATCCTGATGAAGTTTTTGGTTTTGATTAGCGTCAATTTACATAGCCTTGAAATCCAAATAATCCAGTGAAGCTAGTCGATAAATTAATGGAAATCATCGAGTCTGATCGTCATGCTGGGGCAGTTTCGATTGCCCAGTAGGTAAATATTGCACAAAAAACAGTTTGGAACCAATTGAAAAATCTGAATACACAAGAAAGCTCGATGGCTGGCATGATGAAGCCCCATCCGCAAATCGCTGCCGAATCGTATCAAAATCAAACCATTCCTGAAGCGGATGATGACTGGTGATAATAAGTGGATCACTTACAGCAACATCAAACAAAAACGGTCGTGGTCGATGAGCAGTGAGCCGGCACACACGGTCTCCAAGCCAAGATTGACAGCCAGGAAGGTTTTGTTGTGGGTTTGGTGGGATCGATCATCCATTATGGGCTGTTACCCTACGTCCAGACTCTTAATGATAAAAGCAATAGCTCAAAAGCAAAGTCTGTCCAGGTGATAATTTTAACTGTATTAAAGTATGGATAGCTATATGATCATGAATATGATTTTAATTTGGTATGAAATACTAAACAGGAAGCTTTGTATAGATTTCAATGTCTCGTTGACCATGTCTAACGGTAAATATATTTATATGTACGCATGTTTTTGTTTTTTTTTTGGCACTCAAATAATCATATATTTACTTTACGGCTATTTTGTGCCAATTCAAGCATCATCTTCAATATGGCCTTTCTGCCCCATTTGACATTCACTTACACAAACGTACACACAAGGGTCAAGGGTTTATGCAAAAACAAGTAGAAATACATACATACATATGTATGTACATGTATGTATGTACATATGTATGTATGTAGTAAAATAAAATAATAAAAAAAGAACCGATGTGAAGTGGTCATAAATTTGCCCATTTTATTTATGTCAAATCGCATAAATTTCATATTATGTAATATAATATATTTGTATGTACGTATGCTATATGTATGCGAATTACCTACTTTTTCTATTGACAATTTTATTTGTTTTTAGTTTTTGTTTTGTTTTTTTTTTGGGGTGAGTGGACATATGGTCTGAATTTGCCCCTTAAAGATTAACGGTATATGCTTAATCAAGTGGACGCAGACATATGTATATACATTTCCTTCCTTGTCCTTAAACTCCAATATTTTCTATATACATACGTCCATCAGCCAAGTTAATATGCGGTGGAAATAATAACAGTATTTCTATGGCAGCCACTTCTTGTTTATTGTTATTATGAAATCAAAAAGTCATAAATTTTCATTACATTTGATTTAATTTGTTGCTAAGATGGTTTTGTTGTGGCTGAAATAATAGGTCTCTTACCATACACTGTAGTTAAAACAATTCGTTGGGTTGGTTGGTTGAAGTGGCTGCCGGGCATTAGCTCACCTAGGCTCCAAGGGGGTCCATTGTGATACCACTGATGATGCTAATGTCACCCACTCGCTAATCAAACTCCTGTGTGGGGTTTGCAGTAGCCGCATCTTGGCCCCCGCCAACTCGCTGAGGTCTCCAAAGGTTGCAGGCCCTAAAGACTTCAACCTACTCCTCGAAAGTGCGGGTCACTTGCAGAGAAAGTGCCTTAAGGCTTCTTGCCCAATAGAATGCGCCCTTTAAGAAGACATATAACTGTAGATATCTCTTTTGTTACTAGCTCTTTAAGGGCACGCCACATGCTTCTGTTTTATTCTGGTCAAATGGATTTGGTTACATTATACGCATTTAGACTTCTTCATCTTTAGATAAGTATATTGAGCTTACACGCGAACAGCGGCATGTTTAAACTCTGCCCTGACGGTACAAGTGGAAGAAAAGTGCCCTTCCTTGCATGCTCGTCCGCCATCTTATCACCCATGTATACCAGGTTCAAATAGAACTGCTTAGCCAACTGCTTAAGTGATCTGCGACAGTCCTCACTAGCTTTAGATTTTACTGAACAGTTACTAGGGCTCTCAATGCAGCCTGGTTATCCGAAAGAATATGGCTACGTTTTTCTGAGAGCACCATGGAGCTGAGACCACTCATAGACTACACTGATCCGGTAAGTGAAAGGATTTACAGATACCATGATCCTTTGAGTAAACTCTGCCACTGACCCTGTTAACTAGTTTCGACCGGTCCATATAAAAATGAGTCAACTCGGTGATTGCTGCTCCAAAAGTTTCTAACCGACATAACTACCTTGTAATCTGTTGTGAAGTCAGTGAATGTTACGCAGTTACAGGTCTAAATACTCTCTTCCTAGATCTGTTTACTAGGCCAAATCTGCATTGCCAACTTACCGCTGGATATCTATTTCTATTTCTTCAAATTGTAGGTGGATCTCCCTCGTGAGTTTTCCGCCTTAGATTCGTCAAAAGATGATCCCAACTTGGCCAACTTGACCAGCTCGTCAGCTTTTTCGTTTCCGAAAATGTTCCTATGACTGTTAACCCACAGGATATGACGATCTGACGTGTCAGCGGGATTCCACTGAGAATTCGAGTTCAAAGTTATCTTTTTTTTATTTTCCCGTTGCTGGTCATTAGAGCTCTTTAAGCTTTTTCTATACCTAATACTTCCACTTGAAATTCACTAATCGTATTCGGTAGACGAAAAGAAAGGGAGATTTTAAGATAATCGAAGAATACCACGGTTGTTACACCCCTTAGCCCAATTTGGATCCATCGGTGTAGAGGGTATACTCATCTTTAAGCAACTACTGAAATATAACCTTGAGAGAATATGGTCTGAGTTAGTTAAAGGTGTTGTGAGTTGATGTAGTAAGTCACTATCTTCTCCATTATTTATCATCTGGTTCAGTGTGGTATCAATCTCAGCCCCTGGTGTTTTGGTTATATTTATGAATAGCATCTACCAAGTGCGGACAATGTTCAGTCAAAGTCTCCATAACGCTACTCTGATTAGAAACCTGAGATCGTAGCTCATTTTGAGGTCGCGAAAAAAATTTCAGCTTCGAAGCATCCCTGAAAACGGTTACTACTGCTCGCTCTCTGACACCGTGCTCAGCCCTCTCATTCATGGAAGTAAGGAAGGTGGTAAAGTGCTTTTTATGAGTCAATTCAGAGATGCAGGTAGCCTCTTCAGGTCTCAAGGCGAGCGGTAACTCTAAGCTTGGCTGCTCTATCGACAGGAAAGAGTTCAGTAGCTTTCTCCAACCCCATGCACCAAACAAGGGTTCCAAAGAATATGAAAGGCTTTCAGTGAACCGATGTAAAAATTTAGACAATCATCCCCAGCGCTTTCCTGTGATACCTAGCTTACAGTGAATGGTGATTGACGCCTTCTGAATTCTCTGTCCGGTATTCGGAGACCAAGACAGGTTTTTGTATTTTTCACTTCAGTTAAAAACACTTTAAGACTATATCTGAAGCGCTCATAAGAGTGTCTTGCACAGCAGAGGAGCTCTAAATCAAAATTAGTACTGAATGATGTGCTCTAATGAAATATGTGCATCAGCTTTGGGTTGGTGATAGCAATCTTCTCTTCCTTCTTTGGTAAAATGGCGAAAGAACTGGTCTGAGCTTTCGACTTGGGTACAGCTTCTTATCTGTTTTTTCACTCGATGGCATTGAAATAAAGAAAATGCAATTTACTTTAAAATCCGTATCTGAACTTCGCGCCACGAGATTCATTTAATACGGTTTGACCCTCAAATCAGACGACGAACTCAACACACACAAAACAATAGACAAACGACTTTTATACTCGCAAATTATAAATTCCAAAACTTTTAAAGGCAATTCATTAAAAAAGCCACTAAATTCATTCTATCCAACAAACATATACGTACACCCACACATACACGATATACGAGTATAAATTTTCAAGTACACACTCATAGACCAAGTACACTCGAGGTCAAAGTGCACTGGATGGCTGGATGGATGGGTGGGTGGCCAACAAGAGATGTTAGGCTGACATGTACCGAGCTCATTAATCTTAATTCGATGCTAGATCCTGGCTTTTACTACTACTACTACTACGAGTATGTATGTATGTACGCGTGTGCGCGTGACATCAGCAATCGATGCCAGACAAATGGACATAGCGATTTGCCGCCGCTTAAAAATGGACATCAACAGAAGGCAGAGAAGGACACATGTCGTACGTTGCAGTAGCACAGAAGGTAGCAAAAAAAAAGAGGAAGGAAAAAACGAAAATTGACTCATTGCAATTGAGACGGCGAAAGCGGACGATGGGCAGCAGTGGAAAAAAAATCAAGTCACTCGTTTGTAAAACTACAAATTGTTCTACATTTTGTGGCGCACAGTTAAAAATCAAATACACGGACATTTACTTTTTATGCTTAGCAAATGAAGTACTCGTAGCTCTGGCTCAGAGTGGACAGAACATTGCAATTAATGGGATTTCATTAGCGTGCACTTGCACTCTCTTACTCTACTCACTTTAATTATTGTTAGGAGAAATGTGACGGAGCGGGTGGCGGGTGGAATAAGCTGCCTCAAAGTGTAGGGATTCAGTTTTTGGGTGATCAGTCTGCAGCAGCCAACATGTACAAATGAGTTGGAGGTGAGGTGAGGTGAGGTGTCCCTTTACATTCTCGAAGTTCAACTAAATGCTTGCAATGATAAGCTTCAGTGGATTACATGGCATTGGAGAGAACATAAAGCAGATGGCAACGAGTAGTTGAGTATTAAGTCATGGACATATGCAATATATGTACGTATGTATGTACAACGAATTCGTATTTTGTGTAACTTATCTAACCGAACTTTTAGTAGTTTAATCCCGAATCTATATAACGGTCGGTGCATCGCATCCCGAATAGCGGTGGGAGTATTCATGCTTGATATCTTCTCTTCTTCAAATGAAATTGTTTGCTCTTGGCCCAAATCGGCAAACGTTTGTAGAGCTATAGAAGGAATAGAAGAAGAAGAAGAATAAGAAGAAAAAGAAAACGAGCGAGAAGTAAAAGAAAAATAAGAAGAAGATAAAGAAGAAGGAGATGAAGAATAAAAGAAGAAGAAAAGGAGGAGAAGAAGAAGCAAAAATTAAGAAAAAGAAAAAGAAGAAGAAGAAAAAGATAAGAATAAGAAAAAGAAGAAGAAGAAGAAGAACAAAAAGAAGGAAAAAAATGAAAAAGAAGAAGTAGAAGAAAAACAGAAAAAGAAGAAGAAGAAGGAGAAGAAGAAGAAAGATAAGAAGAAGGAAGAAGAAGAAGAATAAAGAGAAGAAGGATGAAGAGGAAGAAGAATATGATTTCAAATGTTTTTGAATCTAAGATCTGCCACTCGGCGGGAATCAAAAAGTATATTTGCCTCATTATTGAATTATTATGATGCTTTTATGCCCATGCCCCATATTCAACTAGGAATAAGAGAAAACAGAATTATCTTCTCTGCTTCTCAGATTAACCTCAAGCCATTGGTTTTTGAACCGGTTAATCAGGCTAATTATTGAGTTTTTTTTTTTTGTTAAGCAATTAAACAGTCGGTTTGGCAAGAAAATCTTCCCTAAAAGCTTTTTGCCTCCGAGAGCTTTTTCTTCCTTAACAAAAAAGCTACCGGAATTATTTGAATATTTTCGAAGTATACCTCTGCTCCTGCACCACAATCTATTGAATTCATTGCATTGAAATAATATCACTATCTATTTTGGAAAGTCTGCTACATTCACGTCTAAACAGTGTACTCACGTGGAGTATTAAAGCTCAACCTTGAGAGGATTTAATCTGATTTAGATAACTTGCTATCGGATATCGTTGGTTCTAACAGCTACTTAAGGAATTTCAAACCACCAAAATGAAATCATCTGTTTATGTTACAGCTTTCACTCCGTTCAAATTAAAGCTTTAAAAGCTTTCGCATAATTTCCTCATTTAACTCTACATATTTATACGCATAAATAGTTCATTGCTGCCGCCTCGAACTTTGTCGTACTTAAATTAAGCACATACATAAACTATTATGTAATCACATACAAAACATACATATATACATATTACACACTCAAAGCATACTTACCGACATTTTTGGGGGACAAAATGTTTTCCTGTTGCACTCGCATTTCGCTATTAAGAGTTTTTTTTTTTTGAATGTTTGCTCCCCGCGCCAAGTTGTATGCTGGCGAAAAAATGCATTTAATTGCTGACATAAATAATGTCATGCCATTTCAGCAAGTAATTTAACACTACCAACCAAGATTTATGTGTGTGGAGAAGAGCACGCAGCCGCTCATCACTATGCCCGGCCGTCCCACCAAAACACCAACCAACCAACCAACCGACGAAAGCCAAAAGAATGCATTTTAGCCAAGCGACAATACTTTGCCGACATTACAAATGCCATTACGTTGGCAACAATCTGTGGCTATGTTGTACAACCAAGATTGCAATAAAAAAATTATAAAAAAAAAATAAAAAAAAATAAAATAAAAATAAAAATAAAATAATTTGTAGCAAATGTGAAAAAAGCAATTCGTGCTGGACGTGGAAGAAGAAGAAGAAGTAGCAGGCGAAAAAAGTGGCAACGCTATAATTTAAAATGGCAATCACAAAACTCTCTCATTTAAGGCGCTCGTGCTCGGCTACAACGGCTTATTGCTTGTTGTAATGAATGGTGGCAGATCGAGTATCATGTACTCATACTTCAAATGGAGCAGTTGCGATGCGAAATAAATGCAATAAAACGCGTTTACTCTAGTGACAAAACAAAAAAAAACACAAAAACACAAAAAAAAACAGCAGCGGCCAAGTTCCGGCGCTTTCTGCAACTTTTAATCATTCCTTTTTCATTTATTTTATTATTTTTTTATTTTGCGGTTTTTGTGCACAACCGAGAAATTTATTTTATTTTCTTTTATTATTATTTCTTTTTTTTTTTTGTTTTTTTTTTGTTCTCACATTCTTCACATCCATCTGCCTCGTGTAACGCATAGTTTATTTAGCTCTTTCACTTCATTTTGGCAACGGCGTAGAATTTTAATTTAATTGCATCCGTTGTGTTTTTTTTTTTGAAAGCAATAAAAAGCTTAAAGCTTAAAAAAAGCTCACAATGCTTACGGGCATGCTAAATTAAGTAATTGTAATGCAATTTTAAAGTATGTAGGTGGTTAATAAGATGCTCAGAGATGGCAACACACAAACTTGGCTTTCAGGCTTCATTATTCCACCATTTTGATTCACTAAGGAACTTCATTAGAACCCTGACTATCTTCGATAGGTAATCCAGCAGTAGTGTACCAAAATTCCGCAACCTTGCACTGCTCAAAGCATCACAGCTGCATAAGAAATGGGTAATCATTTCCTAGTCTCTCGTATTACATTGGATTTGTCTGCTCTTTTTAAGGAGTACAAACATATGTCCTGGTCTGTTCTTATCAGACATAGAAGATGTGGTGTGTTTACGCCTAATACATTTTTTAATCGATATAGAGAAGATTTACATATAAATATTTACTTAAAACCGTTAGTAAATCCTAATTAATTTACAATTGTATTTAGTTAAAAAAATCCATCGAATTGTTTTTGGGTCTTTTGTCAAAATCGCAAATGGTTAAAATCCTTTTTTATCCTTCGCTTACCATTACAATCCATTATAATTCGAAAATAGCGGCATTTTAAAATAGAAACACTTAAATGACATTGACAACACAACAAGCTGTGACACAAACAGATTTCAGATTTTGCTACGAACAAAAATGTTGTTGAAGTGTTCAATGAAATTTTAATGACGATTGGCAAAATACTTTGGTTTGCCTGCGGCTAAAACTAGTTGATGGTATTTATCACTTTTTAGCCATTCAACAGCAGTGTTTGCAACAAAACCATTACCACCGATACCACTTACACATACATGCAAATGATTTTCTAAACTAACTATACCCTGCAGGGAAAAATACTAGTTGTTAACTAGATTCCAACTAACCAACTAGTTCATCTTTCATCTATTTTCCATAGAAGCAACTGATATTTTTAATACGACGATGTCCTACGAACTGTCAATTGTCCGAAAATGCATCAGCTTCATACTAGTTGTATACCAGTTCATTTAGGCATGTTGAATTTCTACTTGACCACTGCTAAACGAATACCGAATTGGCACTGGTATTTAGCTAGAATTTTTGTATGCTGGTCTATCTGCCTTCTCCCTGCAGGGTTTGTATTGTAACTCATTTGTAAAGCGTATAGGTATATGGTACATATGTATGTATCATTTATAATATAATATATATTGTATAAAATGCGCATTTTATTGCAAATCTTTAAAAATTTATTTACGTATTTATTTTATATTCATTGCCTGCTCAATGCAGCTGTTAAGAGCGTACAAGCGCGCATTCAAAATTCGCAGTGGTGCCGGTGAAGAGCATATAGAAAGTGTGGCTGATGCTGTTGCTGATGCGCATTTTTATGTAACCCAATAAAAAGCAAAAAAAAAAAAATGAAAAAATAAAAATAAAATGGTGAAAATGAAATGTCGCCTCGATTCTAAATTACAATTCGCATGATTGATCACCCAGCTAGGAGTTGTCAATACGGGCGAACGAACAGTGGTGCGTTTTGGGTTGTTTGATGGGGCAAAATATAGACTTTTCTCTCAAAGATGTATTTAAAAAGTAAAATTTTTGTAAAAAATGAATGAAAAATGGCAACGTTGCTGGTGTAACATACTGAAATACAATCTAAAATCATAAAAACGTACTGAGAAGGAGACAACGATGGGAATTAATTGAAAAATAAATAGACATTTTCTACAGCGAAAATTGGCAACATTGTCAGTGAACTCTATTTGAATAATACATTGAACTATATTATGAGATTAAACTAGTAAAAAGTTTCGACATATTTATGGAGAGGTGTTCCGTACACCAAGTCGTTATTGAAATGAAGTTTTTGACATTTGTTCATCAGAAAATTGGCAACGTTGACAGCGGCAAGGAGTTTAACCATATAAATGTGCATTAAAAAGAGTCAAATAACTGATGAGTGACTACAAATAGTCGCATAGTTTTTATATACGTGTCGAGTCGAGAAAATTGTAACCCAAAGTGTTCTTAAACTAATATAGCGTTAGCAATAACTTCTGAGAGAGGCACCGAGTCTATAGAAGACTACACGATTTTTGGAGTAAAGCAAACAAGGAAACATAAAAATTCACACTAAGTGAGAGAAAATTTGTAATATAACATGACAACCGAAATGTTGAAAATTAGCAACGCTGTAAAGTCAAAGTTTCCTCAAATCTTTCTTACAATAACAAGTCCCCAGTATATTTTGTATATCAATGTTATGTGATTGCCGAAATATTTTTTTTAGCAAGATGAAAATTGGCAACGCTGCAGAGCCAATAATTTTTAGAGCAGTTGGACGAATAAGAAAACTACAATACTATTGGTAATTCTGAGAACGCATCAAGTAAAGGAAGGAGAGCCTAAGATAACCACAGAATAGTTTAAATACATGAAGTGAAAAAAGAGTTGCATTAACGAATGAAACAAAATTTGTGTAGCTACATAATGTGATCTTAGAAATTTTGAAAATTGGCAACATTGCAGAGTCAAACTTCTGATGGGCCATTTAGTGAACATAAATAATAGCGGTGCTACAAAGTTTCATTTATGCTTCTCAGTTACTTGCTATATTGTTTAAGAGTTAAAAAAATAAAAGTTTTATGAAATTTAGAAAAATGGCAACAGTGTGAAGTTAAATCAGTCGCTGTTAAAGATTTTCTTTTACACTTTGCAGTTCTTACTTTGAGCTTCTTTAGTTATACTTATGTACCAATTTCCTTTGAAAAATCCACATTTTTTTCTACAAATTATAGCAAAGAAAACCCACTGTAATGATAAAATAAGGTTAATACTATTGGCGTTATCTGATGAATAGCAGGAAGTGAAGGCACCATTGCATGTAGATACATATATTCTTCATTGTTTGACGATCATTTATCATTGCAGTGTGAATGCAATGAATGACAAAGTGCAATTTACACAGTAAAAATGCAAAAAAAAATGGATAAAAAATAAATAATGAAAATAAAATTACGGAAAAAATTTATGCATTGAAAATTTAATAGAGCACATACACAAAAGCTTACAAGCAACCGGCAATTGTGCTTTTGAAGTTATGAGTAATGAAGTTTTCAGCTGTGACAAAATATTAGAGAAGAAGAACTCAAAGCGATGAATTTTTTACACGGGAAAAATGCAAACTGGTTCAATGGAAGAAAATGGGTCTTACACTTTTGTGGAATAAAGGTATGTATGTATGTCAATAAGTACATAGAAACTCAATTTGGGTTTTAGTTTCTTAGATTCCTACAAAGGAGGCAGAACTAACGACGCGTTAAGGACGGAACGGCTTGGAGAGGTCCGTCCCAATTCTGTTTGGTGGTGTTCTCCAGCGTCATTTTACACTGCCGTATAAGTATAGCTTTGCGGGAATACCAAATTCAGACGGAGCAACGCAGAGATAGCTCTTTCTTATGCTGTCGAAGGCAGCCTTAAAATTGATGAACATTTTATTTGTATCCATTATTTTCTTTGGCACATGGTGAATATCTGGTCCATTATAAATTTACAAGGTCCAAACCCACACTGACAAGGCAAACAGTTTGTTGAGCACACTTAGGTTCCAATTGTCGAGCATGCTTTCGTCCAAACATTTTCCGCAAAGAAGCTGATGCAGGTAAACAGCATAGTCGGGTAATGGAAGGTCTTTTCGAATCGATTATGAGATTGGGGCATCCATCTTGTATCTTCTGCTGTTTCATTATCACCGCCATTCAGCTGGTTGGAGAAGTGTTCCATCCATGTGCATCAAGCATGTTCTGGATATCAGTAACCAGATTATCTCTTTGGTTCTTACGTGAGTAAGCTCCGGTCTTGTGACCTTATCGGATCTTTACGTAAAATTTTCGAGCAATACCCTTGTCGGTCAGATTCTCAAGCTCTTCATACTCACGTATCTCGGCCTCTTTTTCTTTTTAATCCGCAAATGCGTCTTGCTTTCCTCTTCAGTTCTCGGTATCTATTCCACCCCGCACGTGTTGTAGCCGTTCGCAGGGTTGCGAGGTAGGCACTCTGTTCTCCACCGCGACACGGCACAGTCCTCATCGTACGAGCTGTTTTTGCGACCTTTCCGAAAACCAATTCTCTTATAACAGGTCGCTGCGACAATATAGTTATCCGGGGCGATATTAGGACCTCGTAATGTTCGCACGTCTTCTATCAATCACAACATGATCGATTTGGTTGAGAGTTTTTCGATCTTGTTTGGTAAATATTTTTGTGCTAGAATCTAGTGCTACAGACAACCAGAGTTTAGGCCCCAGCGAAGTCGATCAGCCTCAGCCCCTTTGTGGATGTTTCGTCGTGAAGGCTGAATTTTCCTTCCTTTGAATTGTTCTTCCAAAAATATCTTCTTTGCCCACCCTGGTGTTGTATTCGTCGAGCACAATTTTGACGTCGGGGTGGGGGCAGCGCGCTTTAGTAAATTTCACAAGAACCCACCTTCTTCCGTCCTTGTCCCGTCCATCGCATGTCTTGGACGGCGGTGATGTCCGCCTTTAATATTCTGAGGACATCAACCAGCTGGGCTGCGGCACGTTTCCAATTAAGGAACCGGACATTCCAGGTACATGCCCTAAAATCGTAATCCTTAAAACATTTGCGGGGGTCGTCATCAAAAGGAGGGTCTCTCAACCGAGGCTGAAATTGATTTTTCATTGGAATTTAGTTTTTCATGTGATTCACCTTCTCACTTTAGCTCGCCTCCAAACGGATGTTTGTTGGCTACCCAGGAGATACGTAGTCTAAGACCTGGCCACTCCCAGGTGAATGGCAGTCCAAAACTTTCGTCACTCGCGTGAACTTCTACACATGCACAGTATTGAGAAAATCTCTTTAGCTGGGGATCAGCCAGTGTTCGAGCTAATGACCCTCCGACTCCACTGCTGTTACTGCTCTCTTCGTCAGTGAACCTGTAACAGCTTAACAGAATTTCAGTTTAAGCTGTCAAACTAATCGAGAGTTCCTAACGAAATCGAAGTTCAGCGCGACATACTCACCAGTGCCGCCAAATTGCACACCTTCAAAATACATTTTTCAAGAGCTTAAAGCCCTTAATAAACAGGCTTGTCAGTACAGTACAGTAAGCTTTCAAGAGTGAAAAGTTTAAAGTAACTACCAATAAAGACACTTAACTACAAATGTATGTATGTATGTAGGTATTTTCAAGAATCTACAGGCTAGCTTTCACTAACTAACCGAGACCAAAGCGAGGAGAAAGACACGGAAATTTCACACGTTAAACGTCACATACTTACATTCCACATACACACAGCCAAGCGAAGACTTATATGTATATGTATAAGGTACGTATGTGTACTTATGCTGCTCACTTCATCTTATATCAACAAATTTTGGAATCTGTCTCCCCTCCAAAATGTAGCCACTAATAGTTTCTAATGCCTGCACGTCTTCAAAATAATATTCCACTCCTCCACCCTTCTGCTCCAAGCCCCCCCCCCCCCCCCCACCAAGCAAGCAATGAACTTGTCGTGTAATTTCTTATTTATACAGTCTGTATGGTATGTGTGTGTACGGCGTGGGTGTGTATTAGTAAAAAGTGCATTGAAAATGTTATTTCAGCACAAATTTGCCAGTATGAAATGGAATGCAATGTTAGCTGTAAGTGAGTGTTTCTATTAGGGGTAAAAAAGGAAAAAAAACAAGAAAAAGGCGAAAAAAACACCCGCAAATGCTTGAGTGCCAGTCATGAGAGGTGGGGGCAGGTGTGTAAGAAGAAGTGGGGAGAGGGAGAAAAATCGCAATTGCAAAATTTCGGTGAAAGTGAGCGCTGCCTGAATTACTCACGTGTGCAGTGCGATATGGAACTCATAAGTGCATGCAGGGGTGTGTGCATGTGTGTGTGTGAGCAAGTGCTCATATCTTCATGCACATGATACGCTAACGTCATTTTGCTGCTACAACAACATTGTGAATTGTACTTTAACAACTAAACTTCAGCGCCCCCACTACACACACACTCTCTCTCTCTATCTCGCTCTCTCTCCCAGCGCTGATACACGTATGCAGCAGGATTGGCGGGAATTTGCCACTTTAAAACGGAAATGTTACAAACGCGCTGTGAGTAAATGGCTAAGTGAATGAGTGAGCAACTAAGTGAGTCGACGAGTGTGTACTTATGCAGTCAGGCATGAGCTTACCATACATACGAGTATATAGATAGCTATATGTCTTTATAGGTATGTATGTATGGATTTGTGTGCCAAATTGCTGCATTTCCTAGAAGAGTGTATCTAACGGTGCACTTGCACTTGCACTGTCGGCGAGCGTGTTGGGGTACACGTTCAATGCGTGACAGTGCATGATTTATGAAGGCACGTTGGCGTAGAAGTAGCTACACATACATACACACATATGTACATATGTATAAATGTGTGTAAAAATGTATGTATGTATATTAAAGAAAGAACTTAATCATTTCCGTGGATATAACGCAGATATCTTTATATTTTTAGCCAAAGCCAATAAGCATCCCAATTGGAGTCAGTGGTGTAGACTCAGATGAATCATCAAATAGATTTCAAAATATTTCAAATACTTATGGAATGTGTAGCAACTCAATTTGACGATGCGGTAGTTTATAAAAGGATGCAGTGAGTAGAACACTTTAGGTCCTGCAATTTCTTCTCTGAGGTAACCATGCTAAGGGCTGTTGTCAAAACATTGTCGTATCACTTCCTCGGGAGAGAGTTATTTTAGCCGTTTTTTCATACTTCTACCTGCGACTGACCGAATGAAGTGGCGCCCTCTGTCGAATATTAACACTGCGAATGATCTTTTGATCACTTGTTCGTTTGAGGAGGTTCAGGCTGTAATTTGGAAGGCAAAAAAGCCTTCAATGCTATTAGCCCGATGTTCAAACAGCTGGGTCTAATGGGAGCAGAATATATCACCAAAATCCTGAATTTGCTTTTATCCTCTTTTCATTCTTTACTAGCGTAGACACCGCTTACGCGATTATAGCCTAATTAATAACATTATGCCATTCATTTCTTCTTTTCATAGTTTGGCGCAATTAGAAATACCACGGACAGCCAGGTGCTTATCTACCTGTTCTTTCCTATGGTGTGGAAGTCTTCCTCTGCTTCCACCGGCGGGTTTTGAATCGAAAACTTTCAAGCCTAGAGTATTCTTATCCATCGGAACCATATGACCCAGCCAATGCAGCGGCTGTTTCTTGATTCGTTAGACTTTGTCAATGTCGCTGTATAACTCATACAGCTCATCTTTCCATCGGTTGCGGTATTCCCCGTTTTGCTCAAAAACTCCTAACGCCGACTCATCAGCTGTTGCCGTCGTTCATAGCAGCACGGAAACGATGAGGGACTTGTAGAGTTTGGTTTTCGTTCGCCGAGAATTGACTTTACTTTTCAATTGCCTACTCAGTCCAAAGTAGCACCTGTTGGCAAGAGTGATTCGGTGTTGGATTTTCAAACTTTCTAAAACTTCGTTTGGTTTGAATGGCTTCCAATCTTGATGGAGTTTTTAATATTGCTTAACGCCAGCTTACACAACTGTGAAGACCACTTTAGGTTCTGTAATTTCTCTTAGGCAACCATGGTTTGGCTTACTGTGAAAACATTTCTCGTCGGACCCGATTTGCCATACTTCCTCCTGCGGACTCGCTTTTAAAGCTGAGCAAATCAAAGGTGAAACGTAACGGTCGATATCTCTCAAGGTCGATACATCTCAAGATATGAAGACACTTGAGTTTTTGCTGCTTTCATCACTTTCCATGGTCTTAACCAATATCACCCATGCAGCGTATTACCTGGTAGCACTGAACCTCTCTCAGCCAGTCATGCAGTGTAACTTTTAGACATTGAGGGACACTGATTATCTGTGGAACTGAATTGATTACCTGAGTTGTGGACAGTCATCGGTAGAATTTCAAGGTCACAACTCCCCAAAAAAAAGGAAAAATTAAACAAGGGACACAGCCGTTTGGTGGGCTTCTCCCAGCGATTGCTTATATTATACATTTCGTAACTTCTTGCCCCACCAGAGTATGTTTCCTTGATCTTTTACGTGGTTAACTGCTTGATATTGACGTCTGTCCAAGATATTGATATCCTTCATACAAACAGCTATCTATCCGACACTTCATACTTCTTCACTGCAAGACTAAAAGCAGCGAGGGCCTGGTCAACCAGCTGGGTGTAGAAATGTGAAAGTTGAAGACGCCCACTTGTTCCTTTCTTGGATTTTTGTTGAGAAAGTATTTGCGAAACAGAAGACGGAAGTGATGTAGTGCACCTCTTCTGAGAGTGATGCAGAGTTAAGGACTTGGGCGTATCCTATGCGGTTCGTTTCCGTTTAGGTCTGCTGGTGGAAGATATTAGAATTTTAAGGGGTTACGTAGGAGTTGAGGGCAACGGAGACCGTCCGCTGAACTTTTTTCAGCTTGCTCCTATAAGCAACCTTGCTTCCTTGGTTAGTGCTGGCTACCAGACAGTGACTCCGTAGAATAAAATACTTTTACCGCTTTTTATAACCAGTACACAATACAAGTATGTGGTCTTAGTTCCCATCTCTTACCGATCGCCGTCTTGCAGTGGTAGAGTGCGGATAATAGCTTTCTTACACCTTTCTACCGTGTTCCAGTACCAAATGAGTTTGCTATCTAAAATTATGCCTACGTGTTTAACCTCAGTAGAAAGTGCGATATCGGTGCCTTTGAGAAAGGCTGGCTTAAAAAGAGATGACTTGTTCTTTCCAGTGAAGAGTACCAGTTTGATTTTTGAAGGTTTTAGAACCAGAAGCACTGTGGAGCAGATCGAGGTTTCCTACTTTTTTAAAGAAAAACCACAGAAAATTCCTATCTAATGGGGAATGTTTATTATCATTCGAAAGAAGATTCCTTGGCGCGCCCTAAATCGAAGCGGAGTTGTCCGCATAGACTTTAGACTTTACATATCCCGCAGGAAAAAGTCTAACGGTGGCGAAAATGTGAAATTATCTGCCCACCGAAGTGTTCTCTCAATAAATCCATTGACTGATACGATGTGTGGGATGTGGCGCCGTCTTGTTGAAACCAAATGTCGTCGAGATTACGAGTTTCAATATCAGGCATTTTCTGGTTAAAATGGTAGCTGTTGAATCTCTTCCGGTTGCCCTTCGTCCCAAATGCCGCCAAATTCATAAACAAGAATTATTTTTATATAAATTTGAAAAAAGAAGTTTAATTTTATATGCATTATTTCACTGTAATATACGAGTATATATGTATATATTTATCTTTTTTTAAATTCCTGATAGGTTTCTGCCATTATCAATAAGTATGCGCCTGTATATATCTAACTCAGCAGACTCACATACATACAACGCACAACTAGACAACAATGTTTTCGTACCCTAATCTATCTATCTTTCACGGCAGCAAACGTTTCCATTTCTCTTAGCAAACTAATAGTGGAAAGTGCTTGCGTGTTTGCTTGCAACAACTACAACAACTACCATAAAATAGAAATGCACAAATGCATACATACTCAGCGAATGCAACTACTTTGCCAACAAAAAAAACAAAAAACAAAAAAAAAGTACTTGCACAAATACACATATAAGTATGTATGTATGTATGTATCAGTATATTCACATATATAAAATTGACAGAACTTTTACGCCAAATGCAATCGATTAAAATGTCGTAAAAGCACAAATTACTCCGAAGGTGATATTTGTTTGTTTGTTTGTTTCCCACTCCTCTCGTCTCTTTTCCCCTTTGTACAACGATTTTACGATTTTACGCCGAAAATGTCTGCGTATAAGAAGTAGGTATAATATTAAGTTGTAAAGGTATGCATGTCTGCATGTGCATATTTATCAGTAAGGGTATGTATGTATGTATGTATGTATGTATGTATGTATGTATGTATGTATGTATGTATAAATATGCATATTCTTTAACTGCAACTTAAGCGTTTGTGTGTATTCAACGGTGTGTTGCATCCCAAGTGATGTGATTTAAAGTAAAAGTTGTACCTTTACAAGAAGCATGCATGTGTGCGAGTGTAGGTGTGTGTGTGTGTGCGCGTGTGCGTGTATGTGTATGAATTAATGCAAAAGTGAAACGAATGTGGGCTGACAAAATGGAAAATTTATTACGACACTCTTCTGCCGCGCTAACACACTCCGTGCTCTCTCTCCCCCTCACTCTCTCTCCCTCAGTGTGAGAGTGCTCTTGCCCTCATATGCTGCATATTTACGTACATCGTATGCACTTTGAAATTTATTTATGGTTTTTGTTTGC
>JAWMAG010000013.1:16432500-16512500 GCA_037013455.1 Ceratitis rosa | reverse complement strand
CTTAATTGAAGGAGTGCCGCTGTAAGCTAGTTCATGTCCTCGTAAGGCTAAATGCTGACATCACTGGCATTCACGAATTGCGATGGAGGGAACAAGGTTGGAAAGGGGTATGTACTTTTGACATATACTCCAGTACAGCGACCATATAAAAGAGCGGAATTTTTGGTGTCGGATTTGTGGTGGCAAAGCAAATCAGTCGTCGAAACCTGGCTTGGACCTGGAGAAGTAAGTATCGCCAAGTGCCAACGAACGAGATGAATGATGTGAGGCAGTTTTTGGATCTCTGGTCAATCAGAAACAATAAATAATCATAAATCGTTCGAAAAACTCACGAAGACTCCCAAGGTCGCATCTTTGAATGTCGACATCGTCCACGCTTCTGCAACATATAGCAGGACGGGAACGATGAGGGACTTGTAGAGTTTAGTGTTTCAATTGGCTTCTCAATGTAAAGGAGCACCTATTGGAGAGAGTTATTCTTCATTGGATGTCATGACTGATATTTCTTAAAACATTTGCGCAGTTCGATATCATAAGGGGGATCTCTCGTTCGAGACATTTTGGTTTTTATTTGGGATTTGCTTTTCATTTGGTAGGAACTCGCCTTCTCACTTTAACTTGCCTCCAAACGGATGTTTATTGGTTACCCAGAGGGCATTTGGTCTTGGACCGGAATCCGTGGGCTGCTTCAAACGAATGCGAGAGAATCAAAATCTTTCCTAACTTGCGTAAACTTCTACACATCCTCACCTGTACTTGGTGAATCTTGGCTTTTACCAGGTGTGTTAGTTGAAGTTTGCCGGTTTTCCGATAAAGAAAACACTTAATTTTCAGAGGAATCTCAACATTTTTTTATTTAAAGTATTGACCATTGGTTTCTACACATTTCGCCAATCTCAGGCAAATTATGGATACCATTCCCTTTCGAGGCAAACAATTCGACTAGCCATTTTTCGACTTCTTCAAAATTAGCGAAGCACTGCTCTGCAAGGGAGTGTCACATCAATGCGAAAATGTGATATTCGGACGGGGCGAGGTCTGGAGAGTACGGCGGGTGCGATAATATTTCCCAATTAAGTGTTTTTAATGTGTCTTTCACCAGTTTAGCGGTATGATACGGCGCGTTGTCATGTTGCAAGATAACTTTGCCATATCTTCGGGCCCATTCCGACCGTTTTTCGATCAACGCATGATTCAAATTGATCATTTGTTGTCGGTAGTGATCCGTGTTCACCGTTTCACCAGGTTTTAACAACTCGTAGTACACCACACCACACTGTTCCCACCAAACACAGAGCATTGTATTGCCAAATTAAAAAGCTATTTGGCCTTGCAGTCGATCGGCCAGCTTCACCAGGGGAAAGCCATGATTTTTTTCGCTTCGGGTTCTCAAAATAAATCCATTTTTCGTGCCCCGTGATATTTCGATACTGAAAAGATTTCCTTTCGAATCGTTGAAGCAGCATTTCACAAACGGTTTTTCGATTTTTCATTTGTCTATCGTTCAGCTGGTTCAGCTGGTGTGGCACCCACTTTCCATACTTCTGGATCTTTCCCATGGCTTTTAAACGTTGGCAAATTGCTCTTCGAGTCACATGTAGTGTTTCTGCCGCCTCCGAACAGCTGATGGTCTTTTTTTATGAGGAGCCTTTATTTCATGTCCGAAATACACAAGGAGGGGTGGACATTTCCCGCCGAAGGTCGACCGCAAGTAGAAAATTTAACTTAATTTTTTATTTAAATTAATTGTCCATCATTTTTTCAAATTCCATGCAGACGAAATCGCGGCTATACACGGGTATAATATATTTGATCAATTTATCTGAAAAACTTCAAAGAACTCCTGAATATTCTTTCATTAAATGTTCTCTACTAAATTCACTGTTTATTTCGTTTTAAAGCCTTGTACTTACAACACCTTAAACCTTGCACGTTTACACTTTTTAACTAACCAATTTACTGCTGTATTCCCTCTTCCGTCTACACGAGAGGAGGGAACACTAATTTCTATATAAACAAATCACAAGAAATTAAAAAACTTTCAAAATGAACCGTGAAAAAGATTTCAAAGTCATTGGCACAATCAACAACAAGAAAAGCTAAAAAAAAAACAAAAATGTATCATTCCGTCCGCAAAGTTTTGCCTCACCTCGCGCCACCGAACATGGGGAGCACGCATTAATTCCATGCTTCATTAAATGTTTATGCGAGTTTATAAAAACTTCTTACCTCTCGCAATTAGTCAATAAATACAATTTCCGCTCACCCAAATATAGAATTGCTGAAAATACCGCAATACATACCACACACACACACACACACACACACAAGAGTCACTATTCAACAGCAAATTAGTGAAATATAACGAAAATTCAATATTCATAGCAAATATGTCTTGCGGCTATTTTCAACGCTGAAACTTTTCAACGCTGCTCTACAACAACACAAACGAGTGGCGAGGGAGGGGAGAGCGTAAAGTTGGTCGTGCGAGGTCGTGAGTTGAAAAATTGAAGAAGAAATGCCTGCGAGTGGGTACCAACAGGTCGAGCTTTGCGGTTGGCGTCTGTATGATGTCTTCATGTCTTCAGATTCAGATAGATTCAGCTGACTAACTGGTTGCTCTTCTAGTTGTTGTTGTTGTTGTCGTTGTTGTTGTTTCGGTTTACTTGATTTCACAACAGTTGCAAATGAAAAAGTTTAACTATACATTTTGCCTTCAATTGAGCAACAACAGATTTTATCGAAAGCATTGCGGTGACGTTAGCTCTGCTTTAAGAGAGCACTGTGTTGTTGGTGACGGCAGTGAAAACCACGTTCTGTGCAAAAAGTAGCAATATTTAAGTAGCAATCCATACCAGTCAGCCTTTCATCCAATTACGGTTTGAGTGCCACCCGTTGAGCTTAACCACCCAAAGGAAAGTAAATATTTGCGCAAAAGCATAAATAACAGCCTCCAGCCTCCAGCAAAGAAAGCTCGGCTCGGCTCGTTCGCAATACCAAATGTATTCAATATACAAGATATTTGTTACGAGTACATTCATATTTTGATATCGATTCAAGTACATTCTCAACTGTCAATGCTGCGAGTGAGTGACCAAGCAGCCCAGGAGGATGGCGACGACAGTTCGATGGTGACGTTGATCATGAAGTTGAGTATTTTCGGACGAGCACTTTATATCCGCTGAAGCAATTTTCAGTCCAGCTCCTTCTCGACTTTGTGGTACGCGTCTTTTATGTTTGCTAACAAACGGAGGGACCATCACTTTGCATGGACTTAAGCCGCCCCGGAACGGCCGAAGGATTTATATGAGGAGCTTTTGTTTCATGTCAGAAATACACTCGGAGGGCTTGTCTTTCCCTGCCGAGGGCGACCACAAAATCTAATTTTCTATGATTTTGTATGTTGGCCAAACCAGGACTTGAACCCTGGTCTTCAGAATGGTAGTACGCAATGCTAACCACTCGGCTACAGCGGCCGCCACTGGAAATTAAGAACCCTGTAATACGAATTCAGTTCAGATTTGTAAGCGGCGCTCTCTAGTCCGTGGCGATGTTTACTGATATCAGCTTATCAAAACTGGGCTAGGAATTTATTACTTTGGTACTTTTGGGGAGCTTATTCAGCGGCGTTTCCAAGTGGCTGAACAATTTGGTCTGGCCAATGTTCGAACTCACGACTCTAGTGTGAGTGAGGGTCCCACTGACGATACTGGTCTTTTATCCAACGTTCTCTGTGTTTAATTTGCGGGAGAAAGATGTGGAGATGAATTTAGGTGGACCTTTCGTGACGATGGCAAGAGCTTATTGCAGTTTCCGACCTTCTTTGTCGCAGATACAATAGATGAAGTTAGCGGCGTAAAATTGAACAGACTTCCTACTTTTTGACGCCGCAGTCTTGTTTACGGCTCTACGACAGACCATAATAATGTTTTGAGGGCACGGTTTTTGGTATTGTAACCGGAGTCGCAGCAGCAAAATCAATCAAAAGATCTATCTCTAACAGCTGAAGTGTACAAACGTGCTTTCGCACAGCCGATGTCCGTCCGATAGTGTATGGGTTGCTCATTATAGTAAAAGAAAATGAGCTCGAGTGATTTTTAGTGTGTGCTTTGTACCGAGGATCACGAATTCGTACTCCAGCCAAAACCCTTGGCAGGTTCCTCAGTATTTCAGAGAGTGTTTCTAACATGAAATCAAAGAACTGTCATAACAGTTCATCGGTCGGTCGGAGCCGGCTTAAAAAATGGCACACACAACACAAAGCGGAGGGGTAGACTTTACCGAATGGTGATCTCAAACAACTGAGAAACGAAATACTAATCCTGAATAAGAGTTATAAATAGACCTGAGTTCGAAAATAACCGGAACCGGAACTCGTTGTGTAATTTATACGAAAAAATGTCTCTTTTTGACCCAAAGATATCTTCTTCGCTATAGAACGGAAGCCGGCTTACGTAGTTGGAGTCTTCGACAAAGATCAACCGAAATCAAAGATCCGCTGCAACCCTAATGTGCGTAACTGCGCCGTATTAAATTTCAAATTCGAAATAACTGTAAGTTGAATTGTCCTAAGGGCAGCAATTGCGTATAACTCCGAAGTCATGCTGTTATGCTGTAAATTGGCCCGACAACAGATGGCAACGGCAAACGGAAAGAAAGAACGAAAAGAGAGATTAGCTGTTGGGCAGGGTGCGAGAGTAACCTTCATACCGCGTAACGAAGTTGGCCAAGTATATGGTATAGTATAATAGAAATATTGACAAGTTGTGAAGTATTTGTTTTTGTTTCCGAGAAGAAAAAGTGCAACAAACGCTTTTAAGTAGCTTAGCATAAAATGTGTGTGGCGCGGGCGCTAAGATGGCATGCTACACCGGCAGGGGGGCATAGCAACCCAAGTTTGCCGCTTGAATGTTTGCTGAGAAGTTATGAAGAAAAATGGCTCGGAGCTATATCCATTTCACGGTTGGTTATGTGAAAATTGGCTACCAAACTGCGGTTAGTCGAAAAGTGCTAAGGGAAAGTATTGTGGGAGTTAAGTCTAAGACGTATTGAGCACTCGTGAAGGTTCGCAGTGGGCGGCAAGTGGCGGCGAAGTGTATCGGACGGAGTTGTATTGACAGGGAAATTTACATTGAAATTTACATTGGTTTGCATAATGAGCTTCTGTGGTGGCGTTTGTAGCGGCGGATTATTGATATTGAAGTTCAAGATGTTGCAATAAAAAGTTTTGGTATTTAATAATTTTCTCAATTGTAATAATTTGGTAAAATTAGCTTGTATACTCTATGGGAGGGTTTCTGCTTATATGGGAAAGGAGAGGGTGAATATGACTTAGTTTAGTACTTAAACCAGAGGTGCTGCTCAGCTGGCTAGTAGCCTCAGTTTCAGGAATTCAAACCTTCATTGCGGAACTTTGTCGCTGCAGCCTGACGACTCTTCAGGGGCTGTCATATATTTATGAGACTTATCGTTGTTCTGCTCTATCTGACCTGACTTTACCAATGTGTAGAAACGATTGTTTTACTTAGTTCCTAGTAAGTAGATCTTTAAATGTGCAAACATCCAACAAATACCGTATGGAAGACTCCATATCTACTTCTTAAAGAGTTTATAATGATTTGGTCTTTCTTAGCTCCTCTATGAGAGGAAACGTTGGGGAGCCAAGTTTGTTGGTAGATCGACACCAAGAGTAGAGATTGATTGGCGAGTTTTCTTACAGATATGCCCTCGTAGAGTAGTGTCTCTTTTGGGATTTCGAATCGCGAGCTCGCTTACCAGTCAAGACTTTTTGAGTTTCACTAAGGAATACTCAATACCACTTTGATCTAGAACTTTTATTATAGCTTCCGTTAAGACGTTATATGAAAAGTTCTCTCTATATGGAAGAGTCCACTTTGTCTCTTCAATTCAGTTCAATTACGGTACAAGTAATTATATTGTTGTTGTTGTTGTTGTAGCGGCTGGCTAACCCCGCTTAGGGCAGGATTTGTCAATCTAAGTCGCCAAGGTCATCAAAAGCGAGGTCCAGGAAACGTGCTGTTTTGACGGGATTGGACCAAAGGGAGAGGGGGGTTAGATGAGTCGGTTTAAGGGGGCATGTAAAGAGGTGGTTAGTGTCGTGCGGGGACTCTGGGTAGACGTTGGGTATGCTAGGATCGAGTCTGGATAAGTAGGAGTTTAACCTGCCACAATATCCAAACCTAAGTTGCGCAAGGGTCACGGTAATTATATTGTGTGGCGCATTGCCTACAGGTGGATTGAGATGAGGCTGGAAGCTCTATGGATTCAAATAATTCGATCTAACTTTCTCTGGAATGAAAATTTTCTTATATTTGATTTACAAGTGCCTGCGAACTGTTGTTTTTTCCTCTTTGTTCCATGCGGTTCCAATGGGTGAAGATTAAAGATTGACAGTAATGCTCATGAAATGATCAGTGGCCTACATGCTCGCTCAACTATCTGAAGTTACCGTCTACACTAGAACTCTATAATACCTCACTGGAAGACTTGAGAGGACAAGGCCACCAGAAGAAGGCAGAACTTAATTTTCTTACGTGGAGCTCGAAGCTTATGGAAAGAACGGTGGGTCTGTCAAGAATTATCTATCCGCGATGGGCTTGGACCACCAAATCATTGCAGTGCTTTTGAGGAGGCAGATGTTGCTATCAAGGAAGCGGTGGATCCTGCATTAGAGAGTGATTTTTGTGAGAAAGGACTCCTCACTCAATATGTGAACTCGAACCCAGAACATTAACCATAGAGGTACACACTGCTAATCACTCGGTTAATGCGGCCGTCAGACAACCAAATGGCTTTTATGTTCTTGGGTTCCATCATAACGAGCTCCGAAATAGCAAAAGAATGCTTACCATCATAGTCCGTGAAAATCTCGTGGTTGCCTAGTCTCACCGGTTTTGCTGGGAGGGAATTACAAAGCTGAGCTGATGAGCTTTTACGTTTGAATACCACCGCTTCATAAATGTTGGATAAAGCATGAATGAGAGCTCCTTCCTCAACGTGGGTACACCTTCTGAGCTGAGCTTTGAAACAACTCAGCGATTACTGGACTACTAGTACTCCACAAGCGCGGTTGCAAGATTCTACTGATCCAAAGTGGAGTGTGGAAAGTCCTGGAAGCTCTTTTCTATCTTAATATAGAGCCTTTCTGACGCAGTGGAAGTTCTGATCGGCTGACAGGCTTGAGATTTTGCCTGTTCCCCACTGTCGTAAATGACTGGAAGACGAGATGGAAATTCTACGCACTTTCTAATGAACTTTCTTATAAATTGAGTTCATATTAACATATGAAGTATTTGCAGATTTGTGACAAACTAAGCGAGTAACTAAATGAAGAGCTTATTTCATGTTTCTATGTGAGATTCTCTGGGGATCAGCCATTTCTACTCAATCTAACTTGCAGACGTATTCTTTTCAAGTGCCGCCCACCAAACTGTGACTCCGGGCTTACCAATGACTGTCTTACAAGCACTGAATGAAGTCAAAACTATTCCATCGGATGAGATGGTTCATAAAACTAAAATATTTTTCTATCGTTGGACCGCAATACAGAAGTTGGAGGAAAAAATAGTGCTTTTTGACAAGTTGGTGATATGAAGAAGAAACCACGTTGCACGTCGCTCAATAACAACTGAGAATATTACTGCTGCAGCCCAAAGTGTTGAAGAAAACCCAGGTTTGTTAATTCCTCGTCGTGCTTTGGAATTGGGCATTCCACAGACATCATTACACCGTACTTCGCATGAGGACTTGGGTCTTAAAGCAAGAACTCAATCCGGCCGATCATCAACAATATCCTGTCTTTGTTATTTGGATCCTTGAAATGCATGAATCTGATCCGGAGTTTTATCGAAAAGTCAACTTGACTGATGAAGCCCATTTTCACCTCGATGGATGGCTATGTGAATAAAGCAAAATTGTCACATTTGGGGCTCGGAAACCCAATAAGCCTCTCCATCCTTAATGTGTAACTGTTTTGTGCGGTTTATGGTCCGATGGGGTTATTGGATCTTACAGCTTCATAAAAATAATAAGGAAAGGATCTTGTAAGCATAGCCGTGGCGACCATTTGGCTCATATTTTTCCATTATTAACAATATGCCATCCTCTCTCTCTCTTTCTTTGAATATCAAAATAACACTGGAACACTTTTTGGAAAACTCTGTATTACTTATATCAATTAGAGACCTCTATGGACTGCACAAAAAGGCAACATTTCATATGAAGATGGTGTCAATAAACAAATAATTTTGGTCAAAAGTGGCTTGCTCAATGCATACATTTATTTTTTTTAAATTATTTTATTTGTTTAAAGCACAATTTTTCATCTCTTCGAAGCTCAAATGACTGAAATTAAATTCACGCCTCAAGAAATTGGAAAATTTTATTTCCTACAAAAATAAAGCAGTGCATGAAGTAATGCACTTGGACATACATACATACATACATACGACGACCTTGTCTTACTATTAAAAAAAAAAGAAAGCAGAGAACAAAAAAACACAAACAAAAGCGAAGAATCATGAACAAAACTAAAAGAAAATTAGTTGGAATTTCATCAAGCTTTCTAATTTCATTCAGTTAAACAAGAAATGACGCTTTAGGCGCTACCATTTGCCGTTATGTTAACGAGTTCATACATTTCCGCTTTCACTTGCTTACGTACATACATACATACATAACTGTAAACATCGAAATCATGCACTTTTTGCGCTCTACAAAATTTCAATGTAAAATTATCAAATAAACTTGAATACACGTACATTAGAGCAGCCCACACGTACAAACATACATACATACATACATACATATTTGCATGTAAAGAAGAAAGAAATGTTTGAATGTGTGCGTGTGTGTACGAATATTTGAGAGTTTTGTTTCGCAAAATTTATTATACTTATAAAATTCCATTATCGCATTCAAAGGCGCATAGCGTAGTGTGTATATATGTATGTGTGTGCGTTTGGAGTTTTGCTAATGCGCCATAAATGCCTTGTTGGGTTAAATTTACTATACACTCATGCATACGTGTATGTATCTATGTAGAGCTCTAATATTACCACGACCATTGTTGTTGTTCATTTGTTTTGTTGTATTTGCTACTTGCAACTGGAAACTGGAACCTACACGTAGCTAAAAAGCTAAAACGCCAAAAAGTATGCAAATAACTGGGGGGGGGGGGGGGGGGAAATGTACAAAACATCGTATGATAATACATACACTATGCACTTAAGCCGAAAGTCCATTTAGCTGCGTGTCTGTGTACCATGACCAGCCAGAGCCGGCCGTCGAAGAGAGGAGCGCCGGGTTGCAATGATAAACAGTGCTCGTTCTGTGTTCGCTTGGGTTTTGTATCATTTGTTGTTGTTGTTGTTGCAACATTTCCTATTGCACTCTATGAATTTCTATTATATCAAATATACACTATTCACGTATATGTATGTGTTTGTTCACTTTTAAGTGTATGGTATGTATGCGTAAGTTAGCTTCCCTGCAGGGAAAAAATACTAGTTGTTAACTAGAATCCAACTAGTTTACATTTTTAAACCAACTAGTTCATCTTCCATCCGGTTTTCATATAAGCAACAAGTATTTGTAATACAGCGATGTCTTACGAACTGTCAATTGTTAGGCTATGCATCAGCTTTATACTAGTTTAATACCAGTTCGTATATATATATGTATATAATTGGCGTTTTATAACAGCTGAAGCGATTTTTGGCCGCCGAGCTCCTACTCCAATTTGTGGTTTTGCGTCTTGATGTTTTTACCAAAAAATGGAGGGACCTACAGTTTATATCAAGCACCCTCCGAACAGCTGATGACCTTTCCTTGCCAAAGGGCGATCGCAATTACATAAAGAATTTAACTTAATTTTGTATTTAAATTAATTTTCTATAACCTTTGGATGTTACTCGTAGCAGAATTTAAATCCAGGCCTTCCGAATGGTAGTAAGCAATGCTAACCACTCGGCTACTGCGGCCGCCCTAAACCAGTTAAAATACTGGTTATTTCATACCAGTTGATGATTAGTTCACCTCAGACATTCCAAACGATTGAACCGAAATGTTTTGTGTGTATTCAGGTAGAATCGAGAATGGTGTTGAAAAAAAAATTTCACGGGAAGTTGACTAAAGACCAACTTATTTGAAAAAAACTCACCTTACTTGAAATTTGGTACACTTTTTCTTTCCAGGAAGAGTAGGAGATCGATCTATGTGTTAGAAGCAGAAGCTTAATTAGGACTGTTCATCTTTTTTAACAATTGAAAAATATAAAAAGTGGAAAGTCTAATAATGTGTGTTCAGAACTTCTAGTTACTTATGAGTACTGGTATCAATTTGCCGACAAAATACTAGTTCCATACTAGAACTTTTGTAAACTAGTTCAGATTTTACCGAAAAAATCTAGTAAATTTTTGTCCTCTAAATCCTGATTTACAATAATCTAGTATGATTTCGTCTTTAAAATACTAGTATTTAACTAGAATCTTTGCATCCTCGTCTACCTTTTCCCTGCAGGGTCGCTGCGGTTATTAACACAAGTAGCAGCGTGCAGTTTATCCGACGTCGCCCGGTTGCTTGGTGGGCAATGGGAGCGCCACAATGCCGCCTCAAAAATGTTTACGTTACGCTGAGTGCTCGCCGATAGGCCACCCAGACCCGCTGACTGTTTTACAGGTGTATTGCACAATAGCAGTGCTGATGGTGGTGAGACGAGGCGATGCGTGCTGTGGCGTAGCGTAAGGCCGAGTAGGGAAGGTCAATGGAAAGCATACACATTTATAGTATATTGTATGTATTAGTTGCTGCTGCTGCTGTCGGCTGTGTAGCTTTTCTCCCTCTCCTTCCTTCCTTCAATTTGAATTCATATTTTTATTTCATCATGTTCATTCATAGAAATTTCCAGCACAAAACCAAATGCAATATTGACGCAAAGTCAGCAAATGAATTTCATTTCGTGTCGGTGCGAGGAATCGTGTTACAAGCTTTCAGCAAATTTGGCGAAATTTAAATTTTGTTTGCCCAACAATTTTATCAAATTACGCCAATGGTTGATTGGCTGCTGGTTTTGGGGGGAATTGTGTAATTGAAGCTTTTGGTTAATTTTCGTTTTTCGGCGTTTTTTTTTGTTTTTTTTTTCAGAAATGGAATGAAATATATAATAATTTAAAATCGCACATATGAAATATACTGATCGCAGAATTAAGATGTTACATGTAGCAAAAGAGTAGAGATTAGCAAAGATGAAAAAAACTAGTGCCTGTTGGGTATCGTGAATGCTCCCGCCACTACCTGCGAAGTTTAAGAGAGCCCTGATATATAATTTTGAAGCTTTATATTGTTATTTGATATCTGGATCACTAACCCGAGTTCTGGATAAGGCCGAACAGAAGCAAAAAAGGTATTCCAGTGTCCCATTTGTACCTTCTTTCCTGCACTTGCTGCCAGTAAGTTACAGATCTTGCGTTAAGGTATTCCATCTCGCCCTGTTCCATCTGTAAGACCTTTCGGAAATTACATCGTGCATCGTTTTTACCGACTTGCGTATTTCCTGTACAGATTCGATAGTCAGACGGACGGCACTTTTGGTCATCTCATCAATTATTTCGTATCTCAAAGTGTGACCTAGAACCCAGTACATATTCAATCGCTTTCTTGCAGCCGCCACATTTATTATCGCCTTGCTTTTAAGGTCATTCTCTTAAGCATATAATGTGAGGTTATTGAGGTCATATTAATATTTTTTATGCAGTTTCCTGGATTGTTAGCTATCTTAGCAGCTTTTCCAACCACAAAGACTTACGCTTGAAAATACTGCAGCATTCTGAAAGCTTGAAGGGTTGCGTGGGATTTATGGTAGTTCAGCGCATTTTTCCGTCACCCATTTTTTATCCGTCCGTATAGATTATGCTAATCCCGGTGGAAAGGCGTTTGCTCCTGTACCATCCATACCCTCTTTTGATGTAACATGAAACTTTCTATCCCAAATAAAGCATATGGGAAAGTGGACTATTTTGTCCATCAGTTTCCTGCTTATCGATTTATGATCTCTGTATGAAGTTTTTTGTCAATATTCCCGCTGACTTTGCTGCAAAGCTTTCCACAGCAATGCCATTTGGTGGTAGTTTAAGGAACTTTTCTAATGCAGCCGTTGAACTGGTTCTCAGCGCGCCCTTTATGCAGAGTGCAGACAACAGTTCACCGTAAAGCAAGATTGGCTTCACTACCGCTGTGTAATACCAATACTTAAGGCCAGACGACAGACACCATATGGACCCTAGCATCTTTTTATATGCGTAGAGGGCACGACTCTCTTTTTTATCCTCTCTTGAACATCAGTTTGCTGTCCAAAACTATTCCCAGGCACTCCCTTGAACATCGGATGTTTCCATGCCGCGATCTTGTACTTCCGTACCCGTAATTTAACTTTAATTTAGCCGATGTTGTTCACTAGTAAGTGACCCTTAGAGTGTTGTCCAACTCGTTACTATTTGTGCCTCATTTGCTACAAGTGACTATAAGAGCATGGCAGTACACCCCTTGAGGAGTTCCAGTGCGTGCAAATCTGAGCGTCTGGCTTTTCTTTCCATTCCTCTTTAATCTTCCTGCAGGTCAGTAGAGCTGTTATCTATAATAAGATGACCGGCTCTATTCGGGCTATTCACAATTTCTACATTGTTAAATGCTCAACTTATGTCCAGAAAGACGTGTTGGGCGTTTTTTTAAGTTAAGAGCTCACTCTCTCTCTCTCTCTCACAATATTTAGGGTTAGTGAGCGGGAGTTCAGTCTCAGTGGATCTGCCCTTCGTGTAGGCATGCTGTCATTTTTTTTTAGTTTTTAGTTACACTCTTCCTCTGAGATACTGTCCAATATGTGTCAAAAAAGTGGTCGAAAAATACCTCAAAAGGATCGAGGTTTGCAAATACTCTTGAGGTGGTCCCTGAATGACTTACGTGTATGACCAACATAATCGGCTTACTGAGCGTACTATTCGCAACACCATCTCTCATCTTTAGTATTCATTACTGGATAATATACGACCGCATAGACCACGTTCAGCATGTAGTGAAGAAAATATGGCGGCCGTAGCTGAGGGTGCACACGAAGACTGTGGAGAGTTGATTCGGCGCCGTTCGTAGCAACTCGGACTGATTTATGAAACGACTTGACGTTGAGATCTCAAATCGAAAGCATACAAAATATAGCTTGTGCCAGAACTGAAGCTGCTCGACCTCCTGACACGACATCGCTTCGCTCTATGGGCTTCGAGCCCAATTTTGTTCAGCGACGAGACAAATTTATATATTCATTTGTGCTTTTAAAATACATATATATTTTTAAATCACTATATTTGTATGTAAATTTGGTAGAATTTTTTTCAACTTTACATTTAACATGCCATGCAGTAAAATAACGGCTTTGGGTAGTTTGTGGGCCGGTGGAGTCATCGGTATATATTCCTTTAAAAATGATGCCGGTGAGAACCGGTAACCGTTAATGGCGATGGTTAACGCGTCATGATAACCGACTATTTGATGCCTGAAATTGAAGCTCGGGATCTCGGCAACATTTGGTTACAACAAGACGGCGTCACTTCCCACACATCGCATCGATCAATGGATTTATGGAGAGAACACTTTGGTGAGCAGTTAATTTCACGTTTCGGGCCGGTCGATTGGCCACGAAGATTGTGTGATATCACACAGTCCTGTAGGGATATGTAAAGCCCAAAGTCTATGCGGACAATCCCGCTTCGAGCTAAAAATCACGCAAGTCATTCACCAGTTATCAGCCGAAATACTCAAACGAGTCATCGAAAATTGGACTCAAGGGTTGGTCCGTCTGAGACGTAGCCGCGGCCAACATTTGAAAGAGATAATCTACAAAAAATAAATGCCAAAGAGGCTTCTTTCGAAAGATAATAAACAATCCCCTTTAAATTTGTATTTTCTGATTGTAGGAAATGAAAATATTGATTAGAGAGTAAAATATTTTGCTTGCTGAAAATTCTCTTAATTAAACAAATATTTTAAAATTAAATGTAAAAACGCAAATATATATGTATGTACATTTAAAAACTTTAGTCTCATAGTATAAACAATGGTAAGCCGTTGTAAATATTATATGGCTCCAACACAATCCAAATGGGCTCAGGACACTTTAACGCAGTGGGCTATTATTGAATTAAAAGCTTTCAAAAACAAACAAAAAAAAAATAAAAAATTATAAAAATAAAGAAAAAATTTAAACAATAATAATCAAACAATTGCCTACAAATTTATATATTCATTTGTGCTTTTAAAATATATGCATACATATATATTTTTAAATCACTATATTTGTATGTAAATTTGGTAGAATTTTACCAGTTTTTTTGTTCAACTTTACATTTAACATTTTTATAGTGTAATTATAGATGTGTGTGCGGCTGCTGTTGCCCTCAAAGCCCAATGGGATGTCATCAACACTCTGGTTTTTAAGCACGCACAGCACACATACATATATATAAATACATTGAGCTTTTTAAGTGGCCAACAAATACAATATATATATGTATATGAGTGTGTGCTTTGCTTAATATTTTATTACTTTTTTATTGCATTTTTCAACAATTTACGGCACGTTTTATGTTGTGATTGCTTTGCTGCTACTGCCGCTGCTGCTGCTGTTGCTGCGACGCTTTGGCTTTGCTGCACTGCGCCAAAAATTCATATATTATTCATACAATAGAAGTTGCGGCCTCAAATATTTGTATATGATTTTTATTTCCATTAACAAAACAATTTACTGCTCTATTTGAGTGGTTTTTTTTATTGTTTCATATTTATTTATTTGTTTTTTTCTTTTTTTTGTTTTGCTCCACTGTAAGTTGCATGCACGTGATGTGTGTGTGTGTATGTGTATGTGCAGTGTATGCGCATAAAAATGGGCAATGAAAAAATCATAACAAAATTTACATATTCTATGCATTTCATTGCGGCGTTTGTCACCAGCGATTTACTTATTTATTTTATTTTTTTAATTTTTTTTTGTTCAACAAAAAAGTACTTTTTTCAACATATGTATATTTTTTTATTAAACTCAACACAAAGATTTGTTTTTTGTTTTTTGGTTTTTGTTTTTTTTTTTTATTTCGTCAAATTGTTTGGCGCTAAATGCATTGTTGGTCAGCCTCAATTTTTGCTGAATCGCTTGTTGACCTGCATCATTCATTCATTCATACGGATGTGCATGCATCCGTTCTTCGTCCTCTCGTGTCATTGTGTGGGTGCTGTGTGGGTTTGCGTGGAAAATTATGCATTTCACCATTGCTCCATTAACGGTGTTGCGCACGTATTTATACAATGCATATTAAAATATAAGCACATACATATTTACATATATATAAATGTTTTTGTATATATTTATGTATGCATTTTATTTAAAAATAGCCCCGAAATGAATTACACAAATATTTCATTGTATAATTTACACATATCTACTTTTTAAATGTCAAAGAAAAATTTTAATAGCCGTCACAATCGCTGATGGGCGTGTGTTTTTTTCTTTCATAATTTTACGGCAACAATGTTTCATTTGAGTGTTAAATAAGTTATGTTTATATATTAAGTACTCGTTACCTAAATTTTTTTCATGAAAAAACTTTGTGTGCAGCAAAAATATGAATAAATTTCAATTTTAAAAACTTTAATGTGGCTGGAAGTCTGGTGGCTGTAAGAGCCGAGTGGGTGGTAAGCATTCGGCTTGCCAGTGTTCGAGTTCTGGTCCAACCAACATCCAAATTTCAGTAATTGCGGTCGCTCCTCGGCAGAGAATGTCAAGCCCTTCGAGTATATTTCTGACATAAAATAAAGCGTACTCATAAAACACCATCAGCCGTTCGTCTATTTGTTGAAGTAACATGAGGACGCTCACTACAAATTGGAGACGAAGCTCGCGGAAAATTGCTCCAGCGGGTACAAAGCCTTAATTTATTTTTTATTTTACTATATATAAAATTATTATTTTTTTATTATTCTTTAGGACGACTTCGTCATAGCGGCTAGATGCAGTTCTTTATTGTCCTTTCGAAAGCGGCCTAAAATAAAGATGTGTTTTTATGTTGTTGAATAACTGATCAGTTGTAGGTTTACCAGACCTGTAGCCACACTGATAAGGTCCAATCAGTTTGTTGACGATGGACTTTAATCCCTCACACAGTACACTGTTTATTACCCTATATGCGATATTCAGAAGACTTATCTTACAATAATTAATGCGGATTATGGGCAGATCACACTTACCTTCTATTCAAATATAAACGAGCCTTTATCCATAACTCGACACGGACAAGACATATGGCCATACTTTGTCTTTGCTTAGGTTGCCAGGACTGTTATATGTTTACATGTCAAATTTGAGCGCGATCTGTCACATAGTTTTTTTTACGGCACTATAAACAAGTCAACCTCGAGTGTGTTTTTCGAATTTTACTATAAAAAATAAACGTTGAGCAAAGAGTTTGTTTGAAATTTTGTTATTCCAATGGAATAAGTGCGACGGACGCAATGAAAATGTTGCAGAAGGCATATGCGGAGTCTTGCCTATCACGTGCACGTATTTTTGATTGGTATAAGTCGTTCAAGGACGGCCGTACATCGCTGGAGAACTTGCCCCATGATCGTCGTCCAGCAACGTCAATAAACGAAGAAAACGTCGAAAAAGTAAAGAAAATTGCGTTGGACAATCGTCGTGTGACTGAAAGAGAGATAGCTAGTGAGCTCAACATATCAAATGGATGCGCTCATAGCATTATTCACGATGTTTTGGGCATTAGACGTGTGTCTGCTCGACTTGTTCCAAAATTGTGGCTCATACGTCTCGTCTTGTACGCGATTATTTAACCAAAAACAACGTAAATATTGTTCCGCAAGCACCATATTCATCCGACATGGCACCGTGTGACTTTTTTCTTTTCCCTAAACTCAAATTGCCGCTTCGTGGAAAGCATTTTCAGTCGATTGAAGTCATAAAAGAGAATTCGAAGAAGGAACTGAAAGCCATACCTAAAGCGGCCTACCAGAAGTGTTATGAAGATTGTAAAAAAAGGTGGCAAATGTGTATCGCCTCTAATGGTGACTATTTTGAAGGGGATAAAATAAATATTGAAGAATAATTAACCGTTTTTGTTTTATTGAGCAGTATCGTTTATATTTGAGAAGAAGGTATGTTAGTATAACAGACACTAAATCTCATCAAAGAGTGGTTAATTCTAATTTTATTTTTCATAATTGATTAATTGACTATTTTATTTTGTTTTTATTGAATTAGCTTACTTTTGGTTTTATATGCAATAATATAAAATGAAATTTTATTTTTTTAATGTTTACTTTGTTCAATTTTCTGTTTAAAAGTAGTTTTATCGTAGACCAGGAACCCAAGGTTTATAGAATAGAAGGTTACGACAAAAGCGAAATCATATGTTTAATGACGAAGTTGGTTCAATTTTGTGGGTTGCCGAAGATTTTAAAATAATTTTGCATAATTTTATCTATAAAACAAAGTAACAATTTGACTATAAATATCCAAAGCCTTGTATTAAAATTTTGGGTTATTGTTGAAAAAAAAATTAAAAAAAAGTTCTGTGAGTATATAATATTAATGTTTTCTGAAAAATTAAAACAATGCTGCGATAACGTAGCAGAATTGTATAATTTGCATTTTCTTCTCTATAAGAAAATTTTTCTCATTTTTTTATTCAATTAGGATCGCATACATATGTATTTTTTAATGATAATATATATATCAAGTCGCGCCCACTGTATATATGACAAAGTTGGTGCGGTGACGTCAACGGTTGTCGTAACCTGGTATTCTATAAAGTTTGCCTGGAACCTAACTTCGATCTTTTCATGGTTTGCTATAGAAAATCTTAATTCTCTTTGCGTCGTTTTTGTTTTTTTTGGAACGTGTCCCCGACGCAAAGCGAGGTCTACATAGGTGTACCATATATAAAAAACATTTGTTTAGAGCTTACTGGAACTCCGAAACCACCCTTATTATATATTGCAAATTTCTCAGTCTCTTTCTAAGATTCCTGGAAAGGTTTTGGTCGAAAAGTAGACCATGAACTGACCTAATCGAAAAAATCGTATTTATGGTTTGATTTACTTGAAATTCGGTACATAGATGGTTTTTTATTTAGATTAACAGGAAAACTACTCTTCTCTCTGGGAAGTTGACTAGAAGCCGAACTATTCGAAACGCATTAAATTTTGGAAATTCTAGCGAGCTCTCTTAGTTATGAAAAGTGCGAATTTTTTTTATTTTTTAAATTGTCTTCGCTCTGCTTGCGTATGACGTATTAAACTTTCCATCTTCATTTGCATTCAGAAGCATTCTCCTGCTCTAAGAATAATCAAATCGGAAAATTCAACTTTAATATCATTTCATATTCATATTTCCATGAATTATAACTGTAATTAATGATATAAATTCACACACTTCAAAACGAAAAGCTCATTAAGGCAGACACCACACTATAACCAAGTTCTCAAACTATATACATACATACATTACAGGATACCGAATTTTGTGTAAAAGTATGTAAAGTAAAGGAAAATATACATACATACATACGTGTATGTATGCAATATTTGTTTGTAGGAAATCACATGAAAAGTGAATGTGTGAAAATTACGAAAATGGTTTATGATCTACATCCGGCTAAAGAAGGTAAAGGCTATGGCAAGCCAGAGGTGTTAGAAAAACATAACGAAAAAAATACAAAAAAAGAAACGGAAAACATTTCGAAAACAAATTGGAAATTCAAGTGAAAACAATTGTAAGTATGTGTGTGTGTGTGTATGTGGAAATAAAACTGTAAAAGCTTTGCTGCAAGATAGAGTACACACATATACCATATAAGCAGTCATGTATGTATGTAGATATGTCTGTCGTTCGTGTATAAGTACGTACACACATGCAAGTAAGCAGCGGATGTGTTTTTGAGTTTTTTCAGGTTTTTTTTCGGTTGCAAAGCAGGAAATTACAAAAAGTTTCACCAACCAAAGAGAGGAAAACAACCGTGCACACTCACTCAAAAAGTGAATGGCAAAGTAGCAGCAGCTAAACGAAAGAAGCTTGCAAATGCAAATGAAAGACGTGATCGCATTAAAATTTCAACAAATAAAAACAAACATGGAAAAAGGCATTAAAAGGTAGTGCAGTAGCAGCACTAAAGACAAAAACAAAAAAAAAGAAAACAAAAAAAAAATAGTCACAGAAAGAATGAATGAGTTGAAGTTCATAAGCACATCGACACGTGCACTTTTTTCCTTTTAAATCTTTTATATGTACATACATATATACGCATAACTTATATTCAACGAAAACGCAAATGTTAATTTGGCAAAAAAGAAAAAGTTACAAAATTTTCATAATATACCTTTAGGCATTTTTAATTTTTCAGCTAACAAAAAGCGCTTTTGCTAATTCATATATACGAGTATACATATATACATGCGTTTATGGTACATAAGCATGTATTTAGCTATAATGTGATCACGTGGGTGGCTAAATGTATTGGAAATTCATAATTGGCTTTCGCATGTGCGTGTGTGTGTTTGTGAGTGTTTGTGAGTGTTCGGTGTGTGTGTGTGCCTGCGCGGCTTTGGTTTGTTCGCTATTTCGTGCCTAATTAAAACGCAATGGACACACAGGCAATTAGGCAGACAAATATTCGTACATTTTTGCTATAGTCAAGCTGTATATACATATATACATATAATATATACTCGTATGTATATTTAAGCATATTTTCGTTCATACATACGTGTAAATAAATGTTTTATATGTTTATAATGCTAGTGTATTTGCATGAAAATAAGTGCCTACCAACAATTTTTAGTGCATAATAATTAACCAATGGAAATTGTAAATTGCATGCGTTGTAATAATGATATTAAACAAGCCAGACACATACATTTATACTGCGAATGTGAGGGTATAAAATATTTTTGGTAGGCACTGTCACAAAAATTTGACTATTTTTAAACCAAGCGCATCTTTTTTTACAAGTTTTCTTAAGGTATGATAGTAATCTGATAACTAGTGTTCTTTTTAATGCTTTTTTTGGCAACAATTCATTTGAAAAATAAGTAAAGTGTATTGCAAAAATGTGATCTAACTAAGAATAGTTACAAAAGGTAAAGTAAAATTTTATATAAAATATAAATGTATGTCGTAGAGATGTCTGAAACTTATAGGTCGCCTCGATGTGACTGAGGTTGAGAAATTTCTATTGGAAATTTCATTCCATAATTTTTTTTTTATTAAAAATTCATATTTAATTCAACGTTCTGGCGTTGGGTATAACACATTGGTATCTGTATTCTATATATGTAGATGTGTATAGGTATGTATATATGTATAGGTATGTGTGTAAATGCATAGTGCAATTACAGCCAATAATTTTACAACTGATTTTCGGCCATAAATTGGCTAATTGCGTTCACAGCTAAAAGTACAGTATAATAACAACGCCATTTGTAATGCGACCAAGTACTTTTATTATAGAATGTGTGAGATAAAGGGTGTATTTTTTAGGCAAATGATTTTTAGCAGTTATTATGATACTTAATTTGTACTCAGAGTGGCTTGCCAGTTCATAATAAAGAGACTTAATCCTCGGAAGAACATTTGCAAACCGTGCAAATTTGCGTACAATATTCGGTTTATATATTGGCCCAGCATAGTTGGTAAGTCAAACAACCATGAAGTGAGACTGCCACCGATTTCGATTTTCATAATAATTTTTTTTTTTTAAATGTTCTTGAAGACTACATGTCTAAAAGCACACCCTTTAGAAATAAATATAGACATCTATATAAATGTATGTATGTACATATGTATGTATGTATATATCGTGTGTTATTCTTGTTTTATTTATTCGCATATTCATAGTATCGCCATAATTTTTATGCCAACAGATGAATTTATTTGATAACGCAGCAGATTCGTTTAAACAATTTCATAAATTTTGTTGTTGTTGTTTTCTCATCAAAATACGTGTATAGTAAGTATTTTGTATTTGAAAATTTTACATACTTAATTACAAGTACATATTTGTTAAATTGTATTTATGTACAATAAATATACAAATATATGTATATAGGTATAAACATCTGTTTGTATTGCAATATCCAATTGTTGTTTTGCTAGTTTTTCAGGAATTTCGTGTAAATTTAACTTTTCGGTTTGTGGTCCACAGTTTTAACGAGCCAATTATTTTATTGTAAATTTTGTGTTATCGTTGTTTTTTTTTTACATATTTTACAACTATATTTTACAAAAGTCTGCATTCAGCTGTGGATGTGCGTTTTCACTGGTGGAACTCTTGGAAACTACTGGGGGGAGGTCGTCAGTGTACATTATCTCATTTTTACTTTCATTTAATAAAAGTAATTCATTATTTTTGCATTAAATTCATTTATTTATTATATTTAATGTCATTATGCCTCTCCCAAAGAAACCCTTGTGATAAAAATACTAAAATAAAATAAAATAAATTAAAATTATATAAAATAAAATAAAATAAAATACAAAAAAAAAAATTAAAAAAATAAAATAAAATGAAATAAAATCAATTAAACTAAAACAAAATAAAAAAAAAATAAAATAATTTAAAATGAAAAAAATAAAATAAAATAAAATAAAATAAAATAAAATAAAATAAAATAAAATAAAATAAAATAAAATAAAATAAAATAAAATAAAATAAAATAAAAAAATAAAATAAAACGAAATAAAATAAAATAAAATAAAATAAAATAAAATAAAATAAAATAAAATAAAATAAAATAAAATAAAATAAAATAAAATAAAATAAAATAAAATAAAATAAAATAAAATAAAATAAAATAAAATAAAATAAGTAAAATAAAATAAAATAAAATGAAATAAAATAAAATAAAATAAAATAAAATAAGTAAAATAAAATAAAATAAAATGAAATAAAATAAAATAAAATAAAATAAAATAAAATAAAATAAAATAAAATAAAATAAAATAAAATAAAATAAAATAAAATAAAATAAAATAAAATAAAATAATATACAATAAAAAACTTGTGATAATCCATTTCCACAGGTTTCTCTTGTGGCCAATTCATTCACCATAAACAGGATATAGATAGTATTCAATTGGTGCGAGGTCCGTACTATGAGGCAGATGCCTGAGAGCCTCCCAACCAAGCTTTCAGCTTCTGACAATACATCACACATGATCTCGTGTTGTTCTGATGAAACAAAATTTCCTTTCCTGGGTACTTTTGGGCGATTGCTTCTTGCAGACGTACCAATTGCTGAGAGCAGCTCATAGTGTATGTTTCCATGCCAACCCCACAAATTCCACCAAACTCCCTATAATATCTTCCTGGCTGTCAATTTTCGCTTGGACACCGTTTGTGCCGGCTCACTACCCTTCGACCACGACCGTTTTGATTTGAAAATGTTGTAAATGAACCACTATACATTATCTGTCACTATTCGCCTCAGAAATGGGTTCATTTTTGTTTAAGTTTCAGCAGAGCGCGAGATAAAGATCACTAAAGCTATCTATTGTAAAAATAGTGGATTAATTTTTCTCAGATCCAATATCTCCAAGGTTCAGAAAAAATTCCAAAATTCTGAGAAATATCCATCTGGAAAATCTCCTAACTTTACCTATCTTTGTAAAAAGATGCTTTTAGAATCCCAACTGAGCTTTTGGCTGAGAATTAGATGGATTTTTACTCTCCCCGAATTTTGCGTCCCTTTTTAATATTTCTTAGCTCACCAGTGCTCATTTATTATATTTACATATATACATTTTCACAAGCATTTATCCATATTTATGTATACATTTATTAGCAGATTTTTTACAATTAAATAATTTGCATATATAAATTCGATCGCATTTCAAACTAATAATTTTTTTTTTGTTTTTGCAAATATTAATAAATTTAGCATACCAAAATGTAAATATAAAATAAAAATTAATTCATCAAATTGTAGCAATGGGAGTGAAAAAAAATTATTGCATAAAATATTATTCCATATGTTCGGAATAACTCCGTAGTGTATTAGTATTTAAGGGATGCAATGGGAGGCAGTGAGTTATTCAAAAAATAGAATTTTATCAGTTCATCGCATTGGCAAAAGTGAATTTGTAAGACAGTATTTTGTGCTTTAGAGAGTGGTTAGCAGGGCGCACGAGTCTCCGCATGACACTAACCACTCCATGTAAAGGCCCCGTAAAAACATCTCTTTTTGGTCCGAAGCCGTCGAAACAGCTCGTTTTCTGGGCTACCCTAAGGGTGGTTGGAAATACCGCTTGCATAACAACAACAACACCAACAGAAACAATCAAGAGCAATCATCAACCAAATGAGTTACATTAATTCTATGTAATTATAAATGACTCTGAGTGACTTCTATTGGAATAAAATAGTGGAAAATTTTCCCAAAACTGGAAAATTCTCTAAAAACCATTTTTTGCTTTATTAAATTAAAAAAATAAATTTTTTTTATTTCATCAAATCAACTAAGTCACCAAATGTAAAAGCAACTGAGGAAAAGGACACTTTGCTAGCGAAAGCTTTTTCAACGATTAAAATGCATACCTACATGTACATACTCGTATGCACAGATTGTATTTATTTTTATTGTAGTAGAATGTGTAGTAAATTAAAAACACATCAACACTGGCATTCAACATGATTCGCCAAATTGTACACACGCGTCAACATCATTTTTCAGAAAAGTGACAACGCGCCTTCTCAGTTACTTTGCAGTTCTCTGCACTTTTCTTTGAATTCACATTTGCATTTGCACTTCCACACTACCTTTTCACTCTCCATTTTAATGCATTCTTGGCAGTTGTTGCTTCTCTACCTCTGTACCTCTGTACCTCTGTTTTTTCTGTTTTTTTTTTTTTGGGTTGGTTGGCATTTCATAGTCAGCGTTAGTAAATCTCCATGCCTGTGAGTGAGTGAGTGACTGTGTGCCTGTGTTTTGATATGTGCGTGTGTGTGTGTGTAAGGCGAGTGACAAAAAGAGCGCTGCAAAACAATTTAGCACTCAACGGCACGTTTTATTGTGTTATTACTTTTACACGTGCATTAGACGTGTTTGTCCTTGCATCCTTGCATCTTTGCATACTGGCACACAATGGCAATGGCGTAGCATCAAAGCCAATATACGCTTTAAAAAATATATATAGGTATGTATATTTGCAATTGCACACGTCTTATGTCAGTTGAATTTTAGATAAATAAAAAAGAGTATATTTTACAATTTTTTAGTAGCTCGCAAGGACACTCATTCTACTATGCAACCTGTCGTATGTAAGTATGTATGTGAATTGTGACGACTAACTGTGTGCTGTATAAAACAACATATTGTTATTTTCATCACCAAAAAAAAAAAAAAAAAATTAAATAAAATTAAATTTTAGTTTGCTTTAAATTCGGTTGTAGATTAACTCAGTCTGCCTGAGTTTATCCAAAAATCGATATTCATCAATCGAGAATACTTTTCAAAGCAGATTTTATCCGAAGATATCTCATAACACGCCTGCAACTAATTCGTGGGATTTCTGCATTTTGAGGTTATATTTAATAATTGATAACAAATTTTGTCTCCTTGTTTGTCTTGGAAGAGCGACTTTAGGTAGATCTGAAAACGCTTTTCCATTGTTCGAAGAACCTGCTGATATCTTTCACCCTGCTCTTTACTAAAATCGCCAAAATTTTGTCCAATTTTTATACTAATATTTGCCTAATAGATCTCTCCCTAGTCCACTTCCCGAAGAGAAGAGTAGTCTTTCTGTAAATTTTATCGAAAAGCCACCGTTCTACAGACTTTCAAGTAAGTCGCACCATAGTTAGTTAGTTAGTTTAACAGGTTGCTGGATGACGGAACCCTTTCATTTCGTTTCCTTTCACCTTTTCAGCTGCGCAAACCACTTGGTGTGTCTTATGAAATTTCACCGATTCCTCCTCTTTGCAAGCTGCTACAGGAGATTTTTGAGAGGCAGCCCATCTTTTTACCATGAGTCCCCATAAAACAGTGACCGGTTATGACGCCGGTTGTTATGCTTATGGAGGTCTCGCCAGTTCGTTGGCTACGCAGTTTTCTGGGATGTCCTTATGACAAATCACGAAGGTTTCGCATACAGTCGAAAGTTTGTTTAAGATCTCTCTGCATTAAATTGACGTCATTGAGGTTCCGTTATCCCGGTTATTTCCGCTTGGAAGGCGCTGGAGTTCCTTGGAAGTCTTTTAATTAATTAATATATTAAGAGGTACAGAGTTAACTCCCAACATACTTTGCCATCTAGTATAGTGCCGTCGGTGAAGATGGCTACGAATCTATGTTCCAGAACTGCTGCATTTTCCCACTTATTCCTCCCTGGGATTTTTGTTGAGAGGGAGTTGTCGAAAGAGATGAAGAAGTGTAGTGTAGTCCACATCTTCTGGGAGTGATGCAGAGTTCAGTATTTGTGGCTCCTCCATGGTTCAGTTGTATTTAGTCTATTGCGCTGCAGTTTGCATGGAGTTTCCGTATTGGTCCACCGGGAGAAGGTTAAGGAGAATTTTAAGTTTGAGGGAAGCGCATCTGTAATGACTGTGGCGGCCTTTGAGTAAGAGTGCAGATGGTTTTTACATTCTAATGAAGAGTACCAGTTTGGTCTTTGAAAGATTTACATCCAGACCGCACTCACTGCACTAGCTGCTTACTGTGTGAAGTGCATTTCGTAGTAGATTGCTTAGGATCTGGTGGTGTTTTCCATTGGCTGTGAGAGCAACTCGTGTTTATTAGCTTGCGAAGCAGAGCGATGACTGTGAGATTCCATAGAATTGGGAGGGGGAGCATCTATTGGCATAGCTGCAGACGTAACTATCCCTGGTAAGATGTTCTTAAAAGCTCTATCGATGTTCTATCAATCTTAAATGAAACCATTCTTGGTGCTAAAGACAAAAATTCTAAATATCTCCTGTAATCAAACAAACAGTCCCTGCATTCGTGTCCTTTTTCTCACGTCATTATTGATATCTTGCTTACAGGTGTTTCATCCTACAGTATGAAACAGACGTCGGGACGGCGATAGCAACCAATGAGTCGGGATGAGTTTCGAGTGGAAGGTTTTGAGAACGATTTATGAACCCTTGTGCATTGGCAACGCTGCATACCGCAGAAGATGGGACAAGGAACTGTACGATATATACGGTGTTACTGAGATATGTAGTTCAGCGAGTCAAGCAACAGCGGTTGTACTGGCTAGAACAAATTGAGAATATTGCTGCTGTAGCCCAAAGTGTTGAAGAAAAACCCAAGGTTTGTCCATTCTTCGTCGTGCTTTGAAATTGAGCATTCCACAAATATCATTAAACCACATTTTGCACAAAGACTTGGGTCTTCAGCATATAAATTTCAGTTAACACAAGAACTTAAGCCGTCCGATCATCAACAATGTCGTGTTTTTGTTGAATGGGTCCTTGAAATGCTCGAATACCATATGATCCGGAATTTCATCGAAAAATCAACTTGACTGCTGAGGCCCATTTCCACCTCGATGTTTACGTCGATAAGCAAAACTGCCGCAACTGGGGCTCGGAAAACTCAAGATTTATTGTTGAAAAGCCTCTGTATTCTCAAAGTGTGACTATTTGCTGCAGTTTATGGTCCGGCGGGGTCATGGGACCTTACTTTTTCGAAAATTAGGCTGAAGCAACAGGATGGTATTGACCTGTACAACGTTTACTTTCAACAAGACAGTGTTACGTGTCCCACAAGCAACAAAACATTGATTTTTTAAGGGAAAAGTTCACGATCTGTGTTACACCTCGAAAAGGTGATAGCGATTGGTCACCGAGATCTGGTCATTTAACACTTTGCGACTTTTTTCTTTGGAGTCATGTGAAAGATAAGCTCTACACCAACATGCCAACGACGAATCAAGAATCAAAGATGAAATACGTGAAGCTATTGAGGGCACACAGCAGTCATTTAGCGATTTGATGATGGAAAATTCCATTTTTTTTTTTTTGAATATCGAAATAAGACCTCTTATTGGGAAACCCTATATTAAGGCCAGGTTCCTCTAACAAAATTTCAAAAAACGAAATTTTTTTTTCCTGTAAATTGCTAGAAAATACTCTTAGAAATAATATAGACTTAGTCCCGAAGGTCGGCAAGACCAAGAAGTAAGTATAGAAGAGAGGAGAGCGGAGCGTGCCAGGCGGTAAATCCTCACGAATAAATACTTCAATCGTCTTTTTCTCGAAACCACGTTTTTTTAACTGGGCGACACTCTCTTTAGAGCCTTTTGAACTTATCAATATTAACTAAATGCTATTTTACTCTCTCTGTGGCCGAAACTACAATTAAAAAATATTAATTTTTTTTAATTTTTTTTTAATTTTTTTTTTAATTTTTTAACAATTAAAACTGAAAAAAAACGGCTAAAAAAAATATACAGTAAAATTTTACAGTAAACGCGTCACTCACTAATATTTTTATACGTCTACTTATCTACATAAACTTTGATTTATAAATATTTATTTTAAATAAATAAAATTTCTTTGAAAAAAACACGTTTTTTTTGGAGGAACCTGGCTTTAAAAAACTAGCTTTGTATTTGTTATTATAACAATTTTTAAGCGCCTTCGCGTTGTCGCACTCCACAGCCTACTCTCTTCGTCTCTCCCTCTCTCTCTCTCTGGAACAGTACATAAATGCATGAGTTATATTCAATTTATCCGCCGTTGTTGTCTATACTCGGCATTTGAAGCTTAAGTTCAAATCTGCTAATAAACTTTGCGATCACAACTCGTTTCAAACAGACACTCACACATACTCGTACACATGCACACACACACACACATGTACTAACGCTCTGCGCTCTAGTAGCATTTTTCTTTGTTTTTTTTTCTCTGCTTGGCAAAGGAAATTTGCAATGGCTTTGGCATCGGAAATGGCAAATGTCGTTTGTTTTCCTCTCCGCTGCCTCTTTCTCTCCCCACTACAGCTTCCTGTCGATAGTTGCAATGGCAAAAAAAAACAACAAATGCAATGACACAATGGTAGGTAAAAGAAAAAGAAAAAAAAAACGAAACAAAAAAGAAATAAAGAGAGCAATAAAGAGCATATCAAAAACAATGGCAGCAACAACAACAACAATAACAATATTAATGCAAAATGCAGTTTTTAGACGCATCGAGTTAGGCGTAGACACTCCCAGCTGAGTGGCCTTGGCTTGGTATTGTACTCCTCTAAGTCGACAAACGTCTGTCTGGCCATTTGTTATTATTGCTGTTGTTTTTGTATTGCAAATATACTACGAATATTCCTTCGTTTTGTGTGTGTGTGTGTGTTTTTTGTTTTTTATTCTGGACGACAGATACCCATGATGCTGTTGACACATTTGCGCATGTTGCTTGTTGTTGTTGCTCGTATTTCCCCTCTGTTTTTTGTGCCTTTCGCTGTTGCATTGCAGACGACATGTGTTCATAAATTTTGTCTCATGTGCATTGGCGTGGCATTTTTATTGCATTTATTCTATTGACTTTTCTCGAACTCAAATGGTCTTTATATAATTCCCATGCATAAAAGTTGGATAAAGAATATATACGAGTAAGTATATATCTGCAAGTGTGGGTGTGGCTGGACTAAGTGTGAATGAATTGTGTTAGTTTTCCATAAAAATTCACTCCAACAACAGCGTTTTCAATAATAACAAAGCTGAAGTTGGAAATAACATAAGATAAGGAGAATTATGCTGCTTTAAAAAAAAAAAATATCGCATGCGATCAAATTGTTTTGAAGAAGAATATATTGAAGGAAGGAGTGTGTGTTTTTCTGAATTTTATTGAATTTAACGGTTGCGAAGGTACTTATGGAACCAAGATTCGTCACCAGTAATGACTTTGCTAAAGTTACTAAACAGAACATTTTCGAATTTGTTTAGGAAAAAATTGAGCAAAATGCACTCGAGCCACTTTTTGGGCCTCATTTAAAATTCGCGGTACCCATCGAGCTGATTTCTTCGAGTATCCCAGATGAATACTTAATACTCGCGTTAAAGCCATGACATTCAAGCCAAATCATTAGCAATCATTTCTTGATTCAATCGTAGGTCTTCGTCAATTTTGAACTTCACCAGAGCTACAGTGACATCATCAGTGAAAAATTTTGGTCGACCTTCTCGAGAAAAATGTTCGGTCTGAAGTCTTCGGAACCACTTATAAATAGTCTTTAAAGACAGTGCAATTGTTCCATATTCAATTTAGCATTCACTGAATATTTATATTGGCTGTAAATTACGCCGAAACCCGAAGAGAATCACATGGCAAATTTCTGTTGGCGTTCGAGTTGGGATTTCGTCTGACCTATCCTCAGCTATTTTGCGTTTTCTTGTCTCCATTTGAAGGACCTTGAACCAAGCTCGATTTGCCGAAATATAAATCATAATTTTTTAAAGGGAAAGAAACTACCACCACAGGGAGGTTGGCATTCTCTTCCGTGGGACGACCGCGATAGGTAAGGTTCAGATCCGTTCGTCCTTGTTGCCAGATGGAGTTTCGTTTTCTTGCGATATAAAGTAGTAATCTCTTGCAGCGGTTGTACACAGGGTTTGGAGCCCACTACATGAAAAATATACTTCAATGAAATATCAAAATTAGCCTTGGATGAGAGACCCCTCGTTTTGATAAATCCACTAGAGCTAAATAAAGAAGGTACAATCTTTAACAAGAGTGTACAGCTGCCGATGATATTGATATTATCGGCCTCAACAACCGCGCTTTCTCCAGACTGGATAAGGAAGCGAAGGATTGGGTCTGGTAGTGAAAGAGGGGCCAAGACGAAATCCTCTCATCAAACATACAGTGAGTGTATTTACTGTTTGGCTCCCATATCACTGGTAACAGTCATAACTTCGAAAGTCCTAGATAATTTCGTCTATCTAGGGACCAAAATTAACACCAATAATAATGCCAGTTTGGCTTAGTAGGAAATTAAATGGTAAGGTTCTCTCTTGATGAACGGAATAATGAGCTGTAGTGGCTAGCCCATGCCGTCCGTATGAATGAAAGCGATCCAGCTTTGAAAGTATGCGAAGGAGTACGCGGTGGTAGAAGCAGATGTAGAGGAAGACCTTCACTCCTTTGGAAGACCTCCACCCTTTGGAAAGAGCATCTGGAGAGCGACCTGGTCGCACTTAGTATTTCCAACTGACGCCAAACAGCTAAAAGAGGAACCGAATGGCGCGTTATTGTTGATTCGACTAAAACCGCGTAAGCGGTGCCCAAGCCGATGACAAAGAAGTAGAAAAAGAGGAAAGTAGCCAACGTATACGATATCAACGCTTTTCGCAAGTTTAAGAGACCATTCATATCCAATTTATGGTAGAAGTCTCCTTTTCTCCTCTGAACTGCGAAGCTCCGATAAGGGTAAAGACATTCATATCTATACTGAAAGGTCTAAATGCAAGGCAGGTACAAAAGCTGGTTGCTTCTATGACTTCCAGGACGTTTGTTTTTACCCATTCGTTACGGTTCGGGATTGGAGTATAATAGTACTTGGTGAAGAATACCTTCAGGAACTGCAAAGCATAAAAGACCAAAATACTACATACATTTGGGAAGACATTAACGAAGTTCTTCAAACTCAGGACACAACAAGAAGTTACAGTTTGGTGTGGTATTTGTGCGGATGTAGTTATTGGTGCCGATTATTTCGAAGACGATGGTAGAGCAATGATAACCGTCAATCGGGGATCATTATCGAGCCGGAGTTCGTGATGCCTATAGTTCGTGAAAATTGTTTAAATGGCTTGTGGTTTCCACAGAGCCGTACGACACTTTCGACGTGGTAACGTCCATGTGAGACTCGCTAAAGTCAGCCTGTTCAAGCTAGCCTCATCAAAGCGCCCGCTTTCAGATAGTCAGAAGCATCAATCCTTTAAACGATACGTGAGCGCAGGTTTTACGTTCGGTAGAAAAGAAGACAGTTGTTGCGAACGAAGGAAGGAGATTCCGATAAGTTGCATACAACTCTAGAGGTGGAATCTCTGCAGACGTAAGGAGGTCTAAGGTCCTGTCGTCTTGGTTATATAAGAGTCGGCTCTTCTCTTATTTACAATGAGTCTGTGGCTACTTTGTGAAAAACACAACTTCCATTTTATGAAAAGCACTCCTCCTCCCTGCCAGAATATTACTCAAATTTATTGTAAAGCACTACTTATAACCTCCTGGCGTTACCAAAACAAAATTGATGCTGTTTTTAACTGCTGCAACGAGAGTCACAACGTGAACTCTTTAATTTACGAAAAACAATAGTGCTCTGCAGTCTACATTGCAGCACTGCATGGAAGATTCGTAAATTTAGCATAGGCCGCTGGTGGAGGAGATGCGGTGTCACGCATGAGTCCGCGTGCGCCACTACCATAAGCATTTGAGCAAAGGGCAGTGCAGCGTCGGCAAACAGTGGCCTCGCTTTTTATAGCGGCATAAATCCTGCGATTTTGATTGCCAAGTGTCAAATACAGTTAACAGACAACAAAAACGCAAATGAAAGAGGACAACAGCGGCAATAACACAACATAAACAACAGCACATGTTGAAACGAAAACGAGAAAGTGGAGTGAGTGAAACAAAACAAAACGAAAAAACTGAAAACTGAAAAAAAGCATTTTTTGACACCAAATTTGTCGCAACGCTGGCTGAGTAAGCGACGCGGCGGCAGGAGAGTTGAATTCAAAACCAACACTCGATCTAGCGGTGGCGACCAGGCGAAGTCAAATGGTGAGTGGTGCGTGGCGAGTGGCGAGTGGTGGCGAGTAGCGGCGAGTGCTGCTTTTGAATGGTGTGTGGTCGTTCAGCACGACAAATGGCCGCTCGGCGTCGTTGAGCCCTCGTGATTTATGTGCGCAGCAGTCGAACAACTGCCTGAAAGTGAGTGCGAGTAGAAGTGCAGGAGTATGAGTGTGAGTATGGGTGCGAGTGCCAGGGGAGAGCGGGCAAGTAGTGTTGGAAAATGAGACACAATGCTGCTGGTCTTGATTGTGTTCCGCTTTGGTATTCACAGCGGTTGAATGGTTGAAGTGCTCGGTGTTGCCATATTGGTCGTAATCGTTAACGTCTGTGTCGCATTGACGCCAGCTCAATGACCAACTCATACTCGCATACAACAGCAGAATGCACGCACATTTTGCTTTAGCTATTTGGTACGAGTTGCCTCTTTTATTGCATTCCTTCTTCTACTCATCCGCACCCTCCTCCTCATCGCACTTGCCTGGCCAGCTGTCATTTGTTCGTGTTGAACTGTTGATAGCTTGTTGACGGTTGCCACAGGCCTCATGGGGAGGCTCACAGCAGGCGCGCAAAATACAGCAACACATACTACATGCGTGTATATATGTATTTATATACATATATATGTATATACGTATGAAATTTGTGACGTGTGAACGATTTTTAACACTCTTTTCTGTTTTTACCAGCACATAACAGCACTCCGGTTGCTGCTGCTGCTGCTGTTGTTGTTGTTTATTTTTGCCTGTCAGTTTTGACTAATTTTTGACTGCGCGTCGCACGTTTTTTTTTACTCCCTTTTTGCGCAAAGATTTAGAATTGTTTGTGAATGAGTGGATAAATTTCGTTTTGGCGGTTGGACCGGACAAAGGATGTGTGTGAGTGGGTGTCTGTGTGCGTACATGTGTATGTGTTGTCATTGTTAGCTAGTCGTAAGCGGAAAAATGGTTATTCACGGCTGCTGGTATTCATATCCTGACGTATATCCTTATAGGCATTGCCATTGTTATTGTTGGCATTCTGGATTTGTTTTCTTGTATATGTATGTACAATATATGCATATGTTTGGCTTTTATTTGCATACAAATGACTGAAGTGTGTCAAAGTCGATTTGTGCATTGTTTGGAAAACAGATCATATTTATGTTGCGCATGGATTTTTTGATGGATGTACGCGAAGAGTAACTATAAATAATAAAGGAAAAGGGCTTAATTGCTTAGAGAGGAGGCTTACAATGATGACGAATATGTTACTCCGGTCATGTGAGTGGATAACGAGAATTTCAGAAACATTGCAACGTTGCCAATTTTCTTCGCCTAAGTGGTTAAGTGGCTAAGGGGTGTAATGGGGTGTAGTCAAGCTTCAGGGTATGCAATTACAATCGCAGGGCTATACTCAATTCTTACGCTTGCGACTACGTATCGAACACCGAAAATGTTGGCAACCCTAGTGCCACCTATCTTGTGATAGACAGACTATATGTCGCGAAGTCTTCAAAACTTATTGCCCATTTTGGTCTAAAGAAAAAAATAATTCAATCCCAATCTCGCAAACGAAGTTCAGTCCAAGTTAATGTGCGTAAGTGAATACTTCTGTTCTTTCAGGTAATAATAAGGGACCTTTTGGATTCCAAGTTTACACCATTATTTTACTTGTTATCTTCGAAACGCGAGTAATTTTCTAATTTTTCGTCCTTTCTTCTATGTTATGAGCAGCTTACTAGCCCAAACCCTGAGCTGATGAGACGCGCTACGTTTGTAGACAGACAGCAAACAGCCAGACAATGACACCCATTCGAACTAGATCATTAGCTTGGCAGTTTTCACCGACTCTGCTTTGAGTCAGCATATATTCCACCCGTGAAAAAGTCATCACTCGTATGTAAACATAATTAGTCGCTACTTTTTGTGGAAGCTCAGACCTCTTCAATACCATAATTGACCATTTTTATAGCTACAACAAGCCATTATGTCGCGAACAGCGAACAGAAGCTAGCAACGTCCACCAATCCAAACCAAATAATATGTCTGAGGCTTGATTAGAGCTTCATGGGGCCAGTGCCACCTCCTAATAATCGAGGCTAGACCTCTTATCATTTAATTCTCAACATTAGTCTAAAGAGTAGTCCTCTTGAGAGACCTTTGCAACGTTGCCAATTTTCCTTTTTCTTCAACGTTTCTAACTGTCGCAAGAGAAATTCACTTTTGTGTTCCATCTCAAAATAATTATGAAGTATTGCCGTATGTCACTTAGAAATTGTTATTATTTGCTAAATTTTTGTTTGTTTAATTTACCAAATTTGAAAATGAGCAACCACAAAAGGCATAACCGATTGACCACAGAGAGCATAACTGAATTTATTATGCTCCCTTAACAATCTGTATATACACACGCCCACCAACATGTGAGTCTATTGTGAATTAAATGAGCATGTCAGCACTTAATTATCTATGCTTCATTTCCTTACTACTAAACTACTATTATTATTATCATTATTATTATTGGTCACTCATACGCCCAGTCGTACCGAGCAACGCCACCAACCAATTTACTTTAAATACGTACGTATGTGTATGTGTATGTGTGCGTGTGTATTGTTTGACATTAAATTCCAATATTAATAATTGCAATAAATTCCAACACAAACACACATAAACCCAGATACATGCACAAGTAGGTAATAATAGATGAGCAAACAATCAATGTCGATGATTGTTGCTAGAGAGTAAAGGACCATTGGGCGACCCCAAGGATTTAGTGTTGCAACTAATATATTAACAACAATTAAGACGACAATGGCAGGAGCAATCAGAAGTAAATCATTATTTTTAGTATTATGTGTACACATGTGTATATATGTATAGCATTTCAACGTCATTGGTCAGCGTTAAACCGGGGACAACAAATACTACAGCAAAATTTTAATAATTATATCTATACACATGTTACATAATATGTGTCTATATGTAGATAAGCATGCATGTATACGTACATATATACAATATTATTTTACGTAATAATTATTGTTAGCTGAAATAGTTATACAATGTCCTTGCCATCGGTATGTCCTGCTACCGGCCGTTCAACAACTAGATAATTAATAACAAAATGTATAAATTAGTTTTGCTTTATTTCTTGTTGCCTGATAATCATAAGAATTTTCTCGGTTAACTTCCTCTATGGGGTTTTTTTTTGGTCGTTAAGACGTGAAGCCTTGAAGAAGAGGAAGTCAATTCATGGTAAATTCTTACTCCTCTTTCAACTTATTGGTAGTCATAACAGCTGGGTGTGTGATTTTCTGGGATTATTAAATACTTTGTTATTGTTATTGTTTTACTTAATGTTGTGGTAACTTGATTTGTTGGTTTGTTCTTTTTCTCTTGCAGCTGTCACTGTTTATTTATGCCTTTATTATTATGATCGATTATCGGCTTAATAAATTATTTTGTTAAAGTTGAGGAAAAAATTGTTTCAAACTTCTGGTCTAAATTAAAGCACATTATAATGGTTGAACAACATTTTAGTACACGTGATAGTGAAATTAGGCAACATTGCTTTAACACAAGATATGCTTATTAACAACCTTGTGATAGGCGAAACATGATTTAAGTCGCAAAATAATATGAAAGAAAGGTTTTACATTTATTAATAAAACTGACAACGGTGTTTTATATAAATTTTAATTTCCAATAAAGAGTTTTGCTCATTGTAATAGATACAGATCATCGAAAAATGGCAACGTTGGAAAGCACTTTTTCTGATATTATAAAATAAAATAAAATAAAATAAAATAATATAAGATAAAATAAAATAAAATAAAATAAAACAAAATAAAATAAAATAATATAAAATAAAATAAAATAAAATAAAATAAAATAAAATAAAATAAAATAAAATAAAATAAAATAAAATAAAATAAAATAAAATAAAATAAAATAAAATAAAATAAAATAAAATAAAATAAAATAAAATAAAATAAAATAAAATAAAATAAAATAAAATAAAATAAAATAAAATAAAATAAAATAAAATAAAATAAAATAAAATAAAATAAAATAAAATAAAATAAAATAAAATAAAATAAAATAAAATAAAATAAAATAAAATAAAATAAAATAAAATAAAATAAAATAAAATAAAATATAATAAAATAAAATAACATATTAGTAAAAATAATAAAATAAAATAAAATAAAATAAAATAAAATAAAATAAAACAAAATAAAATAAAATAAAATAAAATAAAATAAAATAAAATAAAATAAAATAAAATAAAATAAAATAAAATAAAATAAAATAAAATAAAATAAAATAAAATAAAATAAAATAAAATAAAATAAAATAAATTAAAATAAAATAAAATGAAATAAATTAAAATAAAACAAAATAAAATAAAATAAAATAAAATGAAGTAAGATAAAAAAAATAAAATAACATAAAATTAGTAAAATGAAATAAAATAAAATCAAATAAAATAAAACAAAATAAAATAAAATAAAATAAAATAAAATAAAATAAAATAAAATAAAATAAAATAAAATAAAATAAAATAAAATAAAATAAAATAAAATAAAATAAAATAATATAAAATAAAATAAAACAAAATAAAATTACATAAAATGAAATAAAACAAAATAAAATAAAGTAAAATACAATAAAAGAAAATGAAATATAATAAATTAAAATAAAAAAATATAAAACAAAAAAAAAATAAAAAAATAAAATAAAATTATACTTGCTTACTATTTCTTTGGCATTTATTTAGCAGCAGTGTCTGTACATTTTAATTAGGCACATAATGCATCTAAATATTTCGTGCAAGTGAGCAAAATCTTGTTATGTGTATCCGGCGGTTATCTATATTTATTAACATTCATTGAAGTCTGGCAGATTTAATGACCAACGTAAGCCAAATGGCATTTTATTTACTCTCAAATGAAGTTTCTTGTTTCACAATTTCGAACATTGATTTTCCATTTATATTTCCTTATTATTTAAGTCATGTTTGCTCTGAATATAACAAATAATTCTTGATTAAATAGAAATTGATTAAGCAAATGAATTAGTAAAATAGATTACAGCATGCAACTCATAATTATATGTTTGATTTACAATTTTTTCGTAAGCCTTTGTATGCCAGTAAATTAGTATTTTAATTTGAAACAAATATACCAAATTAATGATTGTTTTAATGAAGTAGAAATAAATGTCAGAATCCTTCACAGTGAGTATTTTATGTTGTCTTTGCTCTTGTTTTAGATAAAATTAAAAATAAAAATAGTGTACAATTTACATATTTATTCGAGCACTTTTATTCTCTTACTACGCGCTAAAGTTGAAATTTGGGCCGGACACCGAGAGATAGCGAGACGTGGTTGCAGAAGAATACAAAAAGATGCTGAAATGCGTGAAGATGAAGAGTTTAGAAGCTGGCCGACTGGGGTAATGCTCTATAACTTCATAAAAAGATACGATAACTATCAAAAGGCACTCGGAGGTGTTGATATTCCCGCCTAGGAGTGACGCCTTTAGAAAGAGTCTTTTCTATAGGATGTTGGTCCGGTTAGAATTCCAACTCATAACGCTCCCTATAATGGCACGCACAGTTACTCACTCGGCTACAATTGCCGCTTTTGCCCTACCTTTAACAACTGTATAACAATTTATCAGTTGTATTAGTTTTTCCTATTCCCCAACCCTTCTTAACACTCCTCCGAACATAATTTGCACAAATTATTTGCTTAGCTGTGCCATATTAATGAAGTTTGCATTTGGCAACATTTCGTGTCGCATTAAATTTTCAAAGTAAGGAACAGTGATGCATTTCTTCAATCCGCCATGCCAGCAGCTAAGATGGCGCTCGCATTCACTGCTGCCCACTGCACCATTTCGGCAGTTGTTTATACTAATTGCACGTAATCAAATCCATTTAACGGTGCAAAGCTCGTGCACTGAGCGCATTAAACTCAAATGAGTTTATATTTTAGTGAAATTGAAAATGATTGTTTGGAAAGGAAGTGGAAAGTAGAAGATTATATTAACTTAGCAATTATCTGCAGGCGACTTTATTTTCCAATATTAAATTTAATTAAAAACCAAAAAAAAAAAAAACGTAAAGTGTAAAGTGTTGTCGTTCCAAATCAAATTCAAATCTAAAATACAACAACACTCACTGTCGTCAGTCACACAAATAATCATGCCCTTTGGCTTGACTAGATTGAAGAAATCAATTTTCCAATTAACTAAAATCAATGAAGTGCCAACGACAACAGCTGTCAGCGATTTGTTCAACCGATGACAACCAGCGACGACGAGTAGTTGTTGCAGCGAGTAAATAGTAGTTTATTCGCTTTTTCGTTCATTTTTGCAACAATGACTGCTCGTTTATCACAATTCCAACCAATTCCAACAGTGGCAACAGTAGCGAAAATGCAAAGGAAGATCATCGCTGCTTGGCAAATTTGTGGAGTTTGTTAAAAAAAAAAACAAAATTAAAAAAAGAGATGAAAATAAGATTGGTGAATTGGAAGCCAATTTGATGCGACAAATTGCTCAAAGCGTTGCAACATCAATAAACAGAGCGTTTGGTTAACAGAGAGAGACTAGATGTTTATTAAATAAAATAAATTCTATTTGAATATCGCGAGGTTAGAAAAATTAACAAAAAAAAAATATCGTACAAAAAGACTAAAACCATTTTTTTTTACTATGTTCCGTATATATTTCTTCAGGTAAGTGTGATTTTAGCTATACTCCGGCCTTACTGAGTCTGTAGCAGGTGAAAAACCTCTTCTATAGAAGACAGACTCTCTTTTCCTTAGTCGTGACTAACAACTACTGCGCGAGTGGTTGGTTTATTGCAAGCCACAAAATTTCTCTTTTCATGAGGATAGGCGAATATTGCCGAATCAAATCAGATCTGAAGTGGACGTCTTCATCTTCCTATTCCAACATCGGCTGAGACTAAATCGATAACTTTCAAAGCTAGAATGTTTTCGTTTATTGGACGATAGCTAGATATATCGTCGTGTGCGTTGTACAGCTCACTGTTTCACTGTCGCTCTATTCGCAAAATCATTCTTCCGAAAACTCCTAGTGCCAACATCTGTTGAGTTATATTCATCCGCGATTCGGTTGCAGCGATTATAAGCAGTTTGAGGAGTTTTGTCTGTGTTCGCCTAGAGAGGACTCTTAATTTTCATTCCCTGAACACCTGTTATGATTTTGCGTTGGATTACTGAAAAGCCAATGAGGACAGGTCATTTCGATTAGAAGGAACTAAAGACTCAAAGACTTAGCATTACTAAGGAAACTGCCAACAGTTTCACTCGGTTGAAAGGAGCTCACAAAATTTAATCAATTTTAATAGTAAATAAGAATGTCTTAGTAGAAGAACACAGCAAACAGATGTGAAAAATGACAATTGCCTTAAGCAGAAATATAAATTTGGATTAAAATTAGTAAGAAATGGTAAGCGAATTCGCAATTCTGCTAGGCTAATGGGAAAAACTCACAAAGAGCAGAGTTATCTCCAGCACATTATATTTGGTATGCACATCTACATAGGCACACATATTCCCGCAATATTTCTGGGAAAACTAATATTATCTCAGTAATCTAATATGTATGTTTGGGTTGCATGATTTACGGGAATGACGGCAGGTCTTGGTAGATTCAAAGTTCAGTAAAACAGCTGATAAATGTTTTTATATTTTGAGTCCACATATATAAAAATACAATAAAATATAATAAAACAAAATAAAATAAAATCAAATAAAATTAAAAATAAAATAAAATAAAATAAAATAAAATAAAATAAAATAAAATAAAATAAAATAAAATAAAATAAAATAAAATAAAATAAAATAAAATAAAATAAAATAAAATAAAATAAAATAAAATAAAATAAAATAAAATAAAATAAAATAAAATAAAATAAAATAAAATAAAATAAAATAAAATAAAATAAAATAAAATAAAATAAAATAAAACAAAACAAAATAAAATAAAATAAAATAAAATAAAATAAAATAAAATAAAATAAAATAAAATAAAATAAAATAAAATAAAATAAAATAAAATAAAATAAAATAAAATAAAATAAAATAAAATATATAAAATAAAATAAAATAAAATAGAATAAAATAAAATAAAATATAATAAAATAAAATAAAATAAAATAAAATAAAATAAATTTAAATAAAATAAATTTAAATAAAATAAAATAAAATAAAACAAAATAAAATAAAATAAAATAAAATAAAATAAAATAAAATAAAATAAAATAAAATAAAATAAAATAAAATAAAATAAAATAAAATAAAATAAAATAAAATAAAATAAAATAAAATAAAATAAAATAAAATAAAATAAAATAAAATAAAATAAAATAAAATAAAATAAAATAAAATAAAATAAAATAAAATAAAATAAAATAAAATAAAATAAAATAAAATAAAATAAAATAAAATAAAATAAAATAAAATAAAATAAAATAAAATAAATTAAAATAAAATAAATTAAAATAAAATAAAATAAAATAAAATAAAATAAAATAAAATAAAATAAAATTAAATAAAATAAAATAAAATAAAATAAAATAAAATAAAATAAAATAAAATAAAATAAAATAAAATGAAATGAAATGAAATAAAATAAAATAAAATAAACTGAAATATAAAAGAATATATAAAAAAAGATTAAACTATAATAAAATTAAAAAAAAAACAAAATTAAATGGACTAAAAAAATAAAATTAATAGAAATAAAATTAAATATAAACAATAAAATAAAAAATTTCAAATAAAAAAAAAATAGAATAGAAATAAAATTAAATATAAACAATAAAATAAAAAATTTCAAATAAAAAAAAAAAAGATTTCACGAAACAAAGAAAATTAATTTTATTAAAATAAAATAATTAACTTAGAGCACAACAAAATTTCATAACAAAAAGAAAAATGTAAATTAAATTGTATAGTGCTAATTCCAACCGAGACTCTCTCTCAATATATCAGTCTCATATATTTTACTTTGATATTGCTCGTTATCTGTCACTTTGAAATGTCTCCTATTTGTAATTTTCTCTTCTTCCACTCTTAAATGTTATTGAATTTAAATGTTTTTAAACATTTAACACTTTAAACTTTAGCTCTCTAGGTGGTCTTATTGTGATCATTTGGCACAAAGCAATTTCGGTGCTCCCACGGCGAATGTCCATTGTACGCCAATTGAGAATTTCTTTCAACGTAGCCAAGATATGCATAGGTCTGTGAACATGCAATTACAAATGTACCTGCAATTATATGTGTATGGTATATGTATATGAGTCTCGGGCGTATTGTCACTTTCAAAAGTTTGGCAATAAAATTTGTGTTAAGTGATTTTATGGCCTTTAATGTTGACTTTGCACACACACATTTGTATTTATATACGTATGTATGTATGTTTGTCTTTTAAGATATTTTGTAAAATTTAAAGTGCGAAAGCCGACATGAATTGCTAACTAATTGGTGATGAAGAAAATAAATGAGATTTCATTCATACATACCTACATATATATTTAAATAAATATAATACTGTTTCGATGAGTATATTTTGAGGAAAAAATTTTAAGCAATGAATTGAAATGAATTTAAATTTAACTATTTCTACTTATTTAAATAGAGTATTTGTTTATATAGAAAATATATTATTTTTATTTGAATTATTTGAAAAGCGGTACTGTTAAGAAATCATAAATAATGCCGTAATAATGTCATATGTTATCAATTATTAATCAGCTGTTGTTTATAAACACACACCTATATATATTATATATTTTGTGTATTTATATATACAGATAATATAAATATATATATATGTAGTGATTTACATTTGGAAATCTCTCATGTTGACATCTTATCAACAAAACGCTGATTTCTGGCTACAATATAGACAATATGGAATAGACTAGCGGAGACGATAAGTCGTACAGAAGAATGCGGACGTTAAAATTGCTTTTATTTTTTATTTCTTGATTATTTGCTGCATAGCCCTTTGAAGCTTGAAAGAAAATTTCTCAAGAGCTGGGTATTTTTATTTATTTTTTATCTTAGAATCTTCGTCCACGATCTGTTGGCTAGATTTTATCTTAACTACATAACTTTTCCCACTGTTAAAATGTATGTAAGCAAATTTTGACGTCTCTCTTTAAACTGTAACAGTGACACGAGCGGCGAGAAAAATAAACACGAATCGTTTAGAGGTAAGTGATTTAGACTTGCCATGTTGCCATTTTTCTCTGTTAAATACTAGTAAATCACGTTGAGTAATGTACTGTTGTTGATTTTATGATCAAATAATCATATGGGACTTATGCTGGGTGTCTATTGTGGACAGCTTTAAAAAAAACTTGTATGTATGTGTGAAAATGAATTTTCGCGCAACTTTGCCAATTTTCGCTGAGTAAATAAATCTTCTTCATTTCTACATATTACCAATCAACAATTTGTAAGCCTAACTGCTGACAAAACTAAGAAAATAATTATAGAAAAATATCTACAATTTAAAATGTTTAGTTTTTCATGTTAAACATTAAGGCGAAACCTGAGAAAAATGCTGTTGAAGTGATTTTGAGCCAACATGTGTATACAAATTTATTTAAAATATATATACCATACTCATATGTATGTATTTTTTTATAATAAATTTATATTTATTTCTTGGAATAATTATTAAATATTTAATAATCTCGTCTCGAAGAAATGTGAAATGATAGCAGGTTTTTGTCTTCTTCGATCTCTTGTCTAATTTATATGTATATTTCGGGAAACAATCTTAATATTTTGGCTGCTGCACATTGTTGCAAAAAATACTTCTGGGAATTCAGGAATTATATATGTATGACAATTTTCACAGAAAATTACCCATGTATTTTAAGAAAATGCGTGGAATTGAGATTAAACAACGAATTATAAGTACAAGAATTTAAGCGAAATTATTTTATAACAAATAAATAATAATAGCTTATTATTTACTCACTTACTTATCAGTTGTTGAACTTAACCTTCTAGTTGATTGTTTCGAAAATGCGACGACTTAAAGCTACTCGCTTACAGATATTGCTCCGCAGTCTATTTTGTCAGTCGAGCTTTAAACATAAAATTTACGGATTTCAATTTGTGCTATTGCATCAATTGTTTGTTTTTATTTTTCCTTAAACAATACAGTTTAAAAAAATTTCATTGAAAATAACATACGTGTAGAGTGATTGCGATGATCTTCAAGGTCGCATTACTTTGCTGTCTAGGCTTAACAGCAATCCATGCTAAGCCACTAGATAGAATCAAATGTATAGATATGAGTATGCGTAGTTCTGATACCCTAACGGCTACAAACACTATACGCATCATATGTGCGCCCGAAATAGATGGTGATGTAATAGAGCCTGACCGTTCGTTGTTGGATATAGATGTACCAGGTATTAGTATTTATTAAAAAAAATTTAAATACTCAAATTAAAGTGTTGCTATTCTCCAGCACGTCATCTGCTGCCACCCAACAAAGATTACATTGGCGAATATGCGATGAATTCAAATGGCTACGCTGAAGACTACGCCTCTATATACCCTCGACAAGCCTACAGGTCGACTCCACAAGCAAGGGAGTACGTGCCGATGAGTGTACCTGCGCTAGCTGCACGACAACCATACAGTTATCAAGTGATTAACAGTGTATTACCACAAGAACAAAAAGCCATAGATTTCCAACCGCTCGAGGAAACCATGCTGGAACAGCAAACGAAATTAAAGAGCATTGTTGAAGATGTATCAATTGTAAAGGAATCTGTGAGTGATCTCGAAAATCACTTGAAAACTGTTTCGGACACTTTAGTGACACAGGAGAAGGATAAGAAAGCAGACGTGGACATAAATATTGTCATGAAACTTGATCCAGGTTTGGAAGAGCTACTGAGGACTATGCTAACACTGACAGACGACAAAACAATTAACGAAAAAACGACTGAAAACAGTGATAAAGAATTCGATGAGTACATGAATTATTTAAAAACGGGCGTTAGAACAACAGAAGAAGGAGAATCAACTGATACTGCGCGTGATTCAACAGCAGACGATAGTAGTAGTCAAGAAACAGAAGTGTATGATGTAGAAGTAAATGATAAAACCGAAAACAAATCCGAAGGTGCAGATGAGGAAGAATGGAAGAAGGACGAAACAGCAGCAGCAGTAGAGGAACAAGTAGATGGTTTTCACTTGACCGATCAGGAAGTGGAGAATATGATAAATGAAATATTTGGCTTCGGTCCTATTGTAAATAAAGCCAGTGCTGATGTTAACAACAAAGAAGAAGATGAAGACGACTACATAAACAATTTATTTTCGTCAGTCGCCGAAAAAACCGACACAGAAAATATCAAAGATGATGTCAAAGAATTCGACTTGGGTAAATTTAGTGATAAACTTAGCGAGAAAGATTTAGGTAACATTTTAAATACTGCATTTGGTAGAGGTCAATCTTTGACCAACTATGCTGATGATGCTGTTAATTTGCTTCACTTGCTGACTTACATACGTTAGGAAGAAATAAAGAGATAAATTACATAAATATATGAATATTGCTGAACGAATAACGAAAATTTGCAACTTTGTGATTTAAATGTTCATTTAATATATTTTCTATTTCATATAAATGAAAAGTTCTTTCTCGCAAAACAACTTGTAATTTAGTCAAAAACATAATTAAAACGAAAATTATTTTAAATAAATTCAGAACGAAATGAACGTTTGTTTTCTTATTTATTTAACTTACATTTGCTTTTGTATTTAATCTGAATTTCATTAATTTAAATAAATTTTAGTTTATTATTAGTTAAAATAGTGCATTAAACTTTTATATTAGCTTATGTTAGTTTATTTTATTTTATTTAAATTTATTTATTTGATTTTGTTTTATTTCAATTTATTGTATTTAACTTTTTTAATTTAAATTTTTTATTTCACTTCATTTTATTATATTTCTGAACTTTTATTTTATTTTATTTTGCTTTACATGACTTTGTTTTATTATTTATTTTTATTATGTGTTATTTTATTTTTTTTATAAGGTATTATATTTTATATTATTTTAATTATTTTGTTTTTATTTATTATTTAAATTTAGTTTTATATACATTTTAACTTTATTTTAAGTTAATTTAATATTTCATATTAATTTCACTTCGTTTCATTTTATTTCTTATACCCTTTTCTTATTTGTTTTACTTTATTTTTTAATTCTTTTTAAATTAATTCACTTTATTTATTATATATTATTTCTTTTTCAATTATTTTTTTTTAATTTTTAGCTTAATTTATTTTATTTGTTTTATTTTACTTCATTTTAAGTTAATTTCTTTTATTTCATTTCATTTCCCTTAACTTCCTTTTATTTTTTTTAATCAATTTTTTAATTTTTTTTAATTAATTCACTCTTTTTATTATGCATTATTTCATTTAATTCCTTTTTCAATTTATTTTTATTCATTTGTAGTTTAATTTATTTAATTTGTTTTATTTTATTTTATTATTTTGTTTCATATCATTTTAATTTGAATCTGTTTTTTATTTTATTTTTCTTTTCTTTTTATATTGTTTCATTTTATTTCCTTTAAATTTATTTGTTTATTTTATTTTATATGTTTTACTTAATTTTTCTGTTTTTTTTTTAATAAATTCCCTTTTTTTATTATATCTATATTAATTTATTTTATTTCTTTTTCATTTTATTTTTTCAGTTTTAGTTTAATTTATTTTATTTTATTTATTTAAATATTTATTTCGTTTTATTTTACTTTATTTTATTATATTTTAGTTATCGTTTGTATATATTATATATTACATATATTTTAAGTTATTTAATTTTAAATTAAGTTAATTTAATTTTTTAATATTGTTAATTTCAGTTTCTTTAAATATTGTATATATTTTTTTTAATAATAATTTTAATAATACTTTTATATTATATATTATTTTATTTAATTTTTTTTTATTTATTCTTTTCATTTATAGTTTAAGTTATTTTATTTTATTTTAATTTTTTTAATTTAATTATTTTATCTAATTTTTTTTTTAATTAATTTTTTTTTTATTATATATTATATATAATTTTTTTATTTTTTTTCAATTATACACGTATGTGTTAATTTTTAGTGTAAGTTATTGTACTTTATTTTTTTATTTTTATTATTTTATTTTTTTAAATTAATTTTTTTTTAAGTAATTCTCTTTTTTATCATATATTATTTTATTTTACCTCTTTTTCATTATTAGTTTAAGACATTTTATTTAATTTTTTTAAATTTTATTTTATATTGTTTCATTCTTATATGTTTTTGTATAATATATTACTTTATTTCATTTCTGGTGACTTTGGTCGATTTTATTTTGTTTCATTTTATTTTATTTTATTTTGTTTCATTTTATTATATTCTATTAAATTCATATTTTATTTTATTTTATTTGTTTTATTTTTTTATTTGATTTATTTTATTTTATTTTATTTTATTTTACTTTATTTTATTTTATTTTATTTTATTTTATTTTATTTTATTTTATTTTATTTTATTTTATTTTATTTTATTTTATTTTATTTTATTTTATTTTATTTTATTTTATTTTATTTTATTTTATTTTATTTTATTTTATTTTATTTTATTTTATTTTATTTTTTTTCATTTGATTTTTTTATTGTACTTTATTTTATTTTATTTTATTTTATTTTATTTTATTTTATTTTATTTTATTTTACTTTGTGTTATTTTAATTTATTTTGTTTAAATAAATTTTATTTTACTTTACTTTTTTATATATATTTTATTTTATTATATTTCAATTTATTTTTTTATATATTTAATTTATACTATGACATCAGCACTTGCGCATAAATTATATATATTGGTTTGTACAAATATTTAATATGTGGTAGTAAGACATAATTTTGCAGCCTCCAGTCCTCCACATATTAGCCCAACTTGTCAAAGTTTTAATGAAAAAAATTTTAAATAATTGTGTATTCAAAACCGAAAATTTTAATATTTTAATCGCAAAGGCATGAGGGCTAATTAAAAGTTTACGCCTGAGTAAAATTCGAAAACTTTGATTTATTTTCGCAATTCGTAAAAAGCTTTTCATAAACAAGGCAAATAAAATTGAAGAAGAAAAAGATGGTGGCAAAGCTTTGACTTTGTTTTAGGTTAGTATATGCCTCACAAAAAAAAAAAAATTATTAAAGCATACGAGTATCTTAACATTCAAGAGGACATTGCTTCACAAATGCGGGTTGGAAGATACATGATGAGCAGAAGCGACATCAGATAATAAGCGTTAAATAGGTATATTTTTCCATTTTCATTGCCCATATGTGCCACTTTTATGTAGGGTTATCGAAAATAAACGTAATAAATGCTTTGAAACACTTTTTTCACGAAATTCCTTTTGTATTATAAAGTTTGAGCCTTGGGAATATATGTGAAACGCTCTACCATTCAAATGACCAACTCGGGAATTTTTTTAAACTTCGTTCCTTTTGAAGTAATTATTCATAAATGCCTGATTTTTTAGTGAAACAAGTCAGGATCCGTTGGATCGATCTCATCCAGAAGAAGTCTGATAAGGAAATGTAACTAAATATGTTTGGTTTGAGAGTTAAGTTTGACAGATATCAAAATACAGCACTGTACTTTTGAAACTGCAAAAGTTTTTTAAAACATCGAACATAAGTTTGAGCAGTAATTTTACGGAATTTTTATTACAATTTTGGTACACAATTTAAAGCAAAAACAAATATTACACTTGATAAGATTTCGCTTTGAAGTTATACAAAAGTAAATCTGAAAAATATTATTTTTTAAATTTATGAAATAAAAAGCGGAACATATTAAAAAATAATAAAAATTTTCAACTTTTCAGTTCAGTTTCTAATTTCCTTTTTCCCGCGAATTTTTGGCTGACAAAAAGCATAATTTTAGGCTGCGAAGCCCTTGGGAGTTTGTATTTTATTATATTCGATATCTATTTCAACTTTAATTGCATTTGCGCTTTTCTACATAAGTTGAGCAACAAATAATTGTACTTTTGATGGAAAAGATGTAAAAGTTTTGCGGAATTTCCTTTTATGTAGGTATGTATGTACATCAAAGCGGATCAAGCGAAAGGATGTAGAGGCTAGTAGGTACGTAAGATTTGAGGTCATAATTTATTTTATTCAATCAAATAAGTTTAATGCAAAGAAAAATAATAATAATTTCATTATTTGTAAATGTAGTAAGTTTGTGTGTTCTTAAGGTGTTTGAGATCTTACAAATTGAAGGATCTAGAAATTTTCCTGAGATTTTAATTTAGAAATACACTCAGACATTCGCTTAATTAAAGTTAGTTTTCTATAAATTTTCTCACGGCTAACCCTTCCAAGTGCTCTCTTTAATAGAATACATATTTATTTCCTCTTTATTTTTCATTTCTAGAAGACCGCCTTTTTTGCACCAACAATATAAAATTTACTTTTGGTTCTGCGGTATCAGTAGGTTCGTGGATCCCAGCTGCTTTTATAGAGGCTTACAGGTATTTAGTCTTACGAGAACATCAAGGCAGCTTGATAGCAGCACCCTCCCAATTAAGAGAACGGGCATTTCAAGTACACGCCCTTAAGACTGGGTAAGACCTTTACTTTGTTGAACAAATTTATTGGTTTACAATTGACACCGGGAGGTCTTGATATGCCCTGTCGAGTGGCGACCGTCGTTTTGAAACAAGACTCTTTAAGATTTTGGCCTGATAAAATACAGACTTTCATTAAGGAATCATAGTGATTGCGGTGAGTAATCCCGCTAGCAGTGACATCAAGCTGACCAAAGGTTGAGTTGAGCTGATGCGGCTGCTGATCATTACCAGCGCACTTAGGCCGATAGGACCATTGTGGTACCGCTGTACAGATTCTTCGGAACATTTGCATGTGATAATATTTTAGTGTGTCCTGCACTGCATTTCTTCCAAGGTTAAGTTGAGCTCAATCAAATGGCATTGCAGCTCACTTGTAATTTACAGTACATGCTTGCAGAAGAAAAGGAAAGTATGTGTCTCTCTGATATAAGTAACATTGCACGTCGCAGTAGGGTGAAGTGGGCTAAAAAGTTGTTCCAATCCACTAAATCTCCAAAGCTAAATGGTATCCTAGCCCCACTTCTATGAACCTTTATAAACCCTGCCTCCGTAAAGGGTATATTCTCCATGCTTAAGCTAGAGCAAAAGGAATTTTTATTCCAAAAGGAGACAGAGACAACCACGTTAGTCTAAAGGACTTTCGACCAATTAGTCTTACTTCTTTCCTCTTAAAAAAGAAAAAAAAAAAAAAATGGTTCTACTTACCAGAAGGTACAAACCGGCTCCTTTGAGGCCACCTCTACTCAAGGATGTAGAGATTACCCTCTCTACCGAAGTCTAATAATTCGGTATAGCAAACTCAATTAGAGCCGGTATACGGCAGGGAGGTCACAGAACGCTATAACTGCACTTTACGCTTGCGAAACGGCGATCGGCAAAAGATGGGGTCTAAGGCTCTCATATCGTGTACTGGATTTATTCAGCTCACCTAATTGAATGACTAAGCTATAGCAACGACCTCCTAACTCTACCTAAACAAACCACTATGTGCCACGACTAAGTGTCTGCAGTGTTTAGGTAATTAGAAAATGAACGAGATTTTCCCATTGTCACTACGCAATTTTCATTTTCATTTTCATTTTCATTCGCATTTTCATTACAAATTTGCAGTGACCATAAAAGCAATAAAAACACTAAACACCAATAATTACACCACTACATACATACACACAGGGATATACGTGTATATGTATTGCGCACACAAATGAGGAGTTTTCAACAACAACAACAACAACAACCACAGCAAAAGTTTCATTTTAACTAAAAAGTGTCATAGTCCGACATACTCCTTTGCACCCAACCACTGAAGAGACAAATTCTCTGGCACTAAGTCGGGAGAGAAATTTTGAGTTTGGCTTGGAGTAGTGTAGGCGGCAATTATGTACATATATACAGGGTTTTCCAGTAATTTCAGTTAAATTTACTATAAAAATGTTGAAAACATGGAACCTGACGGTTCGTAAAACTAAAACATTTTTCGATCGTCATGAAGCACCTCGTCGCACCGCAATACAGAAATTGGTAACGAAAAATAGAGGTGTTGGGACAAGTTAGGGATGTGAAGAATAATAAAACACGTGTACGTCGCTCAAGAACAACTGAGAATATTGCTGCTGTAGCCCAAAGTGTTGAAGGATATACATAGATTTGTCCAGTCCTCGTCGTTATTTGAAATTGGACATTCCACAAACATCATTACATCGTGTTTCGCATAAAGACTTGGGCCTTAAGACTTAAAAAGTTCAGTAAGCACAAGAACTCAAGCCGGCTGATCCTCAAAAGCGTCGTGTCTTTGCTATTTCGTTCCCTGAAATGCCTGAAAATGATCCGGAATTTCATCGAAAAATCATCTTGACTGATGAGACCCGTTTCCACCTCGTTGGATAAGGTAATAAGCAAAACTGTGGCAGATGGGACGCGGAAAATCCAAGATTTAATATTAAAAAGTTTCTCCATCCTCAACGTGTAACTGGTTGGTGCGGTTTATGGTTCAGTGGGGTTACTGGATCTTACTTTTTCGTAAGTGAGGTTGCAGCAATAATTACTGGGAATGGATTGGATTATTGAGTTTTTATGGGCGAAATCGGCGCTACGTGCCACATAAGCAACGAAACCATTGATCTTTTAATGGGAAAGTTTCGAGACCGTGTTATCTTTCGAAGAAGTGATCGCAATTTTCCACCGAGATATTGTGATTTAACACCTTGCGGCTTCTTACTTTGGGTCCACGTGAAAGACAAGGTCTACGCCGACAGACCAACGGCGATTCCAGACCTCAAAGATGGAATTCGGGAAGCTTTTGAGGGCATAGTTCATAGTTTAAAAGAATACTGTAAGCGTAGCTGATATTGTGTTCCAATTTTAATGGCATTTCTTTCTCTATACACTGAAATAAACATCCGGATCATTTATTTCGAAAAAAATCCATTTTTCTCGGAAAATCAAAATACTATGAGGTGCTACATAGTAGATAACCCTGTATATATGTATGTATTTATTATCATTCTGCTCAACTGCACCCATAAAGTGCAATTTTCATGTTCATTTTGCTTCTCCTAACTACATACTCGTATATCCACAAGTATTACGCTGGGGAACACTTTGCCGTGCCGTTGCTAAGGCTCGTTGGCGAGGCTCACAAAGCACGAACGGACGTACGTACGGCAGGCTGGTTGTTAGTATCAACATATGTATCAATAAAAAAAAAAAACTGTAAATATTAAAGCCATACACCTTTACCATTTTTTCATGTGGGAAATTTGAAAAAAGTATGTACTCGTATATATATACGTGTCTGTCAGTGTACAAACAGTTTGGCAAAGCGAAATTTGATGCCTTTGCAAGTTGCTGAATTGCTGCTACATACAAATGCACCTATTGCTAATATTGTTCTTATTGTTATTGTTGTTGGTATTTTTGTAGATGAACGAAGGTAAGCTGTAGTTGCAAAACTGACGATGATATTGCTGCTGATAATGGTTGCTCGTCGCTGCCAATGGGGATTTATTATGTGGCAAAATGCACTTTGTGTGGCCGCGGCCTGTAAGGTTGGTATGCTTGTGTGTATGGTATAAGCGAGTGTGTGTGTGTTTGTGTTTGTGGCCATAGTTCATTAGGTAGTTGTCGAGATCAAAGCTCATGCATGCTCCCATATATATAGATATATACCATTGGACTCATGCCTGCATGTATAAGTATATTTAGTTAGCCAACAAGTATAAAATCATTCTAAAAATATATTCATACAGATATACTCGTACATACACACATGCATGCCTACATGCGAGTATACCTATATGTATGTATGTATAAAGTGTTCCTAACAATGAGTGTAAAATAACAAAATTGTCGGCAACACTTTGATTTGGCCATTGTGGTCATCCATTGTTGGTGATTGCTGCAGTTCTTATCATTTTGATTGCTTTGTGTGTGCGGGCAGCAAAGAAAAAATGGCTAGTGTGTGTGTTTGTGTGTGTGTGTGTTATGAGTATCATTTTTCGTTGTGAAAATAATTTTTGATGCAATTTTTTTGTACGGCAGAAATATTACTTTTCTCAAATTACATTTCAGAAGTTCTCACTCGGCCTAAGGGGCAAAGGAATGTTGGCTGGAATATATATGTGCCTTAGTTAAATGCAAACATCTTTAATGAAGGTTTTTAATGAAGTTCAACCGTAACACTTCCATGAAAAGAAACTATAGAATTGAGCCCAGGAAGTGTGAGCAAATCTTGTACGAGATGCAGTAACTAACAATGAAGATGATTTGGTTTGATCATTAAATACACCAAACGGCACCATTGTGATACAACTGAGGATCCTATTGACCCCAACTCGTTAATCAAACCAATGTGTGAAGTTTGAAAAAACGGAGCAGCCGCCTTAGCTTAGCCTAAGTATCCAAAGGTTACCACCCCTAGAGACTTTAACCAACTCATTCAAAGTGTGGGGCAAATTGCAATTTCTTACAGTAGGCTTTAGATGGTACGCCAAAACTCTTAGCGTGTCTGACCAATAGAATATCTGCTGTCGTCTTTTAATTTTACAGATTGTACTTTTAATGCGGCCTCGTTATCTAAAACCATATGAATAAAGATTTTCTGGAAGCACCAGGCGGTATAGCCACCGATTCAGCCTGGAAAACATTACATTGAACCGATAAACGAAAGGATTTGCAAAGACTAAATTCACTTGTGTGGACTCCGCCTCCGAACCAGTTATGCAGTTTTATCCCTACCATATAAAAATGAATCCAGTCGGTGGTTGATGGTCCGGGATAAATACCTTAAAATCTGTCATGAAACTCGTTTTTCCTGGTAGACGGAATCTTCTTCAGATATTATTATCCATTCAGACACCGCGGCGCAAGCAGCATATTGACATTATTGGCCTCAACAACCGCACCGGGAGTCCAGCGAATACATATGGTAGTGAACGAGGAGAAGACAGACAAAATATCTCTTTTTATCAAACAAACAGTCGGCGCACTTGAGGCTCGACCCCACGTCACTGTTGTCAGTCATAACTTCATGCTCGTTAATAATTTCATCTCTCTAGGGACCGACGTTAACACCGATAATAATGTCAGCCTTGAAATCCAACGTAGTATCACACTTGCTACTGAGCAGGCAATGGGAAAGTAAAGTTCTCTCTCGCCAAACGAAAACTAAACTCTACAAATTGCTCATCATACCTGTTGTTGTTGTTGTTGTTACCGCAAAAATATTCTCCAAAGTAGTTTTTGGCGACTGTTGCGCGAGTGACAGTTCATGGCCGGTTAAAAAAATCCGCGTCGTTCCGGTATAAAGACCCGACTGTCGCGGGAACTATTGAATTTTAGTCGCCTCTTATGACAAGCATGCCTTACCGCGGGTAAATTCTGTAACCCCTAACCTGCAGGGGTGCTTATCATGCCCGTGCTACTATATGACGCAGGAACGAGGACAATGTCAACATCTGACGACGAGTCGGCTTTGGGAGTCTTCGAGAGAAAAGTTTTGCGAACGATTTATGATCCTTTGCAGACGATGGAACGATGCTGTTGGAACCTGACATGTACGAGTTATATGGTGACATTGATATATTTCAGTGAATGATGGAACTGTGGCTACGCTGGTTAAATTATGCCGTCCGAGTGTATGAAAGGGAGCCAGCTTTGAAAGTATTCGATGCAGAACCCGCCGGAGGTAGCAGAGGAAGAAGAAAACTTCTACTTAGTTAGAAAGCTCAGATGGGGATCGACTTGGTTTCACTGAATGTTACAAACAGGTTCCATATAGTGAAGGGAAGAACCATATGACGCGCTACTGTTGATCCGTTTATAATCGCCAATAAAGATGAAGAAGGATACATATATCATTTAAATATATTTACGTGATTAAGTGTCTTTGTTTTTAAATAAAGAAACCCATCTGCTTCAAATGAAAACGTTCAATGCAGAAAATTGCTCTGCGCTCATCCTTACATCGCTGCCAAATCAAATGTAAAATATTTATGACTATTTATAGTACCATCATTTTCAAAATGCATCACACACTTTACATATATATCCCTTGCCAGGAGTAGTCGAATTTATTAAATTTCGATGAAGCGCAATGATATCTAGCCGCCAAGCGTTCTGCGCTGCTCTTCTCACTCCGCACTTTTGTATTTTTATGACAGACGAAAAGTGCAGCATAAAAATTTTACAACAATATATAAATATCTACATACACACATACACGTACATATGCTGAGGTGTGGAAGTAGGTGTGGTTGGCGCTGATGACCGTCAAATGTCCATTCAGAGCTCAATTTTCGTTGCAGGCTGTGAGTGTGTAGGAATATTGGATTCAATTGGAGGCATTCAAATGATTTTTATTGCTCAATTTTGCTGTTTTTTGGTTACGAACAATAAAATATCATCAAACTGTTTAAGTGAATGCTTTCAATGACTCATTCGATGGTTCTTTTAGAGGGTTTCTTTTTCTTTTTGGTATTTTTTTTTGATGTAAAGGGTGTGTAAGTTGTCATAAACATTAAATATAATATAGCAGAATTGGCTGCTGAAGGTCGTATATGATTTCGATAGACTTAAAACATTCCAGCGAGCATATTCTCGGCTGGCAGCGTCAACCTTTCCGAGTGTATTTCTGATGGCAAATAAATGCTCCTCAGAAAAATCTATCAGTCGGCGGCTTAGAAAAAAACTGACGCTCACCACAAATTTAAGGAGGAACTCGGTCGAAAACCGCACGAGCAGGTGCCAAATATAATAATTATATACTCGTACATATGTCAGTCTAAGCTTTGTCTCTCGGAGGAAAACGATGTTCAGGAGTAGAGAAGATGATGGTAAATAATAACCTCGAATGCATTCATAGAGCCATCTGGGATGACCATTCCTCAATTTACATTATGAAATTATTGGGTGGAACTCGGGGGTGAGTCCCAGCAGCAAAAGTTGGTGTCGGTGTGGAATGACCATTCCATTTGTTACGAGAGGAATTTATTTGAAAGCTTTGGATTTACAAAATTTCTGGAGCGAGGGGTGCTCCGTGGAATTCTTGGAACTCTTAATGCAATGCAAGCTTTCGAGTATGTACCAGTAACCTCGAGTTTAGCCTCTAATGGACATTTTAGAGTTATTACTTCACTTCGCCTCTGAAAATTTAGAGACCATGAGAGTGTTTTATGAAAAAAGCTGGTGCAGAGAAGCTTTCTTTTCATGGACGTGTTATTATCTCCACCACAGATTCATCAAGTCATGCTTCGGACTTGGCCAATCCGTCGGCTTTTTTGCTGCCGAAAATGTTTCTGTGGCCGGGAACCTAGATTATGAAGTGTTGACCTAACAACGAGCTTAGAGTGTTCCTGCAGTTCTTGATGACCTTAAGAACAGAAAGTTTCCGGAAAATGTTTTTTTTTCGATATTCGCGATTAGGTTCATCATGAATTCGTTCCAACGGAACATACGGTCAATAAAGAGTATAATTTGAGCGTTTTGAGGCGTTTGCGTCGTAAACGACAGGAATTGTGGGCTAACAATTCATGGATTTTTCATGACGATTATGCGCCAACGCACCAAAAACTCATTCAATACCATCTATCAACCACCGTATTCATCGGATTTGGCCCCATGTGACTTTTTTTGTTTCCAGAACTCAAGTTATCATTCCGTGGAATCCGTTTCAACTTGATTGAGGCGGTAATAGAAAACTCGCAGAGGGAGCTGAGGTCGAAAATTTGACGACGATAAAGTCAACAATGCCAGCTGACTATCCCAGGACATCACTGCCTTATGTGTTCCTTCGTAGGGATTCATTAGGGTGCTATAGTTCTTTTCAATACTTAGTATTTCCGCTTGGCAGATGCGAGCCGAAACCCGCAATAAGCCCACTCACGTCGAGAGGATATCCTCACCTGGAAACATCTATTGAAATCCAACCTTTTGAAGATATAAACTGATTTATTCACTTGTGTTTAAGTTGGTATTAGTTCAACTAGTTCACTAGGATAATTATTCCCTGAGGGATGAGGATTTTTGTTTAAATTCCTCATTAAACTACGTATTTGGTTCTAAAGTTGACTTAAAGCGGTGTATTGTTGTTTCCAAGATAAGAACTATACACTGTGCGTCCAAAGCTACCCATCCCATACAACTCTGCACAGTCGCCAACGATTTTATTAGTTAAAGGAAGAGCTGGTACGATGAGAATTGATCTGGTAACCAATGTCTTTTATGAAAAAAAAAAATCTCTCCAGTTAAGTAACTATGGTGAGAACACAACATTGGGAGAAGAAGACTTCCACATACCGACTATGTTGAAGTTCGAATAGCAATTTCTGTACTGATCAAAAATAAACTGCCGGATGTCGACAGTGCCCTGGCTGAGCCATTCAAATTGTGCTGATAAGAGCTGATTAAGCTTACTTCCGAACTATAGTTGTATGGGAGCATGACAGATGATCGGAGCTTAAGTGGACTATATCCAATCCATTGGAAAGGGGAGTCAATAATCTGGATCATGTATCGTAGGATAAGAATGTTCAAAACTAAAGTAATTTTATTTAACATCTCTCAGTCGCATAAAATCCGGGTGAACTCTCACGCCGGATCGTCTTTCCTGGAAGTCAATTCAAAATATGGGTTCTTTGACCCAACGGACTTCATTCAGCATCACATAAATGAACCGTTGAGCAGGAGGAGCTACAAACAAATCTTAAACAACACACACAGAAGGGCTCTCTATTTAATTCACTTTCTGTGAACGACGTGCACGGAATACAACCATCAAACATAGCATGAGATTCCTCGTGAGACCTGAGTAGTACTGGTACAATTAGAGCCTGCAAACTGCATTAGACCTCCACTCTTACCTATCCAGCCTAGACCTCGGAAAATTTAATGTATGTCCTGCATAAAATGAGTCATGGCATGACAACATTTCCTTAAATGCCAACTAAAACCCATGCATCTAGTACCCTTCTTCCTTTGTACCGAACTTGTTGGAACATCTCATTTGCTGGATCTGCCCCCAGGTGACCTCAATGAATTATACTAACTTTACTTGCTCCCAGTTTGAGTTGAGCAAGCCGCTTAACACATTTGTCCAACATTGCATCTAAAGTTCCTACTAGAATACTGTTTGAAAGACTAAAACCCACCGCCAACGAACTGATCTGCTGTAATTCCGCAAACACACTTCAATATCACGAAAAGAAACCGCCACTAGGCTATAACTGAATTTGGTGTCGCTGCAAAGTAAGCGGACGCTGTAAAATAATCAGAGTCAGAGTTGTTAGGTATCTCGGCCAGCCGTTGAATGCTAAAGGAGGATTCAGAAAAGTTGACTCTTCTGTAGTTGCAAAGTCAAACCGAGAAAGTACAATCTTCTATAAGAGCGTAAAAATGTCGACGTACTCCGCGGATGTTGACATCATTGGTCTCAACTGCCTCGCATTTGATTTTGCTTTATACAGAGTGATTAACTCTTGACAACTGGTGTTAATCTGGACTGAGTTGGCGATTGAAGAGTAAAGTTGTCGCTGGACGAATAAAAACCAAACCTTTAAAATCACTCATCTACACCCGAAGAGGGGTCTCCTTGAAACTATTTTCCAACAGGTTATATAATTCCTTTATGTTGTAAAAAAAATTACTTTAATGTGCCATTTCATACATAAAATACACTTAAGCCAAACATACATATTTATGCGTGTATCTAAGTATGTATTATTGTACTCAAAGTGCTGCAAAAGTAGGAAATTCAATTTCTTTTTATTGCATTTTCAGCAACTTAAGGCTTGTCTAGTTATAAATTTGCATTTGGCATACGCTTACACACACACACACTCACACATACACACAAATAAAAGAGTATACTCGTACATATAGGTAACAGTGCCCTTGCCTAACAGCTATGATCGTTCTCATCGTATTCGCACAATATTTATTTACTACCTTTTTCCGCGTTCTCTCACACTTTTGCTCCACTTTTTGGTCATGTATGTGCATGTGTCATGTGTGTATTGAAATGTAAATGTTGAAAAGTGCCGGAGACATGCGTCGGCAATGAATATTGTTGTTGGTGACTTGCCGGAATACGGAATACGGAATACACGACTTCTTGTAGTAAGTCGGAATTGCTGCTGGCAACAAATACCAATGCAAGCCACTCACACACATATTGAGTAGTGTCACTTTGGCGTAAGATTTTACTTTCTTCACAGAAGCTTTGCTTATGGTATATCCAATTCTACTACTTTTTGTGGAAATATTTATATACTCGTATATGTATGCACATATCCATCCACTTTTATTTGATTCGTTTTCTATTGCATTTCGCATTTCGCCCTTCTTGGGCTTGTGTGTGCGGCTGTGTATGTGTGTCTGTATTTTCTGTGCATGAAAATGCAATATCTTTATCCATTGTGTGTGAAATTATTACTGACAATAAGAATTTTGCGCTTTGACATACGCAAATAACGTTAAGGAAATGTGAATAAATGTGAATAAAAGTGAGATGGATGCAAATCAAATTTTGCTGAAGCACACGGCGTACACATATGCACACATACAAGTAGATAGCATGTAAAGTGGGGTAATTTCCCTGCTCGTTTTCATAATAAATTTTTTTTTTCAATAGAATTGTTATTTTTTTTGTATATGTGTAAACAGTTTTCAATAAAATTTTCGAAAATCCAAAGAAAAAAAAGTTCAGTTAACCTCAACTTCTCCCAACGGAGTGAAGATCTTCCTTTTCCTGCGACTTTCATATTCCCCTTCCCTTCCCCCGGCATCCTTCTTCTCACCATTGATATATTTGCCATCGCTCTAGCTTGTTTAGTTCGCTTGCTGTGTCGTGTTGAGTAAACGTGTGTTCGTGGTGCTCGTGACGAAAATGGAAAAACGAAGTAAAGAGCAACGTGTCGGGTTAAAATTTTGCGCCAAATTGTGCGAAACAGCTTCCGAAACGTACGCTAAAATTGTATTGTAAAAGTGAATGCTCGCATGAGCAAGTCGGAGGTGAAAACGATGATTATTGCCTTTTTTGATAGCCGTGGAATCGTCCACAAAGAATTTCTTCCACCGGGGCAAGCCGTAAATTAAGTCTATTACCGTCAAGTACTCGAAAGATTGCGAAAACGAGTCACCAGGGTGCGCCACGATAACGCGCCATGCCACACCGCCCTCAGCGTGTCCCGGTATTTGGCCACTAAAGGGATCCAGGCGGCCGTGAGAGTACCCTCCAGCAACCCAGTCGAAGCGTTTTAGAAATGTTACGAAGGGGATTACTTTGAAGGGGATGGCAGTGTTGTAGAATAATTTTGAAATATACGGCTTTATCGAATTTGTCTCATTACTTAATTGTCACACCTCGTATCAATGTCATCGTATAATTCGTACAGTTCTTAGTCCCTTTTTCTACGGTAGCTAATGTGCAAAGGACAATAAATCGTTCGCAAAACTTTACACTCGAATACTCCCAAAGCCGACTCATTGACTTATGACTGACTTGTAGGGTTTGATTTTGATTCGTCAAGAGAGCACTTCACTTTTCAATTGCCTACCCAGCCCAAAATAGCAGCTGTTGGCAAGAGTTATTCTGTGTTGGACTCCAAGGCTGACATTATTATAAGCGACATTATCTACGACCTTGAAGCTATGACTGTCAACAGCGACTTGGGAGCCAAGTCTCGAATGCGATGCTTGTTGGTTTGATGACAGGAGATATTTCGTCTTGTTCTCGTTCACTATCAGGCCCATTCGATTCGCTTTTTTTGTCAAGCCAGCAGTTATACACTCTTTCAAAAGTTCGCAGCTTGTCTATTTAGCTCTGCAGGTCTTATTCTTACTTTCTCCAGCGTCAAATTGAAGTAATCACACCCTGTACGAAACCTCGTTTGGTACCAAATGTCTTGAAGAGATTTTTCCCAATACTAATTCCCTACTAGAATACCAAAATATAGATCAATAGCAAGGTCCAACCAGTTTATTGACGGTGGATTTCAGACTTTCACACAATACGCTCCATAGAACTTTATATGCGATATTTAGAATGCTAAACCCAGGTTAGTTGGCGCCGACTGTGGGATCGACCTTTTTACGGGTTGAGTAGAGACCACTCAGCTACCAACCGTCGCGCATGCTTTTGTCCGACCATACACCTGATGCATATACCTTGCCACTACTTCACCGCCTTGTTTGAATAGCTCAGCCGGTAGGCCATCTGTACCAGCCCCATTGTAGTTCTTCAAACAGGCAATCGATATTCGAACCTCGCCATAGTCGGGTAATAGAATATCTTTTTCACCATCGTCGTTTGGCATTTTGGATTCGCCATCTCTTGTTGTTCTATTTTCTTTGCCATTGAAGTATTCCCTCCATAAATTCAGTACAATATAAGTCGCTGTATCTTTACATAGAAGTTTCGTGCATTACCCTTGTGGGCTAACTTTTCAAGCTCTTCATACTCACTCATTTCGATCTCTTTCTTTTTTTTCCAATTTTATACTTCTCTCAAACGCGTTTTCTGATTTTGTTCAACGACAGATTCTATCTCTCCCAAAACAAATTCAAATCAAATTTTCATTCCTTTACATGATATTGTAATTGCCATGGATATTCCTAGGACTTACCTTCTTCCTTCCCTGGTCGTTCTACGGTGCCTGCGCATTATCCGTAAGGTAAGTAAAAAGTTCGTTCGGTTTTTGTATTGATTTTCAAAATATGATAACTTTGTGTACATTTGTCCGATTTAAGTCAAATATGCGCCGTTTTGTTGATAAACTTGTTGCCAACGAGATGCCAACTTCATTATACCCCTCTCTTGTAGAAGGCTACGTCCCTATTGGCAAAAAACTCGAAGAGCCACTTTTCACAGGCCTCTCTTCACGCCAACTTCACACCATTAAGCGCGTTCGCCATGAACAGGAAAAGATGGTAATCACTTGGTACCAGGTCCGGACTATAAGTTAGGTGCATTAGGACCTCCCATTCGAGCTCCTCGAGCTTCTGGCGCCTCACCAAAGCTGTGTGTGGCCTGGCGTTGTCCTGATGGAACACAATTCGGCCTCTGCTGATCAAAGATGGCCTCTTCTGTCTGAGTGCTGCCTTCAAGCGATCCAGTTGTTGGCGAATTGAGCGTTTGGCTATGGACTGCTGCTTGGTTTTCAGATCGTTCTTATATAACCAGATCTACAGTGACATCATCAGTGTAAGATTTTGGTCGACCTTCTCGGTGCTCGTCCTCTACTCGAGCCACTGAGAAATAGTCTTTAAAAACGGCGCAATCGTTCTATATGAAAGTCACCAACTGACCGAACTTTTGCTAATCCCCTCGTTTATATTGAATTGCTGCCTCTTACAGCATTTTCGGAATTTTGAAAATTTCTTTAATGATATGTGCAATTTTTCAACATTTTTTTGTTAAATTTTTTTTTTTTTTTTTTTTTTGATAAAAACAAATTTGCATTTTCCTCATTTGACAGTTGCAGGTGTGAATGCAAGCAAAAATTGAACAGAAAAGGTATGAGAATTGTATAAAAAAAAATTGCCTGAGGTTTTGCAAAACTTTATGTGCTTGTGTGTGTGTGTGGGTGTATTGAAAAGTAGCTAAGCAACTTGCATGCAGTGCAAAACAAAAAAAAATAAAAAATAATAAAATAATTTTTTCGTGGTAACGCAAATAATCTTGCCGAGCGCAAAAGCAGAAAAAGAGTCCGCCAGTGAAATCTACGCCAAGTTTATATTTATTTGCATGTACATACACGTATGTATGTATCGTAGTTATTTGGTATTACCAAGTCAGTGTGAGTGAGTGTAAGTCTAACACGTCTATATGCAAATAAAATATTGTGTACATTTACATACATATGTGTTTGACAGGCGTGTTTGAATGCACGCGTGCAAAGAGCAGCGGCAAGTCAATAGCCGACGGCAAGCAGTGCAAGCAGTAGACTTAATTGTAAGCATAGTCTCCTTTAAAGACTAGTCTCCTGTGGCACACACATCCACACACTCATGCATAGTTATCTGATTATCTTCTCACTGTAAGTACTTATCTATACATGGTTGCATTCACATTTACATACACACTAGTATATTCATATTCGTATATGTAGATGCCGCCTGTCTACATACACATAGGTATACTCGTATGTGCATACACGTATGTGTATGTGTGCTTTTATGCATAATTTATGCGTTGAGTTGATGTGTTTTTACGATTTGTCTGTCATCGTTTTAACTTTTTCTTTAGTAAAATGTCATAATCCAGCCAGACATTTTATCATCTAACTTTTCTACTTTTCCTAACGCAATTTCATTTACTTAAATTTATAAATATACACGTATATATATAAATAAGTATATAAATCTATGCGTAGTACATAGACTTATATTATATGTATATAAGCACAGTTGTTGTAAGAAAACTTTTTACCTGAGAACTTTTATAATTGAGTAGACTTTTCTGAGATCTGTTAATATGTATTTGTATAAGAGATTATAGAAGATTGGTGCGCTTTCTTTAAGGCAGTCTCCTTTAGAATCCGAAAAAAGCGTTTTTCGGCAATTTTTTTTGGAAAAAGAAGGACATTATTACGGTCAATCAAATTTTCAGCTTCAAAAAAACAATTTTTAGTACCAAAAAATATTGGAATTTTCCAATGCTGTGATGGGTTTTCTGAAGCGGGCACACTAAACTCATGAAATAATGTCGGTGTTGGAGGTCGTGTGTTGCATATGAGTGTCTCTTCTATGTGTACTAAAGCCGCCTCCGAATGGCTGATGGCTTTTTATGAGAAGCCTTTGTTTCATGCCAGAAATAAAATAAAATAAAATATATCGAATTTTCCACTGAAATTTGGTAGACACATTCTTGGATTGGTTAAGAATAGATTTAAGTAAATATGCGTTGAAGCCTCTAAATCTTGGAAATTCTTATGTGTACTAACATCGAAGGGAACGCCTAAGGAAATAGATTGAGGAGGTTACTCTCCAAGATGTCTACAATCTCGAACTACATCCAGAAACCAGAAGGCAAATGGACAACATTTTGCGGGAAAATGCAAAAAATTCTAATGAGCACCTAATATCCAGGGTGTATCAACGAAGAGTATCACACACCACCACGCATTTCAGAAGATTCTATGATAAAAGCTGAATCTGTTACATATAAGTAATATCTAGACCGCTCTTTCCAACTCTTTAATTCTCCAGGACTAGAAGGAATCTTTTCCACTTTTGTACTACAAGCAGCAACGAACACCCTGCCCCACCTATTATGTAGTATTTACTCAGCCTGTCTCTTCATGGCGCACTTACCTCATGTGTGGATCAAGGGGAGAGTGTTCTCTATATACCAAATGGAGGCAGAGAGAGTCATACCAATTCAAAGGATTTTCGATGAATCTTCTATTAAAAATCCTAAAAAGAATGCTTAACGTTTATTTACCTACAGGTATGCGTTCAAATAACCTACTGGGAAACCAGAAAGTCTGCTCTGTAGGCAAATCTGCAGACACCACTCTTCACGACATACATAGTCGTGAGGATTGTGAGAGCACTTGCCCTCGAAGAGTATACATTGGGCATATTTTTCGACACCGAGGGGGCCTTTAATAATGTCTTAACCGCAGTAGTTATGTCTGCACTCCGAGAAACGGAGCAATTTTCGCTGAAAAGGGAGGCGCATCAATTACCTAGTATGTGAATAGAGACACCTCACAGCGGGGAGCACTCTCTCTCTTCTATGGTATTTCACAGTCGACGCGTTGCTTCGCAAGGTAATAAACACGGGTTGCGACGCAGTGGCATATGTTGACGACGTTGTCTGCATAGCTACTGGAGAACACCTCCAAGTCCAAAGTGATCTGCTTCAAAATACCCTTCATACAGTAAGTAGCTGGTGCTGCGAGTGCGATCTGACTGTAAATCGTTCAAACACCGAACTGGTACTTTTCTCTAGAAGGTACAAGCCATCTGGTCTTAAACCACCCTTACTCAAAGGCAGCGAGTTCAGCGGACGGCTGCCATACTCATCGTTAAAATTCTGCTTAACCTTCTCCCGGTTTACCTATACAGAGATCTCCATGCCAGCTGTAATGTCATAAGAGTGAATGCAACTCACCCATGGAGAAACCGCATGGGACTGATTTACAACCACGTCTCGACGGAAGACAAGGTCAATGCGACCAAAGAGGCTTTCATTGAGCGCTTCTCCCGCAACGATGTTAAAATCGAACTTGACGATTATAATACCAGTGTGAGCGAAAAATTACAGTCGGTACAACAGTTGGAGAATTCATCCTCCATATCAAAACATCTCCAAACGGGCTGATGCTGAAAGACGTCACTGAGGCTCGAAATGTGGTAGCCTCTAGCAACAGTTTCCTGCAGTAGAATGTTCATCGAGCTACTTGGCTATCGCCAGATCTTGAAAATCCCGCAACCAATCGATCAAGTTGTCATAGACGAAAGAGCTGTCTCTAGTATGCTAGGCATGAGTGTCCGCTCCGACGAACTAACAATGAAACGGATCACTATCTTGTCGCAGCAATGACAAGCCTTTGTGCAACAAAGAACTCCAGACAATACGTATACAGAGCAAGTTACGTGCATCAGATTTCTTACAGAATATGATCGGATGGAAGTACGCTCGATGATTGGAACCTATTTTGGCTCTGAACAAACCATGAAAAGTAGATCCAATGGTCCGTACTGTGGGATAAGCCTTCTAAATATCGTCCTAAGGTCCTAACTAGCCTATTGTGTGAAAGATTAAAGCCCACCGTCAACGAACTGAAGAAAACTTGTAAGTGTGGCTTCAGGTTTGGTAAACCTAGCCTTGATCAGATATTCTCTATGCATCTAATCTTGGGAAAGGCTTGAGAGAAGAAGAGCAATCCACAGCAGCTACCTTCACTATAGTATTTTGCCGATCGACCAACTTGGCGAAGAGAGCTACTGCTTCTTTGATTACTGTCCCCCTTCTGCTTGTCACTTGAAAAATCCTTTATTAACTACGAAGTTTGAGCTCCGTAGTTTCCGGTTAAAGTGTCCTCCACCGTTTCTTTTACCTATCTTGCCTTAATCTGTATATTCACTGACCTTTCCGGGTGCTTCGTCCCGCACAAGCACGCTTGAACTGGGAAAAAGGTATACGAGCTTGAGAGAAGCGAATTCAGAAACGCAGTACTCGATGGCGTTGATGTCACTACACTATACGAGTTATCTGTAAGACACTTATAGGTGAAAGCAGTTCTCGTGTATAGTTAAAATATTTTCCCGAAAACGTTTTAAGAATTCAATTAATGGAGTCGACGAGTTGATAGCATAAATTAACTCTTCGCAGCGCTTCAACCGCACACTCACTCAGTGTTTCATGTCTAATTAGTCAAGACGATGAGTGGCAATGACTTAACAGAATAATAATAATAATAATCGCTTAAAGTCAGCAAACTGATAGCATAGCCGAAGCAATTTCATTGGACCGGGCAAACATTAATCATTTAGATGAAACTGCAAACAGCCAAAACCAGACTACCAAATCCTCAGCCAGCCACTCACACTCACACGCCAACAAGACATTATGACGAAGGGCGGCGAGATTACCAAAAGTCGCTACAACAAAAATAAATGCTGAAAGAGTATAAAATATATAAAAGCCGTACACACAGATGTTCCATATCAAAGTCCTTAAGATAGACAAATTACCAAGACAGTGGAGGAAGCGAGTTGTGGGGAGTTGAGCTGAAATGAAATGAGGAAAGAAAATGCTGAGACACACACTACAATATGTACATACATACCTACAACGACATGCCGATTGTTCTAGTGCATGACAGGAAGGGTAAGAATTACCAAGGAATAAAGCACACACACACACACACACACACACGACAAAATGTTGGGAAATGGAAATTTGCACTAAAACGAATTTAAATGAAAGCAAAGCATGACAAAGAAGCTGCATAACAAAAGCGTTAAAACCGCCAAAAAAGACTTTACAATCTTGTTAAATTTAATCTGTTGCTGTTCGCACTATTGCCACTGCCAGAGTCGCATAGATGACTCCACCAGCCACAGCCTTGAAACTCCAGCGCGCCATAAAAAGGGAAAAGGACCTTCGCGTTTAGAGTGTGCAGGCAGTTAAAGTTCACAAAAAAAATTACAAGACAGTTATAAAAAAAGACTAACCAAATGCCACTAAGGGTTACTACAACCAATGCAGAAGAAGAAGAAGAAGAAGAAGAATAAGAGAAAGTAGAATAGTTGAATGTAAAGTAGAAGCAAAGACGCACGAATAATACTGTGACGACGTTGATGATAATGATGATAGTGTTGACAAGAGCAACAACAACAACAACAACAATAACACCAACTACATTCAACAGTTATATAGAAACCGCTGAGATGTGTCAACAACAAAAAACTATTCAAGAAAAAGTCAACAGCAGAACGAGTGGCGCAGTGTATGCCGGTGTATGCATGGCTAATTGACTTTCTGCTGGTGCATTCAGCCGTTAGCCGTTCGCCGTAATGATGGCAAAGGAATATACTTGGACACACACATATACGTGTATACTCGTAGATACGGTTGTGCATATACCGTAAACCGATTGACTTGAATGGTATAGCTGAGTAAAGCGGGAGGTGCGAGGAAAACAGCAAGAAAATTATTTTGCGACTTGCGGGCATTTGCGTATGACCATCAGGAAAATGAAAAGAAAATCAAAAGCGAAGCGAAAAAAAATATGTGTAGATTGAGAAAAAAATGTGAGAGCAGGAACATGGCTGAAACTACTGGAAATAAAGCAACTGAATTGCGCAAATAAACCGGAAGTGGCAGCATTAAAAAGGCATTAAACGTGCCATGGCACTGTCTGTTAGTTATTCGATGAGGGCACAATGGAATGAGTGAGATGAAGTGAGAGAAAAAAATCAAACTTGACATAAAATTTTGCAGGGAGAGAGGGAGAGAGGGAGAGAGGGAGAGAGAGGGATAGAGGGAGAGGGAGAGGGAGTGGGAGTGGGAGTGGGAGAGGGAGAGGGAGAGGGAGAGGGAGAGGGAGAGGGAGAGGGAGAGGGAGAGGGAGAGGGAGAGGGAGAGGGAGAGGGAGAGGGAGAGGGAGAGGGAGAGGGAGAGGGAGAGGGAGAGGGAGAGGGAGAGGGAGAGGGAGAGGGAGAGGGAGAGGGAGAGGGAGAGGGAGAGGGAGAGGGAGAGGGAGAGGGAGAGGGAGAGGGAGAGGGAGAGGGAGAGGGAGAGGGAGAGGGAGAGGGAGAGGGAGAGGGAGAGGGAGAGGGAGAGGGAGAGGGAGAGGGAGAGGGAGAGGGAGAGGGAGAGGGAGAGGGAGAGGGATAGGGAGAGATAGGGAGAGATAGGGAGAGATAGGGAGAGAGGGAGATTTGAAGGTCAAACCTATCCTCATCTAACTTAAAAACCAACCTAGTTTCATTTAACCCTATTTAACCTAAGGTAATACAACCTCATCTGCCGCATTAGCCGAGTCGTTAGCATAGCGTACTACCTGGTATTCTAGTGACCAGGGTTCCAGTCCTGGTTCGACCAACATCCAAAAATATAGAAAATTAATTAAAATGCCACAAAATTAGGGCCTACACGGCCAATCTCTTCAACCAAAACACTTCGGTCTTCGGTACCCGTGGGGGCCAATGCTAAACCACAAGAGGGAAAGCAACCCCCACCAGCTGGAAAGAAGCTGACGCCCTTCGAAGGTAATGCAAAAATGCCAGCTGGGTCCCGGTAGGCCCGTCTCGACAGGTCCGCACAGGGCAAACCCCTACACGGGAAAGGCGCCCAACCCCAATCCGCTTAGTTCCGCTGAATCGTCTGGAGCAACAGGAGCAGGTGGCCTAGATCAACGCCCCTGCTGCCCTTGTGATCGATTTAGTGTCGTTAGAGAGAAATATGAAATATTTGAAGATTTTCAAATATAGAATTTTGTTTACAAAATTTTTGTGGACAGCCTTTTCCGGTCCTTTAGACAAATACAATATATAAAAGATAATTTTTAGTTCGGGCTTACTATTTTTTCGATTTTCTCGAACCTTCTATTCTATTATTTTCCTTGCATATTTACTTTAATATTTTTCCCACAATTTTTTTGAAATTTGCGCTAACACTAAATTTCTTTTTTTTCAACTCAATCATAATCCCGCCACCATAGTGAATTTACAACTTGCCATTTTATGCCTTATTTCTTCTTCAGCTGAACCAACTTCATTTACAGACTGACTGAATTGATTAGCTACAGCAGCAGCAGCAACAGAGCACGCATCATTACGGACCTGCGTCGATACGTCGAACGGCCTTTCAGACGCACACAAATGCGCTCGAAACACGAAACACAATACGGAATACACAATTCACAATTGGTTATGCGTCAGATGCGAGCGTCTTGTGTCTCTTTACTGTCTACAGAGAGGCATTCAGTAACCACCAACGTCCAGCGCCTTAAACTCTGCAACATTTCAGCGGCGCGTTGTTTCTATGATGATGTGCCGTTCGATCGATGAGACTATGCAACGGTGTTGAGTTCATTTAAAATTCTATGCCACAACTCGTTTGATTCGTTTCGAATCATCAATTGCAACATAAAAATTTCTACGATAGATACTGAAATGAAGACGAGTGTTTGTGTGTGTGTGCACAGAATACAGGATATTCCCAGTAGACTAGCCTCTACAAATGTATACAACTAAATACACAAGCAGTAAATGCCTTAGGCCAACGCCAACGCGGCGAATAGCAGCTGAAGACAGCTAAAGGCGGCGCGGCTTGGAAGGAAAATTACTAAAATTGGGAAAGAAAACTTTTTAGTGCAGAAAATGTAACAAGAAAATGGAAACTTTGAAGTGCTATCTAATCATATACATACATACATATATATTAATGTTTATGTATGTGTGTGTGTGTGTTGTAGAGAGCCTTTGGTTGCTAAGCGTCATTTTGTACTTAAGAAATATTCGCAAATCACTCAGGCATTGCTGATGAAAAAGCCACAAAGGAGTTGATGAGCAAAGTAAAATTGGATATAGGTATGTATGTATACCATATACATGCACACAAACACATATAAACTTTTTTACTTGCCAAGAAATAATTGATTGTGGCGCATAATTGCGAATTGATGAAACGTGCGAAGGATTTAATTTGTTTGCAAAAATAAAATATTAAAAAAAAAATTTTTTAAGTAAAATAAAATTTCCAATTTTCTATTAAAAAGTGAAATTTTAATTTTCTGATAAACATCAATAATAAAAATTAATACTTTGCCAAACAAAAAACCTAAAACAACTCGCCACTTTGACAACAACTGACCTGAATCAACGACTTAATCCTACGCCACGCACACACACTCATCTACAAATTGACATAACTGTAGCGTAGATATTTGTATTTATTACGGTAACTATTTACTGTTACTGTATAGTGTAGATTTATACATAGTCATAATCTCGCATCAGTAATTGTAAACAAACAAATCATCTAAATATGTTTGAGAGAAAGAAAAAGGCAAAGATAATATATATGCCAAATATGAATCATTACTCTTTATGCCCCCCCCACACTCTCTCTCTCTCTCCCTTCCTCTATCACTCACTCTAGTTGTTTGTTTCAGGCAAGGATGTAAGAGAATGCGTGCCATTTTCAATAATCCAAGGATTAGTAGGACAACGTTATGGCACACCTTAGATAAATATTGAAATATAGAAGAAGAAAAAGAGATATAAAAAGAGAGAGAGCGTGTGGCATGTAGGGACTGTATGCTTATAGGTATTAGATTTATTTGTCTTTCCCATTTTTTTTTTGTTTGTGTGCGAAATAATCTACTTTGAAGATAAGAAAAATATTTGTATTAAGTAATTAATTCTTTTACTCCTTGACTTTTTTTACTTTTCTATTGCAGCGCTGTTTGTTTTTGAAGTTATTTAATTATAGTGGAATATATAAAAAAAGTTAAACTACATTTAAAGGGCTCTAAAAGAGATTCGTATTTACCTCTCCCTTATTTTCAACAACAAATTCGGTGTGACCGCTTTAGTAGATTTCCCTGTCGCGTCCATCGCATTTCTGGTAGGGCAGTGATGCCAGCTTTGGTCTTACGAGGATACCAACCAGCTGGTTAACGACAGCTTCCCAATTTAGAACCCGTACATTCCAGATGCATACCCTCAAATAATCAATTAGTCACTCCCAGGTGAATGGTAGTCACACACTTTCTCACTTGTGTGAATTTCTGCACTTGGTGGTAACCAAGTTGGTCGTAAAAACTGATGAAAATGTTATCTCTAAATGAAGCCTCAAACTCAAACTGGAGACAGAGCAGTTCAGGGCTTTGGTCGCATCTAATGTCTCTGGTAACACTATGGATGTAATAAGGTCTATGTGCGACTTCTCAGGTCTAGTTATACTTGGTCTTAGTAATGTTATTTAAATTGTAGTCTCTCAATACACAAAATTCATTATCGGTTATTCGATAATGAAAATTTAAAATATTACCTGCGTTTGCTTTCAATTTCTACCCAGCGGAGAAATATACTAGTTGTAAACTAAAACCTTACTTCCATCTATTTCCCAAGAGACTAACTGGCGTATTTTACGAGCTCTCAATTCACTTCAAACAAAAAAAAATATATTTAGAAGAAGATCAATGACAAAGACATGATGAGATCATATCTTCAAATAAAAATTTAATTTATTTAAATAACAGTTTTTGAATGAATAAATAAAAAGATATACTGTTAATTTGAAACTTCAAACCTACATTTTTTTAGCTAGACCACAACTTATTTAGCGCTTAGAAAGTTTCGCCAAGTGGCTTTATGGTTAGTTCGTGTATCTGAAAATAAAATAAAACAAAATAAAATGAAATAATATAAAACCAAATGAAATAAAATGAAATAAAATAAAACAAAATAAAAAAAAATTAAATAAAAAAAAATAAAGTAAAATAAAATAAAATAAAAAAATAAAGTAAAATAAATTAAAATACGATAAATAAAGTAAAAGAAATAAAACAAAATAAAACAAATGAAATAAAATAAAATAAAATAAAACAAAATATAATAAAATAAAATAAAATAAAGTAATATAAAATAAAATAAAATAAAATAAAATAAAATAAAATAAAATAAAATAAAATAAAATAAAATAAAATAAAATAAAATAAAATAAAATAAAATAAAATAAAATAAAATAAAATAAAATAAAATAAAATAAAATAAAATAAAATAAAATAAAATAAATTAAAATAAAACAAAATAAAATAAAAAAATAAAAATAAGAAAAAATAATAAATTAAAATATATAAAATAAAATAAAATAAAAAAAATAAAACAAAATAAAATTAAATAAAAAAAATAGAATAAAATAACATAAAATAAAATAAAATAAAATAAAATAAAATAAAATAAATTAAAATAAAATAAAATAAAATAAAATAAAATAAAATAAAATAAAACAAAATAAAATAAAATAAAATGTAACAAAATAAAATAAAATAAAATAAAAAGAATAAAACAAAATAAAATAAAATAAATAAAATAAAATAAAAAAAATAAAACAAAATAAAATTAAATAAAAAAAATAGAATAAAATAACATAAAATAAAATAAAATAAAACAAAATCAAAAAAAAATAAAATAAAATGTAACAAAATAAAATAAAAAGAATAAAATAAAAAAAAAATAAAATAAAATAAAATAAAATAAAATAAAAAAAATAAAACAAAATAAAATTAAATAACAAAAATAGAATAAAATAAAATAAAATAATATAAAGTAAAATAAAATAAAATAAAATAAAATAAAATAAAATAAAATAAAATAAAATAAAATAAAATAAAATAAAATAAAATAAAATAAAATAAAATAAAATAAAATAAAATAAAATAAAATAAAATAAAATAAAATAAAATAAAATAAAATAAAATAAAATAAAATAAAATAAAATAAAATAAAATAAAATAAAATAAAATAAAATAAAATAAAATAAAATAAATTAAAATAAAACAAAATAAAATAAAAAAATAAAAATAAGAAAAAATAATAAATTAAAATATATAAAATAAAATAAAATAAAAAAAATAAAACAAAATAAAATTAAATAAAAAAAAATAGAATAAAATAACATAAAATAAAATAAAATAAAATAAAATAAAATAAAATAAATTAAAATAAAATAAAATAAAATAAAATAAAATAAAATAAAACAAAATAAAATAAAATAAAATGTAACAAAATAAAATAAAATAAAATAAAAAGAATAAAACAAAATAAAATAAAATAAATAAAATAAAATAAAAAAAATAAAACAAAATAAAATTAAATAAAAAAAATAGAATAAAATAACATAAAATAAAATAAAATAAAATAAAATAAAATAAAATAAATTAAAATAAAATAAAATGTAACAAAATAAAATAAAATTAAATAAAAAGAATAAAATAAAATAAAATAAAATAAAATAAAACAAAATAAAATAAAATAAAATGTAACAAAATAAAATAAAATAAAATAAAAAGAATAATATAAAATAAAATAAAACAAAATAAAATAAAATAAAATATAATAAAATAAAATAAAATCAAATAAAATAAAATAAAAAAAAATAATAAAATAAAATTAAATAAAAAAAATAAAATAAAATAACTTAAATTAAAATAAAATAAAATAAAATTAAATTAAATAAAATAATATAAAGTAAAATAAAAGAAAATAAAATAATATAAAATAATATAAAACAAAATAAAATAATATAAAATAAAATAAAACAAAATAAAATAAAACAAAATAAAATAAAATAAAATTAAATAAAAAAATAAAATAAAATAACAAAATAAAAAAAAATTAAAAATAATAATATTATATACATATATATGTGTAATGAAAAGAAATAAAATAAACATATAATAATAATAATAAAAACTAATAGTTTCCACACAAATTACCTGCACATTTGGCGGTGTCTGCAGACAATAAATTAAAGCATCAGCCACATTTTCCGGTGCAAGTATACGTGAACCTATAAATTTCTTTCCCTCTTCGGTTATAATTTCTGTCGAAACCGCGCCAGGACTAATACTCTGTGGAAAAGAACATGACAAGTAATTATTTAAATAATTAAAGTTATTAATGAAAATGCAAAAACTTACAGTAATTTTAATTTTCGTCTCATTATTAAGGAACTCCTGACGATACATCTCTGTCAAAGCGGTAACGGCATATTTCGAAGGCGGATATATGTTCATTGATATATTTGGTACATACGGCACTTTATGACCAGCTACGCTGTTGATAAGAAATACATGCCCATCGCCATTTGGTGACTCCTTCATCGAACGAAAGGCTTCGCGTGTGCACCACACAATACCCAGAACATTAGTCTCAATCACATCACGGATATCCTGTGTATTGCCTTCGTTGAGCAAATCAGAGTGACGTATGACACCCGCATTGTTAACGAGCACGGATACTGGACCATACTTTTCTTCGATCTCCTTGAATGCGGCTATAACGTCCTCTTCATTTTGTATATCACAACGAATGGCGTGTATGCGATCTGCATTCGATTCGGTTTTTAATTCTTCAATGCGTTCCATACGTCGTGCCAAACCGACGGTGATCATGCCGTTATTGGCCAGATACTTAACACAGGCGGCACCAATGCCCGAACTTGCGCCGGTGACTACAGCGACACGATTACTCCAGCGTTGCATTGTTTTTTTTTTTTTTTTGGAAGTGCAGAGTATTTGCTAACTAACGGTTAAAATAGAACTAAAAATTTTGGCAAACTTTTGGCTTATTTATACTGTTGATTAAGGGCGATGAATCAATGAATTAGAAAAAGCAAAGAGTATGATAAGAGCGTAAGTAATCAAATATTCGTGAACAAAATGAGAGAATGACTAAGCACTTATGCCTATGCATAGGTAATTGTGAAATACTAGACGCGTCTGATAAATATTTTGAAAGCGAAAGCTATTAATCTTCAACTAAATTTTCGGTTAACGAGTTCTTTATGGGTAATAATTTCTGAGCGAGCATGTCGTAGTAATTGTATGTTAAAATTAAGTGATTGTGGACAAATTGTTAGAATAAAATTTATTTCTATTTAATTTAATTTAATTTAATTTAATTAATTTTTTTTGGTAATATTTTTCACCAAATTTCAGACAAAAGATTCATATATAGGTATAGCTAAGCTAATCATTATATACCACCTACAACATTTAATTTTAAGATCGAGTCAACTAATATTTATTTCTCTCTGAGCGCGGCATTTGGTATTTTCAACGAACCTGTTTATTTTGTTTCATAGCAACTTCCCCTGTTGGAAAAATAGTATATTTTCAAATATTCTATACGTATTTTTTTTCTTATAATTTTACACAATTTATTGTTTTGCACTTATTTAAATATTTTATTAATATTGCAAATAAATTTTTTTTTCGTTTGCATTGATTTATGAAATTTAATTGAAATGATGTACATAAATCCTGCCTTCCTATACTAATCACGGTTTTTTTTGTTTTATATTGCTTCAGATATTTATGTATAAAGAACATTGCCGTTGTTTCGTAAGCCTGGGAAGCCTTTAGGCCTTAGAAAACTCATCTTTTTAAAGTATTAAAGGGAGGGTGGAAGTTGGGCAAGAAGGTAGATGAAAAAGGAATCTCTAATTTATTATTAATATTATTTTCATGGAAAACAATGAATAAAGCGGTTGGAGATATTTATTAATCTAAAGTGATTAATTTCTAACCAGCCGAGACGATTTAAGACTTAAGCAAGATTTGAACTTCAGGATCGAATTTTTTTGGCGATGTTTGTACTTTGACACAAAGTTGGTCTGATAAAATATCATTATATCAATACATAACTAGTGACGGTCTAAGAAAATAAACTGTTAGGTTCCCTACAGGGATAACACCAAAAAATTGACCAATCTTGCTTGCTCAGTTGATCGCTAAAAAGCGTTAAAATTTAATTTCAATTCTTTTATCGGAATGACATTCAATTATGTAGGACAGCACGTATGCACGGGACATCATATACATATGTAGTTGCTATCGATTTCTAATTACACTGTAAGCATTCGGACTGGTCATAGGCTAGCACTAACATAGTAGTATTTTGGTTATTATTCACCCAAAATAAAATAAAAAAGTAGAATAAAATACGATAAAATTAAAATATACGAAAATAACATTAATTTAAACAAAACAAAATATAATAAAATAAAATAACATATTAATAAATATAATAAAATCAAATCAAATCAAATAAAATAAAATAAATTGAAATAAAATAATATAAAATAAAATAAAATAAAATAAAATAAAATAAAATAAAAAAAAAATAAAATAAAATAAAATAAAATAATATTAAATAAAATAAAAAAATAAAATAAAATAAAATAAAATAAAATAAAATAAAATAAAATAAAATAAAATAAAATAAAATAAAATAAAATAAAATAAAATAAAATAAAATAAAATAAAATAAAATAAAATAAAATAAAATAGAATAAAGTAAAATAAAATAAAATAAATTATTGTAAAATAAAATAAAAAAGAACAAAATAAATTAAAAATTATAACCTAGAATCGAACATTCAGTTCTTCAGATTTCCTAGAGGGTTATCAGTGAAAAATAAAATGTCTAGTCATGCTTGTAATATGTTTACTTGCGTAAAGTACATACCAGGTGTGTTTGTTGAAATGTGCCGGTTGTACTAGTAATATATATAAATTTATATATAATATATATAAATTTCTATGATTTGGCATGTATGTAATTTTTTTCTATTGACATTAACCTACAAAAATACGCAAGTCACGCAAGTCAAAATGCGTCATATTTGTTTACCTCAGTGAATATGTCGAGTTTCGTTCCAATTAAATCGCATTTGCGGCTTTCGTTGCTTTTCTTATTTCATCAAAAGAAAAAAGCAGCTGAAGCTCACCAGTGATTAGAACAAGTGAGACATGGGTTCGTCAATTTAAAAGTGGAGATTTCGATCTGACATACAATAAACATCCTGGTACAGCTAAAAAGTTAGAAGACGAGGAATTGCAGGCCTTATTGGATGTTGATCCAACCCAATCGCAACAAAAATTGGCAGAAACACTACATGTGACTCGAGGAGCAATTTGTCAACAGTTAAAAGCCATGGGAAAGATCCAGAAGTATGGAAAATGGGTGCCACACCAGCTGAACGATAGACAAATGGAAAATCGAGTTGTTAAAACCTGGTGAAACGGTGAACACGGATCGCTACCGACAACAAATGATCAATTTGAATCATGCGTTGATCGAAAAACGGTCGGATTGGGCCCGAAGACATGGCAAAGTTATCTTGCAACATGACAACGCGCCGTCTCATACCGCTAAACTGGTGAAGGGCACATTAAAAACACTATCACCTTTTCGCTGCGATGGGACACTCCCTTGCAGAACAGTGCTTCGCTAATTTTGAAGAAGTCGAAAAATGGCTCGACGAATGGTTTGCCTCGAAAGAGAAAAAGTTTTTTTGGAATAGTATCCATAATTTGCCTGAGAGAGGGCGAAATATGTAGAAACCAATGGTCAATACTTTGAATAAAAAAATTTTGAGATGCCTTTTATAAAATTAAGTGTTTTCTTTATAAAAAAAAAAACCAACTAACACACCTGGTTTATTCATATATATTGTACATTGGCGGCCGCGTTAGCCGAGTGGTTAGCATTGTGTACAGACATTCGGAAGGCTCGGGTTCACATCCCGGTGCCACTAACATCCAAAAGTTATGGAAAATTAAGATAAATTTTCTAATTGCGTATTGTATGTTAATTATAAATGCGTAGCGAAGCATTAAAACTGAATGGCAAATGTTTTATCAGAATTGCATTCAAATACACGTACAAACAATCACACATACAAACACATATACTATGTACTAAAGGTTTACATTTGATATCGATCTATAGTTATATTTAATATTGTATAATTATCAAACTTATTTTAACTTTTTTTTACAGTGCACAAGTAGTAGTGAAATTATAACTTTTAGTATAAATTTAAATTTAAATTTTTGGGTGCATGTCAAAGATGGATCAACAAGAGGGAGTTTGTATTTCATCAGAACACACACGTCGATATAATCTTATAGTCCAGACCACGCACGAAGAGATTACGATCACTTCCTATTAATGGCGAATAACTAGGCTGGTGAAAAATTGACCTCAAAAGAAGCCACTGAAAATCGATGGTCCCAAGGGTTTCTGTGAAAATGGCTCAAAATTATCGAGTCAAACGGAACATGATTGACAAAAATCGGGTAAATCTAAATATGGTAAAAAAGCCTTCAATGCAATGTGAAAATAACAGATTAGTTTATTCTTATTGGTGTGGTTGAAGTGTAAATTTTTTTCCCCCAAATTTCACCAAACGTAAACTTAAACATTTGAAACGAGTTGCGTTAATCGGATGTTCGTTATGTAGACAATTTCATAAAGAAATAACTGGACATTTATAATAGCAATCTGCAGGTACATAAGAGCATAATTTTTAAGCACATTAAGGCATAAATAAATTTTTTTTAAATAAGTCGAACTACTACTATCCAACTTTAGAAGAAAAGACATGATGAAATCATATTTATAAATACAAATTTTAATTTATTTAAATAACAATTTTTGTACGCTGAACAATGAATAAATAAAAACATATACTGTTAATTTGAAACTTTAAATTAACATTTTTTTTACTAGACTACAACATATTTAGCGCTTAGATAGTTTCGCCAAGTGGCTTTATGGTTAGTTCGTGTATCTGAAAATAAAATAAAACAAAATAAAAAAATGAATTAAAAAATGAAATAAAATAAAGTATAAAAAGGAAATAAAAATAAAAATTTAAAAAAAATAAAAAAAAAATTAAAATAAAATTAAAAAAAAAAATAGATGAAAATTAACATGAAATAAAATAAAATTTAATTAAATAAAAAAAAGAAATAAAATAAAATGAAATTAAATTCAGTAAAATAAAATAAAATAAAATTAAAATCAATAAAATAAAATATAATAAAACAAAATCAAACAAAAATTAAAAAAAATTAAAAAAATAAAATAAAATAAAATAAAATAAAATAAAATAAAATAAACAAAATAAAGTAAAAAAAAATTAAAAAAAAAAATGTAAATAAAAAAACATAGAAATGAAATAAAATAACAAAATAAAAAAAAATTAAAAATAATAATATTATATACATATATATGTATAATGAAAAGAAATAAAATAAACATATAATAATAATAATAAAAAAATATAAAAACAGTTTCCACACAACTTACCTGCACATTTGGCGGTGTCTGCAGACAATAAATTAAAGCATCAGCCACATCTTCCGGTGCAAGTATACGTGAACCTATAAATTTCTTTCCCTCTTCGGTTATAATTTCTGTCGAAACCGCGCCAGGACTTATACTCTGTTGAAGAGAACATGACAAGTAATTATTTAAATAATTAAAGTTATTAATGAAAATGCAAAAACTTACAGTAATTTTAATTTTCGTCCCATTATTGAGGAACTCCTGGCGATACATCTCTGTCAAAGCGGTAACGGCATATTTCGAAGGCGGATATATGTTTAATGATATATTCGGTATAAGCGGCACTTTATGACCAGTTGTGCTGTTTATAAGAAATACATGCCCATCGCCATTTGGTGACTCCTTCATCGAACGAAAGGCTTCGCGTGTGCACCACACAATACCCAGAACATTAGTCTCAATCACATCACGGATATCCTGTGTATTGCCTTCGTTGAGCAAATCAGAGTGACGTATGACACCCGCATTGTTTACGAGCACGGATACTGGACCATACTTTTCTTCGATCTCCTTGAATGCGGCTATAACGTCCTCTTCATTTTGTATATCACAACGAATGGCGTGTATGCGATCTGAATTCGATTCGGTTTTTAATTCTTCAATACGTTCCATACGTCGTGCCAAACCGACGGTGATCATGCCGTTATTGGCCAGATACTTAACACAGGCGGCACCAATGCCCGAACTTGCGCCGGTGACTACAGCGACACGATTACTCCAGCGTTGCATGTTTTTTTTTTTTGCAAGTGCAGAATATTTGCTGACTAACGGTTCAAATAGAACTAAAAATTTTCACAAACTTTTGGTTTATTTATACTGTTGGCTGAATAGTCGAGAACAAATTGAGCGAATGACTAAGCACTTATGCCTATGCATAGATAATAGTGAAATACTAGACGCGTCTGATAAATATTTTGAAAGCGAAAACTGTTAATCTTCAACGAAATTTTCGGTTAACGAGTTCTTTATGGGAAATAATTTCTGAGCGAGCATGTCGTAGTAATTGTATGTTAAAATTAAGTGATTGTGAACAAATTTTTAGAAGAAAATTTATTTCTATTTAATTTAATTTGATTTAATTAATTTTTTTTGGTAATTTTTTCACCAGATTTCAGACAAAAGATTCATATGTATAGTTAAGCTAATCATTATATACTACATACAACATTTGACAGAATACAACTTAATTTGAAAGCAGTTAAGATCGAGTCAACAAATATTTATTTCTCTCTGAGTTCATCAAATTGCCTTATTCGTTTACAACACCGTGCGGCATTTGGTATTTTCAACGAACCTGTTTATTTTGTTTCATAGCAACTTCCCCTGTTGGAAAAATAGTATATTTTCAAATATTCTATACGTATTTTTTTCTTATAATTTTACACAATTTATTGTTTTGCACTTATTTAAATTTTTTATTAATATTGAAATTAATTTTTTTTCGTTTGCATTGATTTATGAATTTTAATTGAAATGATGTACATAAATCCTGCCTTCCTATACTAATCACGGCTTTTTATGTTTTATATTGCTTTAGATATTTAAGTACAAAGAACTTTGCCGTT